>CP045900.1:10161916-10174028 GCA_013387185.1 Caligus rogercresseyi
TTTAAAAGGATAAAAATGTTCCTAGGTCAAGTATAGGTCGGTGATAAAATAATGCCATAAATATCAATTAAGATTGATGTTTCGAAATAATTGTATTTATTATGAGTGTATTATGTTATGAATTTTATTTAAAAAAATTCCCAAACATGGTTAATCTCTGCGCGAATGTACATAAAGGTTCTCAAATGATTTTCTTACTTGGTCTTTATTTATTGTGAATTCAAAATCATTTAATTATATGTGTTATAGGCCAGATGATGGCTTGAACAATGTAGACTAAACTTTAAATGTGAATTTGATTTCGTTTATGTATTCTTTTGACAAAAATAGAAATTGAAAAGGTTTGTAAAATTGAATAGTCAAACGATTTGGACTTTAACTTCACATGTATGACTGGAGTGTCATAAATAACGTAATTGATGATCTCAATACGATTGAATCTTACGACCCTTGTTGTTGATTTGATATTATAGCAAGCAATTAATTCTAGTTGCTACTTGTGATGTATAAATCTTTCGAACAGATATTGTGTCAAATTTGACACTTTCTTAAGGCAAGACAAAAACACTCATCATTTGATATACATAAGAGCTCGACTTATGTTAGTTTATTGTATGAGTGACATATTTTATTGGTTTATCTTTATGTTCAAGAGAATATAGTTCTTCTTTAAGAAATCAAAGAGGTTCCATTTCTGAATGAAACTGAAAATAAGATTTTGATTTACCCCAAAAGGATTATATTTGATATAACTTCAATAACTCAGAAATTGTAATTTTAACTTTTGTCTTTTTATATCTTTATCTTTAATATGTAAAGAAAATGTATAGATCTTAAGACTTTTCAAAATGCAAAGATAGTTTAGTGAAGGAGAATATATATAGTGTATAGAAAATATTGCTTTTTACAGCAATCGGAACTCGGATAAGAGATCTCCTTGTTTAGAAAATTAGTGAATTTAGTTTTGTAAATGTTATAGAGTAAACTCTTTAATTTATAAAATTGATGTAACTGTAGATTGAAATGCATATCCCCTTCTTCATCTAAAGAGCTGAATATTCTGAAATAAGCAAATAATTAGGACACACCTGAAGTATATTTCTAATATCAAAATATATATATATATATATACCGGGCATGTCAAAAAAATTCTTACCTTACTAAAAGTTGTAAATCAAGGTTGCGTAGACCAATTTCTAAAATTCTAACGCAAGCTGAAAATAAAGATACAGTCAATCATTTTTTATTTTGATAACTTCTTCCGAGGATGAGCGAGCAGCATAACAATCGGAACAAGATTGCAGGGCTACTCTTTGCGGGCATCACCCCGACGGAGATCGCCTTCACGCTGAACGTGTCCCGCCCCACTATCTACGATGTCAAATGTCAAGAACGCCCTCGTGGCCAACAGGACCTTGAGCGGATGCCTGGCTCGGACTGGAAGCCGATCCTCAACTGCAAGGACGTCAAAACGGCCGTGGAGGCCGAGCCGACCAAGTCCATGGCAGCCCACGCAAAGGACATGGGTGTGTCGACCACACCATAGGCAGGATGGTCATTACCATCTGGGTCCCCGAAGGCAATGTAGCGGTGTTCTGCCTGTCCCTCACGGGATCCAGGTCCATGTCCTCTCGTCACTAAAGAAGATGACTCGCTTGGCACGTGCAGATTTGAAGTCTTTAGTAGCGAAGAAGATGGTCTGCCATCATCTTGGAGTGAGCAGGGGGCTCTTATTCAACTCCAAGGACTTCCCCCTCTCCTCAAGGTCCCTGCCGACCACGAGGGCGTTCTTGACATCGTAGACAGTGGAGCGTGAAGGCGATCTCCGTCGGGGTGCTGCCCGCAAAGAGCACCCTTCAATCTTGTTCCGATTGTTATGCTGCTCGCTCATCTTACGAGTGAGGAAGAAGAATTTACATAAAAATGATTAACTGTATCTCTACTTTCAGTTTGCGTTAGAATTTTTGAAATTGGTTCACACAATCTCGTTTTAAAGCGTTTTTAGTAAGTGTAAGATTTTTTGGCATATATATATATATATAATATATGATGTGAAAAAGACTGAATCGGTCGTTGTTGGGTTTAAAAAAATAGAAGCTTATTGAGCAATTTATAAATACAGACATTTATGCAAAGATGCTCTGGAGAGTAAAGAAACACAAAAAAACATGGATAAAAAACGAATTTGTTGAATGATATTATTAATTATCGAATAAAAGTACATACTTCAATGACGTCACCACCTTTCGTTTGTGATGTTTGTTCCTTTGACTTTATATTATGATTTCGAATACCTTTTAATTGTTTAAAAATTATCACTTTGTTTAAATAGTATAAATTTTATTCATAAGTGCTTATCTAATAATCTGTCTTACCTTTTTGATTTATCGATGAAACTAGGTTTGATAATTTGAAGTCCTCTATAAACTTTCATAAATAACGTACTAAAAACAGTAGGAATCACTTAAAATAACGAAACACCGCAATCCTTTCGTAAACAGTCATAGAACACACAAAAAAGAACACGATGAGATACTTATTTCAAGTATAACAAAACTACTGTCAGACTTTAGAAAACTTTTCATTCTCTTTTTTCCTTATAGTAAACAGTGTGTGAGGAAGCATCAAAGGAAACAAACATGCTTTTTAAAGAAAATCACATTGCAAAATAGGCTTGCCAAATTCTTAATGTAAATAAACGCACTCAAATCTTCCTTTAGAGAGATCTAGGCAACAACGGCCTCAATTATCGACGTCTATGAAGACACACAATGAGCAAGGGAAATTCTGGGGAAAAGGAATATTATGTTGATGTCATTATGTTGATGTCGTGGGCAGGGTGTTGAATAGTTCAGAGAGTTTGTTTGCGTAATATCTTAATATTGAATTGAGTGGACGTGATCAAAGGTCAAAGTGTTTTAAAAAGAAGTATGATGAAAAAATGTAATTATCAAACATGCAAAAGTATATGCAGAATATTATTAATATAATTAAATGATGATATTCCAATTACCAATACTAACTTTTAGAAACACTGAATGAATATATTCATGATTATTCGTCAAACTATGGAATTATGTTGAAAAAGTTCGTCATGATTTAAGCTCATGTGTACTACGTAAAAGTAAAAAATAATTGTACTCATATAATCAATACATTGATATAATAAATTAATTATAATTGCCAAAACTTTCGATCTTCTAACTGCTACATAAAATGTTTTTCAACTTCATTATGGTCAGAAACAATGCAAAAATATATTTAAAAAATCCCAAGTATCGTCATGATTCCCTATATTTATATTTTTCAGGCTTGTTGATCGGGAGTTTTTTCTGATCGGTCATAGCGATATAGCGATATTTGATCGCTGATCGGAGTATCGCAAAAGGTCCTGATCTTTATATCTTTTGATCGTAAGAAATCACTAAAATAGCGATCCGATCCATTTGTATAAAATAACTAAAAAAGAAAAATGTTAGTAATAAGAATTTTTGAGACAAACCCTACATTTCTTAAAACTTAACTAGCTGTCACATTGACCAAAATCCATTCCAACAACTAATATTTGTTTAGAAAATACAAAATACTGACAGCCACTAATGGAAAAAGCCAGTGTGTGCTATCCTGATGTATTTTTTGTCCTAAATATACAGACAAGCAACTATGTAGAAGTCATAATTTTGGAGCTCATAGGCTATGGGAACATTTATTCTGGCATCTCCTATCTTAAGTATGTAGACATATGTCATTGTGGAGCCAGAGTATTGGAGCTCATTGGCTATGTGAAACATCATTCTGATTTTTTTGTCCTAAAATATTCAGACAGGCGCCTATGGAGAAGTTGTTATTTGGAGCTCATAGGCTATGGGAAACAACCATTCCCTTGCCAATAAAGATGAATGCTTATAGAGGTTTGACTGTATATACATTTAAATTTTACTTAGAATTAGTATTACATAGGTAATTTTTTTGTTGATCACAATTAATTGATCGGATCGCTGATCGGAAAAATCCCTGATCGTTATATCGCTATATTGCAAAGAATTTCTGATCGCTATTTTTGATCGGATCGCTATTTTTTTCCTGATCGCTCACAAGCCTGTATTTTTTTAAGCTATTAATTATTGTACAAAGTGATTAAAATAAAAATGTATCGTTATTGGCGTCTTATGCTCGTTTCGATAAATGAGGGAGTTTATTGATAAAATATATAAATGATTTGTGCAACAAAATTGGCTACCGTTTGTGTAATTATTAATTTTCAAATGGAATTGTGAAAATTTAAATTCATCTAAGCACAAAATGTCTATAACTGCAGTAAATGAGGAATAACACCTCTATTGAAGTAATGAGTCTTTAATTCAGAAGGAATTGGAAGAATACTAACAGATAATTATCTTATTTATTAGTGTTATTAATTATATTAATAACACTACTAGGTATTTTCTATTTACGGAATATTATTAATAAGTAGTATCACTCAACCTTCTCACTCTCAAACTTTCTTCTCCCGCCTGATATTCATGTAAGTGCATTAGAAATATTTAAATCATGCTTGGCCTTGAGAGGATATTTTCCAAAAAGAAATGAACCCATCAGACTGGATTTGATTAACAAAACATAAATAACATTAATTAGGATCAGATTAACTTTTTTTGTATTCTAAAAAGACATGCCTAATCAGTTGGGTTTTTTTTTCTCTTCCCTTCAAAAGTAAGATCGTTAATCCTCATCACACGAGAAGACACAGACGGTTCTCGTCAGTAAAATCAATGTATTCAAAAACTAACGAGTCTTTTTATATTTGTTAACGAGGGCTTAACTAAGGAAAAAATGCATCTTAATGAAGAGTAGCTTCTTGCTCCTTTCGTTAACTAGGGGAACTCAATCTGCAACAGAAATAACCATCCTTTTTCGCAATTAAAAGGGTAATTTAAACACAAGCTTATAATTACATCAAGAACCAATGCATCAGACTCTCTTGCATATGTTTTACGCCAAGGTTCTTCACTATTTTTAGATATTGAGATATGGCTAAGTAACTAAATTAATTCAAGGTTGAAATATTTTTAAAAAGTAATTTTTGAATTTTTGTTATGGACAATCTTACGGACATATTTGATACTTGTTGTTCGCCCATCCTTCAAAAAATTACGAATGATCCAAGTTGCATGCAATTAAATGAGTAGCTTATAGGTTTATTGGTGCACCTTACGAATAACTATAATTGCTATCCAATCAACAGATGTGTTATCGTGGATTCAAATCATTTTTACATAATATATAGATATATATATATAATCTATGTACAGCTTGCACGCATTCCACTTTTCCCCGTTCCGTTCATCGTTCCGTTCAATTCTTTCCGTTCTGCAGACGCCGTTCAATTTTGCGTTCCGTTCAAAATTGAATTTCAAAATAATTTTCATAGAGGCTCTTTACTTTCACTCCATCCTCGTATGTATCGGTATAAATTTAAACCAGTCCTAATAGTTTTGGCTTGAAGTTAGTTTACCGCAATTAAAGTTCCAAAACTTTACAAACTTCATAATATATTTAAGATATAAAATATCTGAACCAAAAGGCTCGGCTCGAAAATGAACATATTTTTTATCCGACCCAAAAATGTTACAATATGAAAAGTCAAACATGTAAAAATCCCCCCCACATATTTTTCCACCGAATTTCTGGGTCTATACTGCTCATAATTATTGCTTATATGAAATAATTACGAAAAGTTTATTTATTTACAATCTTAAGAATAACATAGTTTATAAATTACAATATTTATTTGCTGCTAGAAGGAGCTATTTTTCGAAATTTTCATCTCCTATCTTTTGCCTTGTCCTTCACAATAAAAGTTACGATTTGGAGAAGAGTTTCTCCGACTGGCACTGCTGGGAAGTATAACATTATATCTAATGAAAATCTTTTTATCCTTTTATAAACAATAATTGATTCCATTGCCTCAGACATATCGGTTAAGAAGCGGTCAACCTCCTGCTTAGCTGAGTCAGTCTTCTTCGGCCTCTTGACAAAGAAATTACCTTTTTCTTCCGCTGCTGGTTCTTGCGAAAGTTGACTAGAAGGAAATGTCCCCATTCTTCGGCTTCTTCTAGTAAATAATTTCTTGCTAACTCTTGCTTTGCGATGTCTAAAAAATATACTTTGAACTCAGGGAGAATATGCTGAAGCAATTAGCATCTCCCTACGTTCAAAGTAGGCTCCAAATCTTCGTTTGATCCTAAAAGATAGTGCATCAATTAACAACCTACACATGGACGCAGCTTCCCTCTCCTTAGTTTGGAGTCAGAACAATATGATGAAAGAGATAATGAACGGAATAAATAAAGTTCTGTTAGTAACTAATAATTAAATTTAGTGACCGACAACAAACCTGATAAAAATGTATAATAATACTAAAATCAAGGTTATATATATATATGCACAAGAGGAAAGGTTTTTGGTTTTAAAAGGCTCCTGAAGCTAGTATTGTCAACACAATGGGCCTATTCGAACCTGTACCAGTATTGCCTTTATCATGTCTCTCCCGATACAAGGGATTGATTAAAAATGAGTTATTTATTGAGCCGCTACCCCAAATTGCGTGGATTGTGACCTAAGTCTAAGCCCACACACCGCTCATTATAGATCAAGATCTACAGATTCACATTTGCAAACAATAAAGGGCTTTTAATTATGAATGAATGCATTTATTTTGATCGGTATATATTTTCAGGCTGTTACGGCAAGGATTTCGCTGAACGATTATATGCAAGTTAAACCATCCACATCATGCCATTCAACGAAACAAATATCTGCTTTCCAGGGCTATTAATGTAACTTAAGCAATATGATGTTCCTGACCTTCTTTTTATATTTTTCCGTACTGGACCTCTTTGAATTTTAGTTGAATATCCTTTTTATTGGTATATAGAATGGAAAAATATGCTTGTATCTTTCATCAAATATAATTATCCAATGATCATACAGATAAGGAAGTCCATTTAGGACTATTGATTAGTATTTTACACAGGAATCCCCGTTAAATGTGCTTCCTTTAAAGGAACCGATCAAGTCACTCCATATTCATATAGACATGTATTAACTCTCCACCATATTAGCCCGCCAAAAATTAACTGTCACTAAGATGCACAAATAAATGGCGTCAGCATACTTCATGTCTATTTATTGTATTATAACAAAATATTTTTTTGAAGGAAGATTAATTAAAAAACATGTTACCACACTTAAAAAACTGTTCTCCCTATATGCTAGTGGAGTGGAAAACATGGAAACAAATTCTACGAAAGGCATGACACTGTTTGGAGTGACAAATTGCCGAACCTCGTCCGAAAACTTAAAGCTGTGAACTTTGCTCTATCAAGCGCCAAAGCCCTTATTGTAAGTAACTGTGCAACCATCAACCTCTGGAAGCAGAATAATTGCGATCTATTTTAATTTCTTATGCTGCTCAATATTCAGCCTTCTCGCTAAAATCTCAAACGCCTTCGGATCTGGATGGCAGTATGGTGGGGATTTGATCAAATTCTACCCAAAAATATTGGCTCAATTTTTTCAATGTCAAAAAGAATTATTAAATCGTATGAAGCGTTTGAACAAAAATGTTTTTTGATAAACCTTTTATATTTATATACTTATTTAATGTTTTGATTTTTTTAATGTGTGCTAAAATGCTTATCAGGCGAGGAATAATTTTAAACTAAGTGTTTAATGATGTCATAGTACGTGATTCTTTACGTTTATATATATATATAATTGTGTGATGTAAAATGTTTTGAGCCTCAACAAAAAATGAAAAAAAGTCATTTGGTTCGTTCACGTTAGTTACGATTGCATTTTGGTTTAAGTATTAATATAGTTTTTAAAATTTGTTTTGGATCGAAAAACCGATCATTTCTGACTAATTTTATACCTTGTTGGTATTTACAAGGAGAATCTAAGGTCCTTGCCTGTCCGAAGAATCCCAGAAACTCTTCCCTCTGCTCAATAACTCTATTATTCTTATGAAATGCCAAAGGCAAATTTTCTTGTCCCAATAATGTTAATCGAAACATATGAAAAATATATCATTTAAATAAAAAACTCGGATTGTAGCAAAACATCTTTGAAAGTAAAAATAGAAAAAGGAAGATTATATTGACGCAAGAGCGGATGCTCAAGATCACTTTTTTTTCTCTGTTTCTAAATAAATGGAAATACACCAGAGATATAATGTAGAACTACACTACTCATAAACTATGAATACAATAGACTTAGGTAATGTTTACTATGTATCTTAAATTGTCTGATTCTCACACTCCTTGAAAGGTTTTTTTTTGCGTAGTGATTCATGACACGAGACTTCATGGATGCCTCCTTAATACTTTGTAATGACGTCGACAATACAAATGTATGTACTCTAAGTAATAACTATGAAAAATGGTATCTTGAATTGATGCTATGCCTCTTTGCTACATGCCTTTATAGAGAGGCGTCAGACAACCCAATATAGAAAATAAAATGCTGAATAGGATAGTATTACATTAATATCTAAATACAAATTATATTTGAATGATTCTTTGTATTGAGATTACATTCATAACTTTTTTCTTGACATGATTACATAAACATCAAAAGAACGCAAGGCTATCACACTTTTTTCTTGAACATGACCGATCGAAAAAAGAACAAACGTGAAAATTAATAATAAAACGTAGTTAGTATTATGAAATATGGTATCATACACATTCTGAGTTGTTAAGGAACATAAACTCAGAGATAAAAATATCCATTAGTGTATTTACAAATACCTTAATAGACTCCTACATATTGTTCATTTTATAGAATTTGATAAAATATCTCCAAAGGTTAATGAAATGAATTAATCGTTTTGTTAAAGTCTTGCCGATAAATAGATCCTCATTATGACGATAATACGTTAAATTTAGTTGCCAACTGAAAAAATGATGTTTATTGTGGAGTCTGTGAGCACGTCCATATGAATATACTTAATTATTTGTGAATTATGGTGAGTCATGGTTCATAACTTTAAATTCATCGATAATTTTTTTCCAGCCATTGATATACACGAATTTTATTTTGAAATT
Organism: Caligus rogercresseyi; assembly: GCA_013387185.1. NCBI lineage: Eukaryota > Metazoa > Arthropoda > Copepoda > Siphonostomatoida > Caligidae > Caligus > Caligus rogercresseyi. The sequence goes on from CP045900.1 coordinate 10,171,027, forward strand.
TTCTACCATTTATAGCGTCAGTGCAGAGCACATACCATTATCCATTCATTTTATTGATTGCATCTCATGGCTTATTATCCAACAAATAATGGAATAGTTATACATAATAATTAATTGATTATATAATTACAAAGCATAATTCGACTATTTAAAAAACGAATGTTAGTCGCGAAAGTCATATTTTACTATTAAAACGAAGCCCTCTAATAAATATATTATCAATACGTTTGCCAATTATGCAAATAGTTTAAATAATAAAGAATAAGCGGAAGGTCTAGACCCCTTTGAAATAATACTCCTTCATAAATAAATGCTAAGTTAACGAATAGTTGATTATTGGAACATGATCTATGAGCACAATTATGCATTTTTGAAGATCTTTGTAATACTTTTCATATATGTATGTATTACATAATTGAAGAAAAAACATACTGTAATGAACAAAGACACGCAGATGATGTTATTATTAAAACTACTCCCAACAGATGTTGGTATGTATGTTTCGTAGCCAATCGCACATGCAATTAAGTGTCGATAAGATAGTATTTAGCATATATTTCAGACATGCTTAATGTTTTTAATACGACAAAAAAAGCAAATCCAAATATTTTCCATTCGTACCAAAATACAGAACTCAAATATATAAAACAAAACTTCCGATAGATATAGCACATAATATTAAACAAAGAGTGAAGCAGACGGCCGGTAAATATTTGCAGCCCGTCTGATTTCTTCTTGCTCCGCCTGATCACCAAATCCCTACAGGGATCCGAGAGTGAGTCTGCGGATCCTCTCAGTTGTCTCCTTGTCTTTTGCTCTCGTCTCTTAGGTATTATGTGGTTATGGTATATATCTATTTTACTAAATTTGTTTAAATATATTATTTTTCGTAAAAATAAGATAGTTATCATAAAAAAAAGATAAAGAATAAAACATAATCAAGACCAAGTTCTCACTCACAACTAACCAAGCTTAATTCCAAACAAGGCCCTTTCGTTTAAATATCAACTTATGTTTCAGCGCATGTCAAGTCTAATTAGCATATGTGTACAACTAGTCAAATGAAGATCTTACAGAAAGAAGTCAGGTCCTGTCAGTTTGCACAGAGACGGGCTACTACCATTGATGAAAGACATATCATAACCATGGCGGCCGTGGGCATTACATAACAGCAACAACGTCTCTTATCTTTAATTTATGCCCATGACTCCATTAAAAAATCAATAATGGGATAGATATTTTACTCGGCCGTCCACCAATTGAAAAAACACTTTATCAATTTGCTTAAAACGAATCAATGACAGGAGCTATCTGTGTGTGTAAAAAAGCTTGTAGTTTCAATTAAAGGGTGAAGAAAATGAATGGCTAAGAAAGGCGTATAGAAGGGCCAATGACATTGAGGGATTTCCTTATTGTTCATCCTACAAAGAAAAGGCTCAAAATATATTTACAGATGAAGCTCCTCATAATTTAGAGCAAAAATGTTCGGCACATCCAAAAATAATAAAAAATCTGTTTACCAATTATGCTCCTTTTATATTCAACTTTATTCATATATTTAAGATCTTATATTTTTACTTTGTAAATATTATTTTTGTATTTTATGTTGATTTGAAATAATATTCAAATTTATTTTTTAAATGGTAACTTAATATTTGAGTTTCTACAACAATGTTTTTTTGACTAAATGTATCTTTATGTATGCGTTATACGAAATTGCTCTAATAAAAAGATTGTACAACTTTAAAAAATGCTATCTTCCACAATTGATGAATCATAGAGCACATCATTACTTTTGCCTAACAAAGATTCTCAAAATAGTTGTAGACCTTCCACCACTTTTACTATTATTTGTGCAAACTGAGTTAAGTATTATTGATTGTTCATATATGTATACACGTATTTTCAATTTCTCATTCCAATTTCCTCATACGCAATAACTCCCTGGCGGCAAATCAATATATTGGAACTTTTCTAAGAGTAACAAAATCTAGCACTTGTAGCGTCCATAGAGACATAAAGATAGCTTAGCAGAAAAACATTGTTCAGCTGTCGCCATTGCCCAATATAAACATTGTAATTTGTACTACGTCATCGTAAGCTGATCATAGAGATAGAAAGATTTGTTTATATTGGGCACAAAAACGCATAAGCTCTCTATGGTAGCGTCAGGACATCGCCATTATGTCATGAGCAGGGTTGAGATTCCTTGGCTACTTATCAACATGATACTTATCCATTTGGTAATATAAACACTCACTGATATAACTTCAAAGAATCAAGACGCATGTAACTTATCTATCTTTTAACTCCACATGGAGCCCCATGGGTACCATCATCAACCCAAAGGCTAATTAGTTCGGGTCCAATTCCAACCAGTTCGATGATTCGCAATCCGCTTATTACCACCAAATCCACGAAGTATGTAGATCAACAGGGCAGACTAAGGCCTGTGGGCCGTATACGGCCCGTTAGACAATTGAATCCGAGTTTTGACCCGCCGAGCTTGTTCAGTCCATACAATACCACATTTCAACGATAATGGCGCCTGATATTTAGGCCGTGCCTTACTCTTTATTTCTCTTTGAATTTTATCATTGCCATTTGAGCCCTTCTGAAAAAAAAATGAACAGACCAAAGAAAATAAAGTGGACAATCAATGTACTTCTGTGGCCCGCAAGTCAAAAGTGTGCCCATCCCTGATGTAGATGCTTATATTTTTATATATTTTTGAAGCCATGTCGAAAAATCTGACAGCATTTATTTATCACATTTATTGTATACTTTCCACGATATCATAATTTTAAGAAAAAGAAGAAAAAATACACGTTATACTCTGGCCCATGTTGCATGAGTAACTCCTTTTGGAATAAAAGTAATGGAATGCCTTGAATTACAAATGTAATAATAATATTGGAATTACACTTTAATTTAAATCTAATTATTCTTGGATTCTTCTCACAGTGAACGCTTTGGGAGGGTTGTTCATTAGATAGTATAAG
>CP045900.1:10174128-10185881 GCA_013387185.1 Caligus rogercresseyi
TGCATATATAAATGTTTATGAAAGATTATGGAATCAATTTTCATAAATTGATTTTGAATTTGAGGACATTCATGTTCCTTGATTTGATTCATTTGTTCTTTTTTGAGGAGTAAATGATATTTTGTAAATATATTTTTGAAATAAGTACTTTATTATCCTTTAAAATATATATATTATATTATCATATATACCTATATATATATATATTATATATTATTATACGATATATATATATATATATATATACCAATTTGTTAAATATGGTTGACAGAACAAGTATTATAAAATATTGACTTACTCTTGAACATTTTTAGACATTTTAAGAATTAAAAAAGGTTAAAATCAACGTAACTATTAGGGTGCTTTTTGTACTAACGGAACCTCCAAAAATAATTTTCATTCTTTTTTTTTTTATAAAATTTGTTTTATTCTATTAAGTACTCTAGAATATGTTGAACTAACGATGTCTTACGGAACGTAACAGGACTACCCCCCCCGCGTTACTAATATGTCCTTATCCCGAAAAGTCCACATATGAAGTTCACTATGTTTCTTTTACATTAGTGTTGGAAAATCTATGTTCTTAATATCGATCATTAAAACATTGACCGAGATTAGGAACATAGGTTTTTAAACGCTGATGCAAATTTTGTCATAAAAATCTACATAGTTAAGCTTCAGAATTGAACTTTAAGAATAATCAAATATTTGTAACGGGGGGTAATTTGTCGGGGGGTGCTTGTCCGGTGTGCTAGTCCTAAGCTCGTTCCGGAATAACTAATATTATATTATATATATATCAGACTCTACTACCGAATATAAATCGGTATTCGATACTACGGACGTAGATTTCAAATATCGAACCGATTATAAGAATAGCCGGTAGAAACTACCCGAATAACCGTACCGATTGACAATCGGTACGCTATATTTTAAAATGTGACTTTTGTAGCATTCAAATAGAGACTAAAGAATAGAGAGCTTATTCTCTTCAATAGCAAGACCATCGTTCAACTGTCGCTTTGCCCAAGCGCTCCCTGTGTGAAGAACTTGAACTTCGAAATAAATAAACACCAACTATAACTTATAGTCTATCAGGACCACCACCCCCCGACAATCACCCCCCGGACTAGCACCACCCGCCGCAATCACCCCCGGACTAGCCACCCCCCCGTGCCACTCACCCCCCGGACATTTACCCCCGTTAGTAATAGATATTACCTCTTAAAGTCCACTTATGAAGTTAACACTGTTTTCTAACAAATAACAAATGTGACGTCACTGGTTAACACGCACACAGTTCTTTATAATTGGATTTTTTTATAATTAAACGTGCATAATTTTGCAAATTCGTGTCTTAGACCTAAATTCGGGGCTATTCTGTACAAATTGACAATCATACAGTTTGAACCTATCACTCAAGATCTTTATTTATCTCATATAGATCCTAAGCTATTTTTTAGATTAACTGTGTGCGTGCTAACCATTGACGTCACATTTGTTATAGTTAGAAAACAGTGTTAACTTCATAAGTGGACTTTAAGAATATATCTATTACTAACGGGGGTAAATGTCCGTGGTTGATTGGCACGGGGGTGCTAGTCCAGGGGGTGATTGTCGGGGGGTGCTGTCCGGGGGTGATTGTCTGGGGGTGATTGCCCTACAACCACTTATAGTATAGTAGAGCAAATACATAAATATCAGGCTTGTGAGCGATCAGGACAAAATAGCGATCCGATCAAAATAGCGATCAAATTCTTTGCGATATAGCGATATAACGATCAGGGATTTTTCCGATCAGCGATCCGATCAATTTAATTGCGATCAACAAAAAAGTTAACAATATATACTAATTCTAAGTAAAAATTTAAATGTATATACAGTCAAACCTTTATAAGCATTCATCTTTATATGACAATGGAATGGTTGTTTCCCATAGCCTATGACAGTGGTTCCCAAACTTTTTCTGCTAGGCCCCCTTTGGTAATAAGAAATTTTGCGCCCCCCCCCCCACCAAAAAAAAGGACATACACACCTTTTGTTCTCAGAGTCCATTGCAGTGTTATTTCACACCATTGTAAGTTAATACAACCTCACCTTTTTTTTGTTTCTTTGTCCATTTCTAGCAGTGTTATTTAGTCAACGGCATTTATATTTTCATTCTTGTTTTTTTTTCCTGCGCCCCCCCCCCTGCAATTGCTCTGCACCCCCCCTAAGGTCGCACCCCACTTTGGAACCACTGGCCTATGAGCTCCAAATAACGACTTCTCCATAGGCGCCTGTCTGTATATTTAGGACAAAAATATCAGAATTGATTGTTTCTCATAGCCTATGAGCTACACACTCTGCTCCACATTGACATATGTCTGCATACTTTAAGACAGGAGATGCCAGAATAAATGTTTCCCTAGCCTATGAGCTCCAAAACAATGACTTCTACATAGTTCCTGTCTGTATATTTTATGACAAAATATATCAGGATAGCACACACTGGCTTTTGTCCATTAGTATTAGTCTGTATTTTGTGTTTTCTAAACAAATATTAGTTGTCGGAATGGATTTTGGTCAATATGAAGCTAGTTAGTTTTAAGAATGTAGGGTTTGTCTCAAATCCTTATTACAAACATTTTTTCTTTTTAGATATTTTAATACAAATTGATCGGATCGCTATTGTTTAGTGATTTTCTTACGATCAAAGATATAAGATCAGGACCTTTTGCGATACTCCCGATCAGCGATCAAATATCGCTATAATCGCTATTGATCGCCGATCAGAATAACTCGATCAACAAGCCTGATAAATACATTCAATATAGCTTATGCTATACATTGAATACTAGATTACCTGAAAGTTGGCATTTAAATATCGGGCAATAAGAGTACCATTAGAAAAAATCTATAGCCTTCCATTCCCTAAAAAATCCAAATACATATATAATTTATATATAAGATTAGTATGTATTGAATTTCAAAAATCCTCTAATAAACGATAACAATGATGTATTTAATTGTCCTTTGTTATAAACTGTCCGATATGAAATGCATATGAAGAAGTAAAAGAAGATACATAAATAAATTTCTCTCTCTTTCTAATCTACTGTACCGAATATCGATCGTACTGAATATATATAATAAAATCTACCGAATACCGATATTCGATCGATATTCGATATATACGAATATCGAACCGCGGTAGATTTTTCTACCGAACCCAGCTCTGATATATATATAATATATCATCCTTAGTACCGCAAGAGGGTCAATTGAAGCGTGAAACTTAATAATTTATTATTTGGAGGAGAGATGTTTTATTAATAAAATGACAGTTTGTTGGATATTCGACACTTATTTAGTGTTTTTAATTCATAATGAATGCTAATGTACTCATATATGATTCTTAGTAATAATTTATAGTTATAGTTTTGGATATTGAAATGATAGGCTTGTTTGATGGTTTCTCATGACTCAGTAATATTGCATTGGCACCCTTTGGGATTCGCAGAATAAACAAAATCAATAAGAGGCTTCCAACTGGTTATTTAAATTAGCAATAATCATGTAGTTGAAAGACGTTCATCTTGTGGATATGAATAGATCCTGGCATCAGTCTGACTCAATATTTGCTTAAGAAGTATCTCATATCCTAACATAGTTTTTAGTTTTTGACGTTTTGATGTTTCTAACCACATGGATTTTTTTCTTAAAAAAGTATAGTTTCATAATTATTCCTCCGCCGAAGGAGGTATTGTTTTCACTGGCGTTGGTTTGTTGGTTGGTTGGTTTGTCAGCAGGATAACTCAAAAAGTGCCAAACGGATTCGGATGAAACTTTGTGGAGTTGTTGGAAATGCCAAAAGGAACAAATTATTAAATTTTGGCATCTCTGAGTGCAGAATTAAGATGAAAAATGAGCTAAATACTAATAAATATTTCAAGTTAGCTTACTCTGCCAATATATGTCGCTGTGCTGTGAAATCGGGTGCCAGGAGCGTCTTCCTCTCGGAACCTCCGTCTAGGAGAACCCTCCCCCGTCCCTCTACGCCACCCCAAGCCTTGAAAAAATCTGCCTCAGAAGGTTCATAGGACCCCGTGACGGCGGAGGTTTGCACTCTCTGAGTGTATATTGCCTCTAGTTTTTATTTTATTTTCATGTCCATCTTAGCAAATTTGTTCCAAGTTTTTAAACTTCATGAGAAGTAAATTTAATTTAAAATCATTTTAAAATTATTTAAATCAAACCTCTTTTCTTTGAAATACTGTTTTAAGGATTTTTGAGTAAACCAATATAAAAAGGTCAGTTTTTTAACTAGCAAGTCAATTAAAAACCAAATATTTTTCTTTATAAGGGCGATAATAATTTCATCTCTTGGTCGTTCATGTAGCCAATAGACTGTCGGTATACTTATAACATCAAATATTAAAATATTAACAATGGTGTCTTGGAAAAATATCATGACCTTAATTTTTTTTAATAATTATTATTAAACTATGACCGACGAAAAGAGATTATGTAAAATGATTTTAAAACATTTATTGTGTTTCATTTTTCCATAGGATTCACTAAGTGGTTCATTAATCTTGTCCATTTTGTAGGTGTTAATCCATCTATAAAAAAGTATGATCTACATCCAAAAGTGTTTTCGAGGGTTTTTGGTGGGTTTGGCTTGCTTCCTTCAAAAACTCCTTATCAAAGCAATCATATGCTGCAAAGATAACTTCAAGCCTAATACTCGTATGGCTTTTATTCTAAAATACACACGATAGTTATTTAAAAAAAAATCCAAACCCATACATTTAAATTATATGTCAATAACCAATCTTTAATACCAAGATTTTGAATTCAATCAATGTAAATTTCCGTAAAGTGACGAATTGTATTCATGTTTTGAGTGCACTTGCATATCCCAAACAGTCAAATTTCATTAGGTTAATATCCATGAAGGCTGGCCAGTATATTAGAAAGCTGATCGACTTACAAAAACTCGTACAAGATGAATCTAAAAGGGACATTTCTTTTCTAGATTATTTTGTGTCAGACCTGGCGAGGAGTGATCTTCTAAGATATATATGCCTCCTGATGGATACTGTATAGCTCCTCGGAGAAAAGTAGGCTATGGCTGACAAGCCAGACTCAAATTATCGATTAGTTTGCCTTAGTCGTGAATCTCCATGCATCAAAGATAGATATAACTGATCAAAAATTTCTTAGAAACCACCAGCTGGATTGTAGAGCTAATCCCCCCTTCGTGAGTGTCGTTTTTGTCGGCAAACTTGTCGGCTGAGTGTAGTTTTTTTTAAATGGTAAAAAATGAGGCTCGAAAATGATTTAACCGACATCCTCGAGAGCTAAAATCATATTCCAGCAATTATAGAAATTGTAACGTTGGACACTCGTTTGGCTTCCCCATGTAGAATAATTTAACAAATAATAAAACAGTTATGTGTTATAGAGTTTAGGCTAGAATCTTGTGTATTCGATTATGTATAGGACTAAAGCCTTCACCTCATTCGTACTCCAGGATCCTAGCATCAATAGCATACAATTTAAGTTATTCTTAAATAGCCTCCCTTTAAACTTAGCAATATTTACCACAGCATATGCTATACCTTGTCATTCCACTTTATATATCGAAAAAAAAAAAAATACATGAATGGATATAAAGGAATAGGGGGGGGGGTGACATTATTCATGAAACTTCTTTTCAACACTTTGTCAGTCATTTTAACCTATTTGCAAATGTGTTTAAACTTCATTAAACTCATTTGTTGTTGAATGATTTAAAAAATACTCGAAAACCAAGCACTTTTCTCTTCGGCACTTTCATATATTTATATTTTGCAAAAAAGAAGAGAAAAATTACGCCAGTGGTCATACATGGTCTTCTCAAGTAAATCATCATTGTCCATCAATCAAATTCTTGATCAAAGTCTTCAAAATCCCACACAAATCCCCCTCCAACAAATATTTACAATTAACCTAAATTATCCCTTATCGTCCAAAGGTTTTATTGATATTAAAAAGAGTTGATTTGCGCAACTGGATTTGAAGTTCGAGAGGGGAAATGTAATTCATGTGTTCATACTTGATTAGCTAAAAGAAAACGAGTATATACATATGATTTAATCTCTATTTTGATAGCTCATATGATTTTTTCTACCCATGCCTTCATCCACACACACACAAAAAAAAGAAAACAAAAAATTGATGGTAAAAGATGATTTGATGAGGCTGGTTTATTGAGGGATTCAATGGCGATGATTCATCATACAAATTGGTTTGTAGAAGTAATTAAAAATAGATAATATAATGTAAGGGCATCTTATTTTAATTTACTTATGATGCTCCATTGGAATTATTTAGGCTGGCTCTTAAATTAATCCATGTTATATTACTTTAAAATGTTCTTTTTCGTTCCACAAAATTCTAGACAATAAGTTAAGTACAAGCTGAATTGCTGCGTATTAACCTTTATAGTATTATCTTGACATGTGCCATCTTAATTAATCACTCAAATTGCATAAAGCCTTCTTGTTTGTGTATTTGTTAAAGTATAATGTTTATTGATACTCGTTATAATATTATTTACATACATACATATCCAACAAAGTCTTAATAGGAGAAGGGTGATACTGGCTATTTAACTCCTTTTTGACAAAAACGTCATCAATTCAGAATAAATGTATAATCAGCTTAGATGCTGGTTTGGGCTACCTAAGTATAAACAGTTATTACATACTTACTCTTTCACATCTATTTAAAATATATTCACAACAAAAGCATAATCTTTCTTTACATTAAATGTAGGAACCTTTCTTCTAGATGCATAAGCCTCTAATATCTACCAATGATGTCATCAGCCTACAAATACAAATGGACAAGACTATCTGATAGAGATATAACGATATAGAGAGCTTATTCCTTCAATAGCAGAGAAACATCGATCAGCTATCGCCTGATCCAAACTAAACAAAGTAATTTGTACTACGTCATCGTAATTTGATGATAGAGATAGAAGATTTGTTTATATTGGGCACAAAAATGTATTCCTCTGAAGAATCCAATAAGCCCTATATGTCCTTATATCTCTAATCATAGAGATATAAAGATATAGAGAGCTGATTCCCTTCATAGCAGAGAACCATCGTTCAGCTGATTCTGTGTGTGTGTGTAATCGTTTTTATTTTTCCCAAGAAACTCCTAGCACTTCGGCTCGTAAGGGATGTCAGGAATTAAAATAAAAAGTAATACAATGTAAAATATACCTATATAAAACTATATAAATTGAAACAAATACTAAAATATAACATATATATAAAAGCAAAAGTTTTTTCTCGAAGAAGAAAAGAACCATTAATTTAAAATAAAAATAGAAAAATATTTAAAAACACTATCGTCTCCTATATAGTATTATATAGGGGCAGATTTTTCCAAAGACTTGGCAACTACATACATATGCTTCCCTCATGTTTTGGCGTTGCGAAGTTTAGGCTACTGTTCCAGATAACTGCAGCACTGGTGACAATGTTCCCACTGACTTAGTAGAGGAGATCGGATGAGCACTGGCAGTCCGAGAACGAGTAGATCTGACCCCACCCTGGGCACCGAATAAGATCTTGCCTACCGGGTTTCGATCGCCATTGCTACCATCCCGGATTGCAAAGCATTTCCAGTTTCCATAGCCACAGCCCGAACCGATACCCCATTGAGGGATGAAGCCGGCCTTGTGGAGCAGAGCATCGATCTGCATGTGACTGCTAGCCCTTACGCCAAGTAAAGATCTGGCGCGTTGTTTATGGAAGCCTGATCGATCTTGCAGCCTCAGTGGACCAGTTATGTCCGTTTTTTAGTCGAGGTACTAGGTCCACGCTGCGGTGTAGCTGACTCGTCCCATAATAAGACCTTTTGTGACCGCACCACATTGTGTGTGTCCAATATAACAAATTAATTTTTACTACATTCATCGTAAGCTGATCATAAAGATAGAATCTATCTCTATGTTCAGCTTACGATGACGTAATACAATTATTTTGTTTATATTGGATACAAAATACAGATGAAGGTAATAGGCCAAGGAGAATATAAAGAGGTGAGTGAACAAGGAAACTTTACGTTGTGTTTTTTATTATTATTGGACTTAGGTTTTCAACATTGACGTCATATGTTTATTTATTATTATATTTACAAATCAATTTCTCAAAGGAATTGCTGTTGTTTTGGAGTGATGTGTAGAGATGAAAAGCGAGGATATATTTTGGGCGTGTGAAAGGGAGAATGTTTGAATGGTACAATTGAGTTCAGGCTCTTGTTATCACTATTTTCTTTCCTCAAAACAGAAGCAAAACAGAGATTCAAATATAAAATAAATACCTTCCGTTCCGGCCGACTTGGCCTACTTCATAAATGAAATAATACTCCTCAAAGAGGAAAGAGAATAGTGATACAAGAGCCTGAACTCAATTGTACCATTCAAACATTCTCCCTTTCACACGCTCAAATATATCCTCGCTTTTATCTCTACACATCACTCCAAAACAAGCAATTCCTTGAGAAATTGATTTTGTAAATATATAAATAAATAACATATACGTCATGTTGAAAAGCCTAATCCATCTCTAGTGATGTGTGATGCCAGGAACAGCCTCAAGTCAATTGGTCTGTCAAGAAAAGTCCATGAAACGACTGTGACTCGTAAGCCTGGATAACGGTGAATGGAGCCCATGGAGTGCACATCCTCCGTCGAGGAGGCATTTTTCAATAATTGATAGCAATGAATGGTTCCTTTTAAATAATTCCTTTTTAATGAATGAATAATAATATTCAAATTTCAACAATGACGATGACGTCATTGTTGAAAACAACACTGAGTCAGCTAACGCCAACCTGCCTGCCTTAGATAGTTCGTTGTTGACACACCTTTATATATTCTCCTTGGAATAAGCTCTCTATATCTTTTTATCTCTATGTTAGCAGCTGATGAAACAAAGAATAGAAGGACGGATTATTATAGTATTATTATTATTTGAGAAGTCAAAATCTATAGATCTTACAGAATAGAAAAAGGAAAAGTGACAAAATTAATCCCCAGTGACGGCATTTTTGAGGAACATGACATCACTGGACATTTCGTTTTTTCTATTTTCAAAGACCACTTAAGGGTTTAATGAGCCATTTTAGGTCCCTGTATGCCATGCAGCGTTCTTTATGTAGAGTGATTTTTTATTATGTACGAAGGCGTGTAATGTATTTTAAATAAAAAAACCCGCAGTTATTGCAAGGATATAAATTTGATGAGGTCTGCTGAGATTTGAATTTACTGAGTACTCATTATTAAAGAAGCCTGAGGTTAACCTACCTCCATTCATATTATTGTAAGGTTTTCAATGCATACATAACTATTCATACAACTATACAAATAGAATGGAGCATTCGTTCTTTTGCTGATAGTTTTAAGATATAAATATTAGAAATGACAAATATTGGCTTTACAAATATAGGTATTGATGATAATGTATACATTGAATACTATTTTCTTTACTCTTTGATTTTGAATTGGCAATATATTTAAAATGCAATTAAAATATGTAAATCAGCATTAACTGATTAAAAATTATAATGCAGAGATTTCATTTGCCTATGAGTAATCAATGAGTGGCATCTTTGCACACATAATACTATCAAGGATATTCAGTTTAATGAAAGAAAAATATAAGAAATTCACTGTCATAACCTGGTTCATTTTTTATTTTCATTGAAGAAGGTTGAGAATTTTACTGTTGAGATAAATCAATATAATAACTGAAGATTATATATATAATATATATATATATTTATATTATATATATATATATTATCTATATATATATATATAATATTGGGTCACTCTACATGACGGGGTTGATCAGATCCCTCCAGATTTAAAATTTAGGATTGAATCTTTTTTGTGTGTCCAAAGAAAAAAGTTTAAATTAAAATGGAATACAATGTATATGTTCATATATTTTATTATAAACTAGGTTGATACAATAGGGAATTGCAAAACGAAAATGAATCAATCCATAGACTCTAGGAATATATGCAAAAAGAAGCCAAAGAACTGATACTACTTATTTAAACCTCTTTTCCCGTGTTTTGTAAAAAGAGATAATTGCATTCGTGACCCAGATTTTTAAATTACTTACTCGGGCAAAGAGATCTACCATTTTGAGTCTAGGATCAATGCAGCCAACCCCCAAAAAATTTAATATTCAAATGATTTACGATCCTCTTGATGTTTTAGCAACTGCAGCCGGCCCTTGCTATATACATATATTTTCTTCTTCTTTGAAAAGTGTGGAGAGAAATGTATGAACTGTCAATTATTCATGGCTATCAAAGGATAGCGTTCTATTATTCATTAATTTCTCAAGAAATTCATCGATATTGACATGCAAAAAGGTGTATCACAGTAAATGCCATTATCGACTGAAGGAAAATTCGGAAAAGAAAAATACATTCGCAAGCTTTTAAATAAAAGTAATGCCTTTTTAATATTAGAAGGGAATAAATAAGTACATTTTTTATAAGATAACGAATCATTGTTCCTTTCAGTGTAAAATATATTTGTTTGCAGGTAGAATACAGAATAGCACGAATACTATATTGGTAGAGGTCGTAGACTCATAGATATGTTTGAAAATTGGCGGGAAACCGCCATTTTTCAAACATATTTTTTCGAATGGCAACTCATTTTTTTCCAACGTTCATCATAGAATAAGGATATGTTTATCTCTAAGGATGAGCAAACATTCAAGGTATTCGTAAATGACGTAAGGCCATCAGTAAAAACTTTTAGTTCGGAAGGATTACTTTATGATCTCTACTTGATGCTCAACTCCCACCACCCACGAGTGAAGTGAAAAATCCCTAGGGTGATATCCTTATAAATACTATTCTATTGACTCAAAGTTATTTTCAACTATGTCAATGAAAGAAAGCCTAATTTCTAAAGGAAGAAAATAAAACTATGATTTAGTTTTAATTATAGTATATATATTTCTACTAAAAAGTGTCCAATATTATAATAAGTCTAGAATTTTAGTATATATATAATTTCATAAACTACTATTTGATACTTGATGATAATGATTTGAAACTATTGGAGGTAGATATAAATTCAAACAAAGTATTTTATACTATATGAAAAGGTTTATTTTAAAACAAACCAAAAAAACAAAGTACATTTTGGAAAGTAATTTTTCATCAAAAATAGTATAAATTCTATACGAACAAAAACATTCTTTGAAAAGGACTCTATGAGTTAGTTTGGGTTCATAATAAAAAAGATTGGATAAGAAATAAAACAAGAACAATAAATTGCAGCCACAAATATAATGGGGCTTGCTATTAACTTTATAGCCTCTTATGCAAAAAAAAAAATATCTCTTTAATTCGTCTCTCAATGTTTTTTCACATTCCAATAAACAAAAGTAAATCTATGCGAAAGTGGCAACCACAACAAGCTAAGCAGTTCCAGGCTCTATTGATTTATTTATGAAACAGTCTCTAATATTGCTTCATGTAATATTTCATATTCTTAAATTTTCCAACCCATTTTTCCTCGTCAATCAATATGGAAGCGCAGTTCCTGTCAACTCAGCATATATTACTTACCCAAAGTCTCCGTTGATACCTTTTAGTCAAGCATTTGAAACATTGCCAGTTTTTCTAGGAAGGGTCGGAGGCTCACAAGATATTATGATCCGCCTTTAATAATT
>CP045900.1:10185981-10197917 GCA_013387185.1 Caligus rogercresseyi
GATTCCCCTTTTTTGTTGAATCAAGAGTTGTGTTTAGAATAGTTGTCTATCAATTATATTTGTTGATGCAAATAAAAATTAAGCTCCTTTACAATTTATTATTCGCTAGCACAGCTGACAAAAGAAAGATTAAAGAGTACACCCTTTGTCATTCTATTATGGCTTACACTTTCAGTTCCAATATCATAACTGATGATAAAAATCGTCTTATGAATTATATATGTTTCCTGAACAAACTTAATGTCCTATTAAACCTACATAGATTTAATTATTCGCAAGAAATCTTGTCAAAAGGCAAAATAAAATCCTTTGGAATTCCATTTTGAATAATGTCTTCCAATCATTAATGGCTATGAAAAATTGTCTTTCATATGGAATAAATGATTTCACTGGACCAAATGACACATTGAGGCTAATAAGCTTTTACTTATACTTTTGCACATCTACCCAAAGAAAACATTTGGGAATAGAATTGTAAGTCATTATTACGAGTGTCTCTTTCAAATAGAATGTCTTTCATAATATATTAATGGCCTTTGGGGAATGGGATGATGCTATATCACAATCAAGTATGTTTTCTTAGATGTCTACCTTGTACGTTCTACATAGGTAGTTTTAATGGAAATTAAGTGCGGGTAAATTCCTGTCATAGTACATTTGACAAAGCGATAACCAAAATACTTTGGCAAGAAAATATATATTCACACTTGAGTGATTTGAATAAGGATTCCATGTAGCATTTAAATTGACATGTATTCTACTGATACAAGAAGTTGGTGCTTACCTCGGGGAGCTCTTTCTTTTGATGCTTCCTTAAGCTTGTGGTATAGGCACGTTAGTGCAGTGCCGTAGGTTGATTTAAACATATAAAAAAACAACATATAGTTACGTAAAGTAATGCAGATAAAGGTTGATCCTTGAAATAGTAGGTGTTCTACTTATTAAGTTAGTTTTATACAAATTACATTATTTATATAGATTCACTACTAATATACAATTTTATTCTTCAATATACGAGGTTGTTTCGGATAATGATGCGAATCAGTTTATATCTTGCAAAATATTGCATCAATCTTCTAAATCATAGACTTAAATTAAAGCTCAGACAATTGGATTGATTTCTTTTTATGTATCAAAACCAATTTAGAACTTTGTTTTTTATGAAAATCAAGCTTTTGTTTTGTTATTTTGTAACATGGGTCAAATTTTCACAAAAAGAGAAATGTTGCGCATCCACAAGTTCGTCGAGGACCTCGCCAAGCCAGGAAGACTCCCAAGGAGATCAAGACCATGGTCGACACGGCCTTTGAGGTCAACAGCATCTCCCAAAGCCAAATCTACCGCATTTCAGCATTAGTTAAGGCTGGGAAGGACTCTTCAGACAAGAGGAGCACTAACGGGAGGAGGAAGGTCCGTACCGACGACTTTATTGAGGCTGTGAGGGTGTACGTGGAGGCCGACCGTCGGGTGACAATGGAGGAACTGGCTATCAAGTTCGAGACGTCGATCAACACCATTTTCCACGTCCTCCATGACGATCTTGGGCTCTCAATCAAGTCAGCAAGATGGATCCCCAAGATGCTCACAGAGGATCACAAAATGAAGAGAGTGAGGTGCGCACAAGCCTTCTTGAAACTCAATTTTGAGCTCGGATTGGAGTTTCTGGACAAGATTGTGACAATGGATGAAATCTCTGTGTCTTTCTTCACTCCTGAGTCCAAACGAGGGTCATCTCAATGGCTCCCGAAGGGCTCCAATCCGCCCCTGAAGTTCAAGCGGCAATAATCAAGGAAGAAACAGATGGTTCTCAGCTTCTTCGACAACTGCGGCGTGATCTTCCAGCACTATCTCCCGGTGAGGACCTCCGTCACCGTGGCCGTGTTCAAGGATGTCATGAACATGTTTTTAAAGAAATTCAAGGAGAAGTGACCTGAAATGGCCAATAGAGACTGGTACTTCCACTTCACAATGCTCCGTGCCACATGGCAAATAGCACGAAGGAGTTCTTAGCCAAGAAGGGATCAAGGTCATCGATCATCCACCCTACTCTCCTGACCTTGCCCCCTGCAGACTTCTTCTACTTCCCAGTCATGAAAAAGATGCTCGAGGGCGTGGAGATCGTCGACAAGAGCGTCCAGAAGGAGTGGACCCGGGTCGGGAGGACCATCCCGGAAGACAGGTTCCGTGAGGCCTTCAGGAAGTGGGTTGAGAGGTGGGAGAAATGTATTCGAATCGGCGGAAGTCATGAGGAAAAGATTTGTTAAAGTTGTTTTCGTTATAATTGAAATTATATTTTATGAATTTTTTTTCCGCATATTTATCCGAAACAGCCTCGTATATATCTATATTCCAACTATCTATACCATTAAAGTTATTGCACATAAGCATTTTTTGCCAATAGGTTAATCCTTAATGAGTTTTATAACGATGTCTATAGACATACCAGAAATACATACTTGAAAAATAAACGATAAGTAAAATAAGTAATTAAAAACATTAAAATAAAATTACTACCATTTTTTTGGTACAAAAGACATGAAGAATGAAAATCACCAAGTTGTTGCGATCACTGGAACTTTGTTTGTATATAAAAATTGCTGAGTTTGATATGATGATAACTGTTTAAAAATTAAAGAATATATTATGTAAAATATTAAAATTACAATATGTGGCTAAAAAGTTTTGTCGGTAATCAAATCCAATAATGATTTGATCCAAATCTTTTAATAGATATATTTCGTATTATTCTTACAAAAAAAACCTTCCAAAATCATATATGTATTATTTCTAAAAAATGAAATACGTATAGATGTATAGCCCAATTAGTCCTGGATTGTGTAGATTGTCAACAAGTAAAAAGGCTTATGTATATTTATACCTATTTTTACTTAATTTATCAAATAGAGACCTTGCTTTTGAGAAAAATCATATTTTATAATCTTATGATATTGTTTTATCTATAGGTTCCAACATGGATAAATTATTTTTTAATGACCCACTGCTTTGGTTTAAATAATATATTAAATACGGAATTTAAGACGATCGTTGAAGAGAAAAGCATGCACTTATATTTGAATTATTCAGAAAAAAATATTTCTCATGGAAGCCCACAATTTTATTTTTATATTCACCATTTATAAGAAATTGTGAAAACTATTTATAATTTACAATGATAAAAATCTATATAATTGAAAAACTTTGTGCAATAGTTAGTGCGATAAGATGTGTTCAACTCCCTACGTTAGAGGCATAGGTTCGAATCCCGAGAGTCTTTTCAACCTCAATGAGAAGATCCTTGGTTCCATTGACTATTTTCAAGCATAATGCTCAATTATATCCACACGGGTGCAATTCTATCAAATCAAATAGTATTTTTAGATTCGTTACATTACAAATTGTTTTATATCTAGATAGGATTGTTTCACTAAAAATATAGTTTGATGGAGTTGAAGATGAAAGTCAAGATTTTTTTGAGGAAAAAAGTCCAATAAAAAAGAATAGAATGAAAGATGGGGAATATTCTATAAATAAATGAATATGTAAGTATTCTATTATTTATATATTTATGTTGTCCAAACAATTTCATATAGGTTTATCTAAGACGTTTATCCTTTGATCACTTTTTACTTAAAAAACATTTATGATTAAAAATCGAAAAAAGTAAAGTTATTTGTTTTTATGCATGAGATTATTCAAACGACTCTCAAACCTCCATTTTAATTCAACAATTGGCGCTCCAATGAAATGCATTTAAAAGAGCATAAACGAGAATAATGGATTGATATTTTCATACAGCTTTTGTGAATGAATTTACATTATTGAAAGCAAGTGACTGACTTGCCATAAGTTTAATAATCATGCACTTCTTCCTTGTTTAATCAGGAACACAATTATATATATATATATACACTTATTGTATCATCTCACGTGAGCGAATTATTTGCGGAAGTCAAATAAGCTACTAATAATTTAAAAACATCAATCGTCACCTTGAAATTATGGAAGAGCGTTTATGTATATATAGGAAATAAAATTTGCTTGTCTATCATACAATGAGACACGTGGTATCTTCAGATAACTCATAATATATATAGAGAAATAATAATCTATGTATCTTCGCAATGCTATGAATAGTTTTACTCTGTTTCCTGTATACAATTAATGTGTAATTTATTTTTACACTGTATATTTTTTTGCGGATTACCAATAAAACGTTTTTGAGCGAAAAAATAATAATAAGCAATGATTTAAACCAAAACCAATTCTGGAATATTTTCTAAACTACTTTATCTACAATACATATCGATAAATATGTAGCTATGTTACAAATAGCTATAAAGTAATTGAAAGGTATAACTTACTATTAAAGTTTTTCATTAATCATTGTTTCATGTAAAATACATGTTATGAAATTTGTGATGTAACTGCTAAAAAAGAATGTAAAATAATAAACAGAGCCAAAAATTTTTTTTTGGAAAAAAAAATTCAACACATTATAGGACTGTCTGAAAATTATAACCTGATATAAAATGTAAAAAATCATTTTTTCCGTAAAAAGGACCATAACTCTGAATTCTTTGTAAAATATTTAAGTATTACGTTGTACGTGATGACACTCAATGGAGTAGGTCTTGAAACCCTTTCCCTCGAAGGGGAATGTACATATATTTGCCTGTTTAAATTGTAAAACTCTTTACAGCTTTATCTTGTTAATATTTTACAGGAAATTAAAAAAATTCCATGCTTTTAAGCCATGACCCATGGATTGTTCTGTCAATTACGAGTTTCTCTATTCTTGGATTATATGGTTTTTAACATAACCAATTTATTTGGTTTCATATTGAAAAACTTTATTTTAGATTGCTAATTTCATATCCACAAGTTGACAACATAATACCACTTTTTGTATTCAAATATTTTAGCCTGGATCATTCAACGTCAACAAAAAAGATAAAAATATGTTCATGCGTATAAAAGAACCTGTTAACTAAATTATCTTTACAATATTGTATAGGAAATAATACGGAATGGACAAAAACCTGACAATATTATATAGAAATTAATACGGAATGGAAAAAAAACCTGACAGTTTATCTATCCAACCACATATATATATATATATATATTATATATATAGATAGGAGGAGAGAGAGAGAGAATACTTCACTTTTAAAGCAAAATTGGAAGTGACGGACATCATCACAATAGTTAATGCATTGTATGACATTTATCAGAAAAAATGTAATTATTGAGTTTCATAATATACTCAATAATTTTTGATACATTTTTATTAAATGAACTTTTTGATAGTATTACTTGTTGATATATTGAATATTAAATGATTGTTAAAGTGATTTATTACTCAACTTCACCATCCAATAAATTAGCCAAACCACAGTGTGCATATTCACATTTGAGTAATTAATCGTCTGCATATTTGGTTTGTGGACCCATAAAACGTATACACATTTCAAACATCTTTTTCATGAGCTAAAATTACTCTAATTATGTAATACCCACATCATGTCCATCGCCCATACAAGCATCATTTACGATATTTAATCCGTATATTTTCCTTATAATTACCATGAAACCTCTCAATATCTACGTAATTACTTAAAACGGATAATAAATCAATAAGAAAAAATCTTTTACGGGTACATTTAAGTGTAATAAATATTAATAGCAAAATAGATGGAGGGTTTCATAATAAATATGAATGTCAACAGGTGTAAATTTAATTAGCTATCGAAGAAAAATATACTAATTCGATTAATTTAGTTTCATATACGTTAACTCTCAATGTTGAGGACGCAAGTTCGACTCCCGAGAGGAAAATGCCAATTTTGGTCAATCGTATCAATAAGATCCTAGGTTCGATGGACTAATTTTAGTGCTATAATACTTTATATATCCTGTCGATTGCGATTCTATCGAACCATATAGACAAAAAATGTAAACAAATATTATATTAGGTTGTTAAATAATAATGAGGTCGACCAATTAAAACTCAAAATTATCATCAGATCAACAAAAAACTTTTTAATCAGTACATATAATCCCCTCCGACTGCAATGACGTCGCGGCAGTGTCCCCGGAGCTTCCTGAGTCAGTCGTAGAGCTCGTCTTCACTGACCCTCCTCATCGCCCGCTGAACGGCGAGTGTAGCCTCCTCGTGGGCCCCAAACTCGTCCTCCCGGAGCAGGTGCTTCAACTTCCCGGAACAGAAACCGTCACACAGGTTCAGGTCGGGTGAGTAGGGTGACTGTTTCACCGGTTCCACGTCCTTCCGGGTCAGGAACTCCCTGGTATCGGTGGCAGTGTGGGGACGTGCATTGTCCCACATGAGGAGACAATCTTTCAGCCGGATCTTGTCCTTTTTCAGGCTGAGAAAGCGCTTCCCAGTCGTCCTCAGGTACTCTATCATGGTGTTCCGGTCGGCTGTGGTCCCGGCAGGTAGTGCAGTGATCGATACCCGCCTCGGCTTGCAGGTGAACCCCATCAGAATTGTCGTCTTCCTTGCTGTCTGTTTCACACACTGGGCTCCGACCAGACTTGCCTCAACTCCGCCGAATCCCAGTAGAACCAGGAGTCGTCCTGGACTAACAGATGAGACCCCAGAAAGTCCTCCCCGTGGTCCTGGAACAGCTTCAGGAGGTCCTGACAGCACTTCACTCGCTGCGTCTTGTAGGCTTCAGAGAGGTGGTGAGGGACGAGCACGCTGAGGAGGTTTTGGAGCCCTAGATCCTCCGTCAGAAGCCTGAAAACAGTTGTAGATGATAGGGACACCTCTGCAGCAACTTGTCGAGTGGTCAGCCGGGGGTTATCCTCGACCAGGCACTTCACACGGGTCACATTCTCCTCTGTCCTCGTCTCCCGGGGACGTCCAGGACGGGTCTTCTTCTCCAGGGAAATAGCACCCTTATCGGACTCAGTGTGCCATCTCTGGAGGGTGGAGAGGCCAGAGCAGGAGTCAGGGAAGGTAGAGAGCAGGTCCCCGTGGATCTCGTTCACTGTCCTGGCGAGCTTGATCCGGATCAAGAAGTAGGAGCGAAAGTCGGGTGTCTCCGTTTTCAGCGGCGAGTAGAATGAATGATAGGAATGACGCGATTACTCACCTTATATACTAACCTGAGTGGCGCCATACAGTCTGTTTCCATGCAAAATATGCAATAAGAACGCTCCCGTTTTAAATTTTGAGATAGCGTGTGAACTTTTCGAGAAAGCTAACTTACCTCATTATTTATGGAACAACCTAATATACTAAGTTTTTTTTTCACTGTAAACATTCTATTCGGTATTTTTATACATTGTGAAAAAAATACACTAAAATTATAAAACAGGAAAAAAGTAAAATTATTCAGGCGTTGGGAAGATACATAAATGAACATTTTAGTTCACATTTACTGCCCTAATGAGTAGCCATATATAAAAGCGCATCATTTATAACATTTGTTAAAAAATTTGCGGTGGGTCTTTTTAAAATCTTTTTTTATAGTTTTCATGTGTTGATTCGATCTTGCTGGCATATATTTAACCAGGGTTGTTTGATTTAAATCAGGCCGATTTAAATCATTGATTTAAATCGCGATTTAAATCAAGTGGATTTCCAATTAAAATCATTGATTTAAATCAATTCATGTTTTTTTCAATAAATTTAAATTGATATTTTTTTATGCTTCTAATTCTCAATGACAGAAACAAAACATTTCATATCTGTCTTCTTAATAGTAGAGCAGTGGCCTTTTTCATTATATCTATAGCCTCAGACTATAGGCCTATATCATATAATATATCATATTAAGCTTTGAGTTAGGATTATTTGATTTAAATCAAGCAATTTGGATTGCGATCTAAATTAAGTTTTTTTCCAAAGACATTTTATAATCAATGATTAAAATCAAGTCATGTTTTATCAAATAATTGTTTTACTTGTACAATGTAAATGGAAAAGTTAACGCAGTTCAATTTGACAATTACAGGAACGAGTTATTAATTGTCAGTCTTCTTGCTCTTCTAAATCTTCTAATTAGCTTAAGATTTGATGAACATATTTAACAATTTGCTTCTATTCTGCTTGTACAATATGAATGAAAAAGTAAACTCAATTAAATTTGACAATTACAGGAAAGTTATCAATTGTCCGATTGTCTTGCGCCTCCTTTTCCAAGCGTACCTGGCGCGTCCTAGATTCGAGAGTGACCCATCTTGTAGTCATCTTTGATCAGCCGTTGGCAGCTCCACCCAGTAATTTATTTAAGGTAGAAAATTGTCATGAGTCTTCGATCCTCGCTTGGATTTCGAACTGTCACGTGATTAGCGAGTATGACTCATTACAAGGCCTTTGAAGTTCTGTAATTTTATGTTTACTCCTTTGCATTCTTTATAAAATGAAATCATTAAGTAAGGCAACTAGAATTTAATCAAAGACAGCATTTAAAGTCCCCTGAGTAATAGGTAGGCCTATATGTATATTGGGCATGTTTTAAAAGTTACAATTTAAAGTATGGACAAAATTTACACATTGAAAAAAAGATTTTTGGTTAATAAAATATGGTTAACAATTAAAATCAAAAAAATCTGATTTAAATCAAAAAAATCCGATTTAAATCAAAAAAAATCCGATTTTTTGATTTTTTTGAAAAAAAAAATCAAAAAAATCAACAACCCTGTATTTAACTATGTCGTCAGCCCATTTTTCACGTTCGAGCTCCTAAATCTGGGTTTGATTGAGAGAGCAGCGTGGCGAACATAAACACATGATGTGCCTTAGGTCATTTTTGACTACATAGACATTGTTGTAATTTTTTGTTCTAATAAAGATTTTATATTTTGTAATGCAGATTTAAGTGCTTTGTGGACAGGGAGAGTCATAAAAAAAAATTATTTGCAAAGAGAAGGTTTTTGGACACTTATTAGAACTATTATAAACAATTATTTCTTTTCTTTTTTTTTAATTCATGTTATTTGCAAATCAATAAAATATACCTTAACCAAAAATCTGGAACATTTTACAATTTAATTTTTAGGTAGGAAAAATTATGATCCCAAGTTGATAATTGTTGCAAGCTAATCTAATCAGAATTTTCTCCTATTTTCAAACTATATACTCCCATCATTAAAAAGTAGCTAATTGAAATTAATCAGGTAATTTGTTTAGAATTTTTAAATAAACATCCATTGATTTTAAGAAAAATCCGCAATTATAGCTAAATTTGAATTTTTTTAAATACAGATCGACAAGAGAAATAAAATGAGTTCAAGAAAATAAAAAAACGGTATTATACCTGATGTATTTTATATTTTAATTTGAAACTTCACTTAAATAAAATCCAAACTTTGAAAACATTGACTTACGTATACACAAAAGTAGTTTTTTTTTTTAAATCCACAAACAAGATTTATCGCTTTTTAAAACTAAGTTAAAACCCATTTAAAAAGACGATTAAAATGAAATTTAGCGTGGATTTGTAAAAACACATAATCATACTAACAGCTTAGCAATATATAATTTATAAAATTTACCGAAGAAATACATTTAATATAATAAAAAATCATTCTAATGTATAGAAGGCGAAAATCACAGGTATCTATCTTGTATAAGCAGGGTATGTAAAAAACCCAAAATTTTGAAAAAACCCGAAAAACCCGGGTTTTACCGTGTTTTTTTTTTAGTTCAGGTTTTTCATTAACCATTTAATAGCTTTAGCTAATTAATGGTGTAATGAAAAACCTGAATTAAAAAAAAAAACGGTAAAAACCCGGGTGGGTTTTTTACCGGGTTTTTTTCGGGCTTTTCAAAAATTTGGGTTTTTACATACCCTGAGTATAAGTATATGTTATAGATAAATTCATAGGCAGACAAACATTTTTTTACATTAGTAGAAATGCAAAATCATCTACCTCAACAGAAAATAAGATATATTTTATAATTGATGCTGATGCATGACGTCATAAGGGTAGTTGCAAATCTTGGTATGCCATTAAATCTAGACTATTATATGCATTACTCCAATTACATATGAGTTCCCTTCACATTATAAACCAAAGTAGACTTGTTAAATAATGATATTTAGAAGTCATTCTACGCTCACTCTTTTTCTATCTAGCTCAAATCTTATCATCTCTCCCTTGGAGCAGAGAATCCGTTTTACCAAAGATGGGTGTGTCATTATATACTCACTGCGTATGAAATTTCGTGAGCTGCCTAACCTTTATCAGCAAAAATAAAATATGTTTAGATGAGTACGAGGAATGAAGTGGGTTGGACCCCCCCCCCCCCCTCTTCGTATGCAAGTGTGCCTTTCAACGTATAATAGTTGAGGGCTGCGTTTATTGCATTCTCTAAGCGACAAAATGCATTTTTCAAAAAGGATATAATCATGAATGAAAATACTTTTTGATTTGAAAAAGTTTTGGAATCGGCAAATGATTTTAATGCCTTGTCCAATATTCAATTTGAACATTTCGCATTAACAAAGTATTTCGTTAGCGTATTTATTTTTCATTTTTATTTCCTCTTTTTTATCATTACTAACAATACTCTTTTTTCATGCTTTAATCCCTACGACTTCATTATTTTTATTATATTATATCATTTGTAATGAGAATTTTAGTGAAGTGCATTTAAAGTATTTTTTCCTTAAACAAATCAGAGGATTTCGTTTTTACTGATTTCGATAATAAATTAATGTATTTTTCAATAACCAGGACTCGTGTTTCGTTCCTTATCTAGGACTGAGTACTACATTCCAGTCCTTTTTGTCAGTTCTTAAAAAAGGAAAAAATGCTTTTTTATGACGTTATAACCTACGTCATGTTGTCAATATCTCATTATGCTATTAAAAGGAACAATCCTTATATGAGGAAAGTAACATTTTCAATGAATTGATAACAAATATTACGTTTTTTACTTATGTTATTAATAAGAATTAAATATAGATTTTTATTATTACAACAATAAACCGTCGATGCATGATGACAATACCTAAAAAATAGCATATAGCGGTTGAAACGAAAGGTTTGTGAATGAATTATTTTTATAGATACATTTAATGAGTAATGACTGACGATTGTACACTGAAAATCCTATAGTATGGGGGGGGATCCGAATTGTCTAATATAAATATTATAAAACCCTTTTGTTGCTATTTAATTAAGTTATTATAGAAAGTATAAATATAATATTAGCAGTTAGAATGTATTCAATAAATACTCTTTCAACATTCTATGGATAATTTAAGGACTGACAAAATACAATCTCAAGGAACGACGTCCTAAGACTGGACCGGACCGAATAAATTGGGACCGACACAACACTAACCAGAACTTCAGTGTTATAACTTGTGGTCTCTACATTTGGGGCTTACAAGGGTGAACTTAAATTTGTACCACAGTGTTTCGCTGTGATTCCAATTCTGTATCAGTTTTTATAGATTTATAATATATTCCATACTTAAGATTTCTCTGTTATACGGTCATTGCTTTATTTTATGTCAGCCGAAATTTGTAGGGATCTCCATATTAACAATTCAAGAGTTAAGAAATTAATCAGACAAAAAAATACTTAAGCATTTAATTATAATTTATTGAAAATCCCAACTATCGCTACTTCTCACATTGTCGTGAAAAACCATAAAAGTCCACAAGAATTTTATATTTCATTCATAAATTCCTAGGAGTATTTTTATTAGTATACTCTTAAGTACAGCTAAAATATGCATAATTATGATTGTTTAAAAATACAGCTTATTATGCTACATCAGTCAAATATTTCAATTCACGGGTTCAGAAAATAAATACCAACAAACATTCTTTTTTTTTTGCCTATATGGTTCGATAGAATTGCATCCGACAGGATATAAATAATCATTATAGCATGTAATTAGTCCATCGAACTTAGGATCTTATCATGAGGTAGACCAAAAATGACTATA
>CP045900.1:10198017-10212010 GCA_013387185.1 Caligus rogercresseyi
TTTTTAAATAGTATGAACACACAATAAGATTTTTTCGTGTTAATTAAAATATATGTATATTTTTATGATATAATAAAAACATTTGAAGTGTAAACAAACACTTGCCTTAGGTAAATGATTGGAATAAAATAAAGTATGTAACTATTTGCAACTATTGGTGCAAAAAATTAGCGATACTAATAGTTAGAAAATGTACTATCGGCGCCGATATATCGGTTGACATCTAATAATACCGATGATATATATTATATGCTGAAAAAATGAAAAAATCTAAGAAATTTCATAGAAGAGTTCCCCTTACCTTTTTACGACATTCTGATTTAATTGGGTTCACTTCGAAGACTTTTTTACTTCGACTAAACATACTGACTAAACCATGGAGCACCTCCCTCGATAAGAACAATTTACAAACTAACCATTGATTCTAACATTGGGCTTAGAGGGTTTGAAAAATGTTCGAGGGTAAGCATGTGTTTGACGAAGAATTCGACTTATTGTGGAGTCATATGGCAAAAAATAATAACCAAAATAAACGCATTATTGTCACTGAAAATGATGTGAAGAGTAAAAAAAGATATGGCTTTCAAAAATTGCGGGATGAAGTAGTTAACGCGTGCTCCTAGTCAACATCAAGATCCGTGTGTGTGTGTTGAACGCTCCTAAACAATAACAACAAAGGCAGTGAAAGATGGAACATTTATAGGCCAAATAACAAATAAGCAAAGGATGCTTTGAAGTTCTTATGTTTTTTTAAATATATATTTATTCGTTATTAATAATTTTTTAGGTCTTTTGTGCTATTCCAACGTTACATAAGAAAGTAAAATTGTAGTTCAATATTCTGCCGAATCATTTGTCGGTGTGCCCCCAAGTTATATCAAGAAACAATAAATGATTATTTTATAAACGATGGTGTGGTCGATATAAAGATAGTCTTCACATGAAACACCCAAATCTTATGTTAAAAAAACCAAGATCAAAGGTTGTCAAACTTCACCGTGAAGGCCTAATAAAATTATTCAAGCCTACACAGGACATGGACCATTTCTCTCCCACCTAAGTAAATGAAAAACACAAGTGCAACCAGTGATCTTTGCAAGGAAGAGCCACAGACTGCAGACCACCTGATTAACAGATGCCCTGCTCTGTCCCTCGAAAGGCATGAAGTGTCTCAAGAAAAGACTCCAAATTCAAAAAAAAAAAAAATTAAAAAAAATGAAAAAATATATTGTATATATTTTAGTATTTAAGAAGGAATTCATTTTACAGTTGTAACACAGATACCCCATTGTTGTTGTTGTTGTATGATTTATTACAGAGCTACTATAGCCCTAGCCTTCATGGCTACTAATATAAAAAACATGTATCTTTATATAAAACACAATAATTATACATAATAATAATAATAATAAAATATTAATTAAAGAAAAATAACAAAAAAAAAAATATATAAGTAAATATTTTTCAATTTTCATAAATACATTAAACTTAAGGAGCTATAAGGATCTAGACAACTCTGCCATTGTCTTTGCTACCCTCCGAGCACTTGATAAGGTGCATGCCTCTCTTAATGGCTGTGACAAGCTCCAGGCCTTTGAAAGGTTAACAGCAGCGACACAGTTGGTAGAAACGGGTTTCTTGAGGCATATTGTAGCACTACGGGTGCGCTCATCGAAGCCCTCAAGAATCCTCTCCAAGGGACAACTGTCCACATTCATAGCCTTCCAAGCGGATATGGCAGCCTGCTTCACTAAGATCTCATTTACAGATGGAAGATGTGACCTGTCGAGAAGGTCAACCACACGCACCGGATCTGCTCTTTGAACTCCCAGCAAGATACGTGCGAGATCGTTGATGGCAAGTTGCGCATCTGAGCTAGTCTTTGCCATTGTAGGGGTGTGAGGGGGTTCAGCAGCTGACGAGAATTTTGCACTTCTAGTCACCCAAGCAGACGTCTGAAGTTTCCCGATAACTATGGCTCTAGCTATCTCGGTCAGCAGTGGCCCTCGCGATACCGTAGTGCAGAGCCGGCGGATGACTCCGATTCGTTTCCTGACATTCTGAAAAATTTTTTCGTGGTGGGGTCCAAATGTCAGGTTCCTGCTAACAGTTACCCCCAGAAGGTCGAGTGTAGCGGTCGAAGGAGTGTCTGGAGCACCCAGACGTAACGTTTGGGTTTTCCAACGTTTAGGTGGAGTCCATTGATATTAGAGTACGCCTCCAAGGCCTTCGATGCCGAGCCCATAGCGAAGTCGACCTGTTCCCAGGATGGAGCCGAGATGACAATAGAAGTATCGTCGGCATATAGCAGTACCTCAAGCTGAGCTTCTGGATTGACAGCTACTCTCAGGTAATCAGGTAGGTCAGCCGTGAGAAGAATGAAAAGTAGGGGGCCAAGCACAGAACCCTGTCTGACGCCGTACTTTATGTTCAGGAAATTGGACCGTTGGCCGTTCCAATTCACCTGCTGTCGCCCTCCTGTTAAAAGCATCAGCTTTTTGGTGGGCCCCGCCATCCATTGGAGCTTGGCCAGAAGTATATCTGCTTCCAAAAGGTCAAAGGCCGCAGAAAAATCGAAGGCAGCAATGCATACCTTTAATTTACGATCACAAGCCTTAGCAGCGTTGGACAGTAGAGTTGCAAGGGCAGTGTCGACACTTCGTCCAGTTCTGAAGCCGTGTTGTTCCTGTGGGAGTTTACAAGAAGCTTCGACGTAGGTCACGAGTTGATTATAAAGTACCCGCTCGGTCAATTTTGAGATGGCACAAAGGAGTGAGACAGGTCTATAGCTAGAGGGTTCTTTACGCGGTTTGCCCTTTTTCAGTACTGGGATTATGATTGCCGTTCTCCACTCGTCTGGCCATATCTGAGAAGTTATGATTGTGTTAATGAGGTGAACGATTGGAAGGGCTAATGCTGTCCAGGCTGACTGATATACGACGATAGGAATTTTGTCAATGCCGGCAGAGTGCTTAGGGGCGAGGGATTTTAGTGCCCTCTTCACAGCAGCAGTGCCTACATTGTGAAATCCAAATTCGCCGTCCGAATCGGCATTAGAGCTTGCATTTTGGGAATCAGGACCTACATCGCAACGCAGTCGGTCAACTTTATCGATGTAGAACTGATTGCACATGTTAGCAGAGTCTGTGTCGGTTCTACAGCCTTCTAGAAAAGGCAGAACGCCGTGTGTGATATGTGAGTCTCAATTTAAGTGAATCACCCTGTATATATAAATTATTGAGAGAAATGTCTTATGCTTAATCTAAAAACTATTTCCTAAAAAAAACATGCAAAAACGGGAGATCCCATCACCTGTGCCCTTGATTTAACCTCTGTTTCAGATTACGTCTAGGCGGAGGCCCTATTGGGATTATTAACTTCATTCGACCCGCTAAACACATTCCAAGACTGGATGGCAAAAGTTCTAGCGGGGACTCAGTCGAGTGGTTCATCAAACTCAAATCTGTTCGTATTTCAAATCCGTGCAAAAATTCAAGTGCATCAAATTGAACAAAGGGTTCTCCTGGCTAAGTAATCAATCTTTTCCTTTTAGACTGGTGATCCCCTAGCGTAGAAAACCTAGAAAATACCCCTTATGATTAATTAAGGAGTCTAATATAATTAGTCACACCAATATATTTGTGACCCTTCAGTAGAATAAAGTTAGAATCTCAACAAAAAATAATCCATATATCCAATACGATAACCTTATTACGAACATCGTTTATGATAATGATTGTGTTTCTGATATACTTGATAAACTTTGCATTGCAAAAAAAAAAAGATTGACCGTTACGTCATGGAAGTTGGGTGATAACTTTGTGTTGTTTTTACTAAAAAGAGTGTTATTCTTTTTTATGTAGACCTCTCTTTCATATACTTGTATGATATTGAATATGGCGTGTAGTTATACATCTATACCAAATCTCATTTATTCGTGATATATCACGACTCCTAGTTCAACATGATATTTTATATGATGGAACTGGGAGGAGAGTGTCTATGAACTTTGCTCATTGAAAATCGCATTCATATACAGAAAGCATACTTGTTTAATTTGATTATAAGAAGATGCAGAAGATTTAGTCATGTGCAATTCGTTAAGTGCATATGTAGACAATATAATCACATGTTTCTAATGCAATTACTTGATCTTCTTTGTTGAAGTTCAGAGTGGAGCTGGGAGCTTCAAGTTTGATAATTTCATAGTTTTTGAGCAAATCTTTTTTTTTTTCATTCAGAATCCTATTCCTTTAAGCTCACTACGAAGAAACATATGAAGCAGTTCGTAGTATGAATGTCTGATATTAAAATATGCTAGATCAACACATGATGCAACATGATAACATTCAAAACTTAAATTATAGGTATGATAATTGTTTATAATAAGATTTAAACACAATTAAGATTCCAAAATTCTCCCCCTTTTTTACCTTCCTATAGATTTGAATGAATAAAAGATGTGAACAAACCGACAAATTTGTGTTCACTTTGGTCGATATTCTATTTGATTAATCATATTTTATTTTACAAAATCCCTATTATTCGTAGTCCATATATTAGAAAAACGAGAAGTGAAGTTGAAGTACTTCTTTTTGTATCAAGAGATCAAAACATGTGATGTCTTGAACTTTTAAAACTTCAAAGGCGCAATAAGTCTATATACTTTAGTCCTTGACGTGAAATATTTTTGAGAAGACTCTTATCGTTTTGAGTATCTCATTTTCTCTGTATAACAACACGTCAACGGTCGAAGCTTAAGTTTTTTTGAATGCCTATAAGGCTCTATATTTTTTTATATCTATGGTATAGTCATATGATACGAAAATATTAGGTTTGTTTTTAATTGTAGGTAATATTATTATCATTCATGTTATTTATTTCGAACCATCTACATACGACATTAGTTTTTGTCCATACTCAGGCTACAAAGTCCTTACATATGAAGTATAAAAAATAATACAAATAACACAAAGATTATATAAATAGCAATATCAATTAAAGTGAAGTTAAATAACCAGATTATTAATAAAGTATAAAGATAATATATATTTATACTAATGAAATAAGAATTTAATTCAATCTTTCCCTGTACCCCCCTAAACGATTTGTTACATATTGAAAAAAATATCAGTGAATAATTTAGAGGGCTCATACAGTGAATGAGGGAACACTTCCGGAAAATTTATTGTTGTCACGCTTATAACATTCGCCATAACGGTTTTTGTGATCTCTAAAATTTCCAAGTTAGGTTTGGGGGGAAAGTTCAGGTATGTTTTGACTATTTGGTATATTACAAAATTAGTTTTCCATATTTTTTTTCTACAATTTTTTATATAATGGCGCCTTACATTTTAACACAATTTTATTTAGAGTATATTGGTTGTTAATAAATGCTTTGATTGTTTGGTTTTGTGGTAGTGTCTGTTTAGCCAAGAATATATAAAATTTGAAGCTACACCCCTAAAAATGAACTCAAGGGTAACATACAAGTCACAGAAATCCAGAAATAGTATATTTGTATCTCTTTGTCTGCCCTCTATGTAAGGCCATATGACAAAATTAATGGCTTGAAAATTGTAATGGACCTCCCTAAAGACCTAACATACTATAATCATAGGGTCCTGACTATCAGTGCATATATATATATATATAAATCTAGTATATATATATAATAGATATATATATATATATATATCATATATATATATATATATATATATTATATAAGGAAACGACCGGGACACTTTTTTTTACTGGAACCCGGGCCGGGCCTTAAATTTTCCAAACCAGGCCGGGCCGGGACTTCAGTATATTTTCGTTCCTTTGTCATTATAAAGTGACGACCGTTTTTTTTTAGAAAATAATTTCCACAAAAAAGTGACGATATTTTTTTTAAGAAAAGAGATTGCCAAAAAAAAGTGACTACGTTTTTTAGATAAAAAATTCCTACAAAAATTATTCTGGAAAAAAAGTGACGACGTTTTTAAGAAAATAAGTTCCTAAAAAGTTCCGTCCCAGTGATTTTTAGACGCCGGGCCGACTGGCCGGTTAATAATATAAAATATATAGATATATATATATAGTATATATATCTATATATATATATATATATATATATATATATATATATTTATATATATATATATATATGTATATATATTATGTATTATATATTGTTATAAGTATACTATAGTAATATATTGAATATTATCTAATGATATACAAATGATACCATATATATATACAATTGATTTTTATATATTGACTGCATATTCATTAATTGAAAACACATTAATAGTCTACAGCTTTGCATTAGAGGATGAAGTGGCATTGAAGCACATAATAAATAACAGTAGTAATCGGGGAATCATTGGTGCATAATTTATAGGTGATTACTCAAGCACTCTTTGCATTATCATATTGAACGATCGCATTTGCAATTAATTTAAAACGTATTCATATTTTATAGCCTCTGATAAGAGTGACATTTCAATAATTAACAATTACTATTATTCATAGTACCCAAGGACCTTTGAATTCACTACATATATATATAATTGAAAGGCAACTTTTTCACTTATTTCAAGAAATCTTCTGAGAAAATAATGGTCTAAAATAATAAAATTGCATCATCCTTGATTTTTTTTCTGAATCTATACTAATAAATAAAAATTCCCTTCGTTCCTTCTCCCAAGCGATTCATGAATTCTGAACAAAATTTATCACTGCATAATTTGAGGTTCTATCTATTGTTTAGTTGCTGGTGTTGAGAATTTCTCGGAAAATGTAACTTCTATTTCACATCATTTTATTCTCCAGTAGATATTTTTTGTGATTCCTTCAAAATTGAAATAATAAATTGTGACCAAATTTTCTGTGGATGGCTTGTGCTTTGGAATATTAAGTTATTCCCGGAAAAATCATTTTCCATGTGTTTATGATGTTATGCCAAGCTTTTTACAATTTATTGATAAAGGTGCGATAGATTTGGACAAATTTAATGTTGAGGATTTTGAGTTGTTAAGAAATGTTTTTATTTTTGAATATTTAAAAAATTAGTTACTTTTATGCTCTGTATTTCTTATACACTAATTCATAAACTGATCAACTTTTTCTATGGATAAGATTGAAATGCCAAAGAAATAGTATGTCATATTGGACATTCCAATAAAAGTCTCAGTCGACGTCGGGTAGAATCCGCTAATTCCATATACCAATGCTGGGCTCAGTATCTACCGACTATGTTTCTTTATTTTTGCATTAAGAAATATGAAAACCTTAATTATAGGATTAGTTTTTGTCATAAAAATTAAACGACAATTCGGCTTAATCGCATGTCCATAATTTGAAGAATTTCACATAATTATCATTTGTGCAAAAAAAAAATACATGAAATCCTTTAATCCTGTAATTGTATACATTTTATGTTGTGATTTTATGTATAGAGGCCAATTATAGAAAAATCAAGATAATAATAATAGTAAAATATTTCGAAGCAATATTATCAAATTTGCAATAAAATGCTTACTTTTAATCGTCTGTAAATGTATATTTGAAATTGTGGAATGTTTTTTATATGGAACTAAATTCAAAATATTCAAATATATACATTTTAGGAGGGCACAAACATAATTTTTAATAAGTACATAAAATATCCTAAAAACTGAGGCCTATGTTTTCGTAACTCTTGCATATTCAATATTGTAAATGGTTCTAATTGACGTTCTTCATTGAATGTACTTATTTTCTATTGCTTTGTGGATTGTTTATTTTTTCCATTTTTAAAATATAATGTTATTATTTAACAATTTAACAATTAACCTTGTATCCCTCTTCTGATTTTTTGTTACTCTAATATCTATAATGCAGGGTATGTAAAAAACCCAAATTTTTGAAAAAGCCCGAACATACAAGTTCATAAAATTTGCACTTATTTAGTATGTAATTGCAAAAGTCAATAATTTTCAATTCTTTATTTATATTTTTTAAATATGTATTTTTCAAGTTAACAATATATTTTTAAATTGAAATATATAGGTATTTTTATTCATCATCTTTTAATTAAATTAATTTATTGTTCTTATAATTTTTAAGTTGCAAAATGAAGTAATAAATACATTCAAAAAATATTACTATATATATATATAGAGAGAGAGAGAGAGAAAGATAGATAGATAGTGTTTGGATTTTTTAACGATTAAACATTATTACTGTTTTCGCCTCGGGGTCAATTATTTGCTTGATGTTTTTTTTTTGCAAAACGTAAGAAAGGATGATGTGTCATGTGCATTGAATGAACAACTTTAAATCAAGATATATCATGTTACTCGCGAGGTGTTTTTTTTGTTACAAATTAACCTTTTTTTACTAACTGTACATCCAATTGCCTTAAAAAAGAACTAGACATTTAAGCATCTTATAAGCTTTAGTGCTATAATTTGTCTAGGTATCATTTTTCATTTTTAAGTCAATCTTAACATCCGACAGATGAGAGTCTAACGGGTTTTAATGCCTCAAAGGGAAGCAATACTTATCATTTCCTTAAACTATCTCATTTAGATATAATTCGATGACCCGTCATTTTTTAAATATTTCATCATAGGTGCTCTAGTATATAATAAGCTAAAGATCCTTATTAAACGTATAGGTTAAAGGGTTTAAAGGAATTCAACAGTTTTTTCCCGTTGCATTGGCAATATAATCTTGAAAATAAACATTGAAATTTAATTGAATTTTGTTCATAGGTAGAGAAAACAAAATATTATTCTCTCAAATTCATTAAAGAAATAACTTTTTCATTTGGCAGCCCTGTTTATTTTTGTTTACTTCGTTTGATAATAGATTGATGACCATTTATCGACAAGTGTGATGAAACATAGAAAATAATCATTTTTCTCTGATTATAAACAGTTCTTTTAGAAAATAATAATATCAAATTATATTGGAGGAATCCATTCAATGAAAATCACATGGATAATTTGTATTTTTAGGGATAATATTTTTTCTTTCAATTGGCATTCGCACATCAACGCGAATGAATTGAGGCCTCATTGCATAATGCCAACTACTTTTTTGAAAACAGTATTCCCTCTCCTTTTCTTTCAATCAATCACGTTTTAAAAACATTCCCTTTCTGTTGCTCCTATTCATAAAAGAGAATGAATTTTAATCAATGATGTTTGATACATTGATGACGCTTCTTCCAAAATAATGAATTGTCCTTTCTTTTAACTTTGATATTTTATAATGTAATTATGTTCAATCCATTACTTATGATATCTCCTCATGTAAGTGGGAGCCCTTAATTGGCATTTTAATTTTATTTAGAACTAGCGGATGCTACCTGACGTGCCCGGAATTTTCTGGGATGCCCACTATGACTTAATATTTCCTTGACACCTCAAACTTATCTATAAAAAAGCTGATAAATATATTAACAATTTTTAAGTATATATTTTTCCAGGAACAACCATCCAATCAAAAATATTATTAGCAACTCCAAATCCTGCAAATAAAATTTTATCCAAATCCAATATGTCACTATCAAGAAATACTGCAAAAAAGGAGCTCGATAGCCGTGCGTGTTAAGGCGTGTCCAACTCTCAATGTTGGGGGCGCAGGTTCGAATCCCGAGAGGGGATGGTCATTTTGGTCTACCTCATTGATAAGATCCTAAGTTCGAGAGACTAATTATAACGCTATAATGCTTATTTATATCCAATCGGATGCAATTCTATCGAACTATAAAGGCAAAAAAAAAAAAAAAAAAAATACTGCAAAAAGTTTTTCCCTTAAGATAAACATATGGAAAAATTTCTTGTAATAACCAAAGTGTCCATAACACAGCTAAGCACCTCAAATTCATTAAGGGCGATTAGGCGTCTACAACTCTCAATGTTGGTGGCTCAGGTTCGAATCGCAAGAGGGGAAGGTCAATTTTGGACAACCTCATTGATAAGATCCTAGCTTCGATAGACTAATTTAAATTCTTTCGACCCAAATATGAAAAAAAATCATCCATATTTTTTTCCAAATGTAGCTTGGCAACTTGTAATCCCAAATACACGTTATAAATCAAAATACATATATTTTATTTATTTGGTATCTAAAATATTGATTATAAATAAATATTTCCTTGATCACTAAATATAATTTTTGAAAAGACCAAATTTAAAATACCTACATGAACTGATTGTGAGACCTCAGTTGTTTAATCATCTTCTTGTTTGTTTTTGCAAACAACTTTAAGGCTCTCAAATTATGAAAATTAAAATATCATGGGTTGTTAGAGCATGACAGAAGAATATACAATGCTTTTTACTTGGATACATGGTATCACTTACCCATGATAAGAATATGAACCACCTATAGAAAATGTATATCCGAAACCACGTACATCAAATATAGTTTTTTTGTATGTTTTAAGGTTTAATCATAATAATGCATAGAATATTATTTTTATAAAGAATGTTTATAACATACTCCCTTGTTTGTTCAGCTGTTATGAAAGTAATGAATGATGTCATGATCATATAATACCATAGTTTTTGGGAATCTTTTTTTTTTGGTAATGTAAATCAATTGTATACGTTTCAATAGAAACTCTTGAATGCATAATACAATATCACCTTTGAATAGCATAATTTGCCCATCTATTTTGCTCTTACGTTTAAAAAAGTATAAGTATTCCATATGGAAAACCCCAAAAGTATGGAGAGAAACTCCCCCGAATATAACGTGGGCTTTATTGAGTTCTTTTTATTTTGGGTTTTCTTTATGCCATTATAAATATTTCTAAGTCATGATGAAAAACTTTGAATAGCATAATTTGTCCATCTATGTTTTGTTCTTACGTTTGTGCATTAATAAAAGATTAATATATCATGTGTAAAAAACCCAAAAGTATGAAAAGAACCCCCCCCCCCCCCGAATATAAGTCGGGCTTTATCGAGTTCTTTTTATTCAGGATTTCATTATACCAAAAATAACATTCCTTAGTCATTATGAAAATTTTAATTACAATAAATAAACTAGTAAAACTGATTGCTATTGATGTATAAAAGATATACATATATGTATATTTAAATTACATTAAGATTATTGACTACACACCTCATCTTAGTGATACAAAACTCCATCTATATTATCAAATTGGTCTATATCGTGGTTACGGCTTCTAAAATAGGCATATGTCCTAACCAACTTAATGACTTTTAATTCTGAGTCGATTGCGTAGCTTTATGTGGACAAGACCAAGAATAAAAAAGCTTTCTAAAGTCCTAAGAATCAACAATATCTTATTATAAAGTAGAACATGCATTATCTTAATTAAAATTAATGTACCCCCTGATGAAAGGGGAACCGTAGACAGTTTGATGCCCAGTTGAAAGAACTCCATAGGTGGTATCAATTCAGTGTTCTTTGCAACATATCCATATCTCTTCTATCCTATATATATATATATATATATATATATATATACTTCATTGACTCCAAGATATCTTGTACCAGAAATAAAGCTGATGCTAGAAAAAAGTGATGAGTCTTCTATCAGCATGTAGTCATTATTCAGGAAAGGATGGATCGAAATCTTCAAGAAGCTTCATTTCATCTTCTTCTTTAATGCGTTTGAAAAACTTTAATTCTGTTGATTTTGTCAATTTCTTTCAAAAAACAATAAAATCTGTCAATATACCCCGGGGTTTTACTATCGTGTTTTTTTTAAAGACTATATTTGCTTAGAGAAGTTATATATAAAAATACATAAATAAACATTATAGTTTAAAATTAAAACTCTAAACATAAGTCAAACAACGGTAAAAAACAATCATTAGAATAAAAAACACGTTAAATTACAACAGATTAAAAGAAACGCAGTAACAAAAGAAATTTAAAAAAGAGTATATAGAAGTAACATTGGCTCATACATTTAAAAATCTTTGATAGTTTTTATATTGGCGGATTAGTCGTTGAAGAAATTTCAGGCTCCATTGTGCGCCATCAGGGTAAAACTTTATTAATTCTCCGGCGTAAGTCCATTGGGTCTCCGAAGCACAGGGAATCTTCATTGCTAACAGGGAATGACGTGCGGAGGTAGATATTAAAATAGCTCTGATGGAGTGTTATCCAGGGGATGAGAAGTAGCCAGTCGTTCCGCTAAAAGACTTCGGATGCTTGACAAAGCATATTCAATGGCTTGTGTCTTTGGATTGTTGGAGCGTTTACAGCTTGCTCCGAATAAAAGAATCGGTGTAATATACTTTCTGTTATACCTCTAAGATTTAGTTTTATAAATTGTCTTAAAATGTTGAGGGCAGGACAGAGAGCAAAAGCATGATACACGGAGTTATACAGCTTTCCACAATCCTTGCAGGGCGAATTAAAATATAAACATCCAGAAGAAATTTGAAACTGAGCCGTAAATCGTTTTCCATGCTTCACTTTTGTGATAGAAGATAGCAGTTTCCTTTTCCATGAGATCGGTAATTGCAAATCTTTTACAAATATCTGCATCTTCTTTGAAATTTCCATTGTATGATATTTTTGCAAGCCAAGGAATTGGCATTAAATGTATAGATGCTGCATTTTTAATTTAAAAGAGAAC
This sequence comes from Caligus rogercresseyi, assembly GCA_013387185.1. Lineage (NCBI taxonomy): Eukaryota > Metazoa > Arthropoda > Copepoda > Siphonostomatoida > Caligidae > Caligus > Caligus rogercresseyi. The sequence continues at coordinate 10,210,625 of CP045900.1, forward strand.
TTTCCGCAGTTAAAAATGGACTTTTGTTTTATGTCATGAATAGATAAAATGCCAGAAGAGAATGCTTCCAATTCTAATTTTTGGGGGTCCTTAAGATTTTTAAAGAAAAACTTTTTTTAAGATTTTCCCTGATAATATCTATCGTTGAAGACGAATAAAAAGATGCCTCTCCTTTCCACAGTATTCTCTGGGCAGCAGCGAGGGAATAAGAAAACGAACTTATTTTACCATTCATGAAGTCGGTGCCTACCAAAAGCCATGTATATGAAGGTGTTGAAGAAGAGTAATTCCGCCATTCCTTATCTGGATACCTCGATAAGTCAATATAATTTTTTTGGTAGATCTTGGGTATGACCACCGAAAGACTGGTCAGTCCACCCCCCATTAAATTCTTAGGTCTTTTCAGTGAAGGAACGTAACTTGAATGAAAAAGTTTGGGAAGCCATATTTTTCTTCCTCAATAGCTCTCTCTGCAAGCCACGGAATGGCTGTAGCCTTATATAATGTTGCTGGTACGACCTTGAAGTTATAAAGGTCAATCCTTTGTTGAAGATTAAGATTCCTCCATCTTCTAATATATTATGTATGAAGGATTGAAGAGACGACCATTACATAGAGAGGCCCCATACTATCCCACGTGACTCCCAAGATTTCAACTTTGTCAGCAACTGATAATGATGCGACCCGAACATGAGAGATGGATTCCATTTTCCAATGGGAAGAATGGTGGTTTTTTAGAGTTAATTTTCAACCCCGATCTTTTTCATATTTACTAAAATGGTTCATTAAAACTTCTATACGCTTTGTCAACTGCGCTTCTGTGTTGGCCTGAATGAACAGAGTTATATCATCGGCATACATATCGATGACATGCTTCGAAGATCCAAAATCCACACCAAAACCGCTAAATTTCCTCTTCACGGAATCGCTAAGATCCTTTAGCCCAGCGGCAAATAAAAGAGGCGCAGCAGGGCATCCTTGACGGCAACTCCTGCCCAAAGTAATACTCCGACTGTTCAGATTGCCCATTGACACAACAGAAGTACCGTTAAAAAAGAGTGCTCTTATGGGATTAAAAATCTTTTAGGGAGGAGTCTCCTCACTGTCCTCATGACATGTTCATGTGAGATAGAGTCGAACGCTTTAGAAAAATCGACAGCTATAATTGCACCATATATTCTTTTCTACGCGACGATTCTATTGAGGTTTCAATATTCTTTGAAATGTCAGAGATATGTCTCCCCTTAAGAAACCTTTTTGTTCAGCACCCAATTTAAGATTTAAAATAGGTTCGATTTCATGTGCGATTATGCCAGACAATATACGATAACTTTCATTGAGCACAGTGATGGGCCTCCAATTGTTGATATCTGTAGCATCTTTTTT
>CP045900.1:10212110-10231733 GCA_013387185.1 Caligus rogercresseyi
TAAAAATATTGATTCATGGAATTTCCATTATTTAATATTCCATGATTGACGTCATAATCTGTTTTCAAATAATTATTGCATAAAAGATATGCTTTATCAAGCCTAACATTATAAACTATTGTAAGCTGACCTGGGGATGAGAGGCTTCAGGCCACACACGGTCCCCGTGTCGAACCCGGCCAACTCGAAAAAGTTAACCAAAACACAATTTAAGGCGTATTCAACTCTCAATGTTGGGGGCGCAGGTTCGAATCCCGAGAGGGGATGGTCATTTTTGATCTACCTCATTGATAAGATCCTAGGTTCGATAGACTAAATTTTGATGCTACAATGCTTATTTATATCCTATCGGATGCAATTCTATCGAACCATATAGGCAAAACAAAATGTTGGGGCGCAGGCGCGAATCCCGAGAGGGGATGGTCATTTTGGTCTACCTCATTGATAAGACCCCAGTTCGATAGACTAATTATAATGCTATAATGCTTTTTAATATCCAATCGGATGCAATTCTATCGAACCATATAGGCAAAAAAAAAACCACAATATATAATATGAATGTGATCTGAAGAGTCACTCGATCTTAAGGTACTAGAAATAGTCATTAAAAAGTTTAGATTCTAAAAAGTTCAAAATATATTTTTTAAGTAGGTATTTTGCATTTCCATTTTTTATTATTCTGTGATTGGTCTAAATGTGTTCTTATCATTGTGGTGTTTGTTTTCCAAAGTAATCATTTAGACTAGAATGTAAATTTAATCTTCGTTTTTAACGAAATTACAATCGAATACTTTATAACTTAATTATTTTTATAGCAACTTTATTTTATTTTAAAGCTGATTCATTTCCAAGATATGATGGAACAGGAGAAAAACCGCTATACGGCTCGTTTTCTCTAGTTTATTTATGAGCATATTATTAACTTAATTCCATGAGTTCGGGGATTTCATGCTAAGCTTTTATTTTGACGGATCTGAATAAATTAATATTATTAATCAGATTTCATCTTAAAAAGATGAGTCTGTTTGTAGTGTTACACCTAATTTACACTGTGAGTTACATATATGGTTTTGCAAAAATAATATATAGTTTCTCTTTTTTAGACTTATTCCATACACATATGCAGCGCTCAAAGATATGTCAAACCATTATGTGTGAGACGCTTGCATTCATATATAATGCTTGTTCAACGGGTCTCCAGGGTATGAAATCAAGTCTATTGACGATTATTATCATATACTTTTGCATATATCATACAAAAGTTGTTGCAAAAGAGTGAAAAAAAACGTAATAAATTGCCACCCCATATTTGCTAACTTGCCCCCAAGATTTGCTCTCCCCCGGTTCATGATAACAAATCACACAGACGGAATCAGGCGCAAGCTTTGTTGTTCGAAAAATACATTGAACACAAAAATACATGAAGAAGTCCCTAATATAAAAATAGTTATATAATTTCCTTTGTTGGAATCCACGACAGGAGGACATTCACAAGCCAACTCCAACATTTTCTAACTGCATAATCTTTCGGAGCATTGCAAGGATTGCGGAAACTTTATAGTGACACCTTACATTCGTTTCCTTAAACGTCAGAGGTCTGGATAGTTGTGGAGAGGGAATTATAAGGCAGTTGTGCTTTTTGGAAAAGAAAAGGCGTCGTTCCGACAACTCTAAGGCCATAGACTATGCTTTATTGAACGCAAAAGCACGGATTGCCAGCTCTTTAACGAAGGGAGAGTATGTGAAGCCAACAGTCCTACGAGCAGTTTTGCTATCAGCAGCAGCCAGATATACTGCTTTTCTCCTGAAATTCCGTCTCTTTGCATCGATTCGTGACCTTTACTTCAGAGGAGGTACGATACTTCCCATCAAGTTCCCTACCTCATTAAAGATTTACGTCGCATTCTGAAATATTCAAGATATTTATTATTTAAAATATTGGATCAGCGTTTTTTAAAGTACGTATTGTGCCATGTTATATTTGTTTAATTTTTTTATATGTTTAATTGTTGTCGTTCTTCTCCAAAGTATTAATTTTAGACTACAATGTCTATTTATGTTTTTTAACGCAATAAACTTAGGGAATTTTAAGAACTGAAATTAATTGAAATATATATATATATATTTAAAGTGGAAAAATACCAAAAAATCTAAGATAACACTGATGAATCAAAGGATAAGTTGAATAATAATTAGTTTCAGCTTAATGGTAGCATAAATAAATTATACATTTTAAAAGCTTTGATTCCTTATAGCGTCAAAATAATATAAATTACATAATTATCTTCAGCTTTAGAAAATCCTTATGTCTGGAAGATCTTCTACATTTTGCTAGTTTACTTTAGTTACGTCATATCCAACCAACTCACAATCGATCAATCAAAATCTTTTGTTCGTTTTCCAATTTAGTTTTTGTTGTTGATAATATTATTGATTTTAAAAAACAATGAAGTGTTTTGCTATCATTTATATGGAATCTTAACAAGGATGTAAAAATAGCTTATAATACAAAAATATATCATATATACTTTTTTCTTAGCTTATTGGCAAAATCAGTAAATTTTTGCGCAAATCTTGACCATCTTAAAGCATTGCATGCTTATAAAATTTCGCTTGTCACTTTTACGGATCAAAATGATTAAGGATAGTTAACTCCTTGGACGAAGACATCTTCACTCAATCTATGTAAAATGCATCAATGTGTGAATTATAAATACATAAAACTACTTAATGTCGAATTTGATCCAAGCCAAGGTTATCTAAATATATGTGTTTTATTTCATTTATTAAAAAATAAAAGTCAACATATGTATATCATTAATCCCTGACTCAAGGACAGCATAAAATTCCTAACATGATGTCCAGTATCTCATTCCTTTGTAGGAATCTTTTAAGCCTCTAATACCATGATAAATTTGATTTTTATAATCTTATCTAAATATGTTTTGTGCAAACTACGTCTCATTTCATCCTTGCTTGAGATCAGAAAATGTCAATAACTCAGTCCAAGGTTATATTGTTCTTTTCAGCAACAAAAATGTCTAATCTAAACAAAAGTCTGCGAAATCGTACACAAATATATAAAAGCAAATATGCAATTTTAAGGATGTATTTGTGACAGTTCTCATACACTCTCCCATAAGTAATAAGTTTTAGTTGGGTTTCCAACTAAATGTTCTTGGTTTTCTACTGTATTTTTTGTACATTAGTATCTGTTAAAATATAATAAGTATATATGTATATATATATAAATAATATTAAGATATTATAATTGGCAATAATATGTGTTATTATTTCTTTCAATTTCAATAAATGTGGCAATTAAATATTGAAATATTGTACAATTACGAAAATCTTATTTACCTTTATCAAATGAAGATGGTTCGTATTTTAAAACTAGAGACTCAGAGAGTGCAAACCTCCGCCGATCCCCACCAAATGAATCACTTGGTCTTTTTGTCATTTGCCAATAGATGTCGCTGGTGCTGTGCTCCCTTCTTTGAAGCACAGCACAGCGACATCTATTGGCAGATTAGGATAACTTGAAATATTTATTAGTATTTAACTCATTTTGCATCTTAAAGAAGCCTCAGAGATGCCAAATTAATCACTTGTTCCTTTGGCATTTCCAACAACTTTACAAAGTTTCATCCGAATCCGTTCCGAACTTTTTGAGTTATCTGCTGACAAACAAACCACCAACCAGCAAACCAACGCCAGTGAAAACTAGAGGCATATATACACTCAGAGAGTGTGTACCTCCGCCGATCCCCACAACATTCTCATTCAACATTCTCCCTTTCACACGCCCGATTTTCTATCTCTAATCATTATTTCCTCTCTGTTAGCTCTTTTTGCATATTAAAAAGCACTCAGAGACGGAAGAGAAGAAGTTTAAGCTACGTCACTGGTTAACATAGTCCTGAGCTGATATATGAACAATAATACGTCAATGAATATTTTTTTAGCGTTTGTTCTTGCCTACTCCCTGAATAGAGACCCATTTCATTTAGTATTTTGCTCATTTTGCATATTAAAAAAGCACTTAGAGATGCCAAAATTTAATCACTTGTTCCTTTTGGCATTTCCAACAACTCCACAAAGTTTCATTCGAATCCGTTCCGTACTTTTTGAGTTATCCTTCTGACAAACAAACCAACAAACGCCAGTGAAAACAATACCTCCTTCAGCGGAGGTAATTACCTCCTTCGGCGGAGGTAATTATATACCAAATAATTCAGCAACGATGTACAAATATTAATAAACTTTAAAATGAGGTTTCACTGACTAAGTTTTGTAAATAATTAATAAGCTGTATCTACACTTTTTGTGGAATATGTGATCCCCGGTTTGGTCAAAAAAGTTACGGTAGAAATAAAGAATTCTTACATTGTCTGACATAGTGAAGGAAGTAAAAAGCTCATTGGGTCCGCTCATAAGAAGTTCATAACTTTCGAAAAGTACTAAAAGGATAATATTCAATCTTTCTTTTGTACAAATATAATGTCAAATAGGTTATATATATATATATAATATATATATATATATACTTCCCTGAGTGTGAGGGTTTGAAATCCTTATTAGTGTTAAAAGTTAATAGAGCATTTCATTAGAAGCATTCGTAAATGACAGAGATGATTTGAAAAAAAATGAGTGGTCTTTAGGATGATATTTTTATCTCCAGGTAGGTGTTCCAATATCAAGTATTTGGAGTGAATTTATACTTTATTTCGTTTTTGTCGATTTGATTAAATGGAATACATTTGTTAGGATATGATAAGCATTCCGGCGTTAAAAGAAGTCCTCCGAGCCTACGATACTTTCAATGAGGTTGATTGAAATTGACTTTCCCTCTCGGGAGTCCAAACCTGGCCACTCAACATTGAGAGTCGAACACGCTTCCACTGAGCTGACGCACTTCATTAAGTGATGATTTTTTCATACGGCCAACTTCTTTATTATTATTTACGTTCAAGAGTAGTAACATTGGGCATATTGTTATATTTTTTCTTTTCTTAAAAAACATTGTATTGGGTAATTTGCGACAATTTTATACAGTGTAAAAAAACAAACTAAAATCATATTCAGGAAACGGAGTAAAACCATTCAGGGCAGTTGTGAAAATACATTAATGAACATTTTAGTTAACATTTACTGCCCTGAATAATAAACTTATATAAAAGACGTATCAAATATTAAGTTTGTTTTAAAAAATTGCGATGTTCTCTTCAAATCCTTTTTTTTTTTTTGCTTCCATGTAATAATTGGATCTTGTTGGCACATATTTTACTATATCACCAGCCATGTTCTAAATTGAATAATAGAAATCATAATGTTTATAAGATATCAGTATCATACAACACTTTCAATAACATGGAATCATCAAATGAACAGATCTCCAACGCTTTCAACAATATGATACTCTTTTCAACATTCATAACTTGCGTATATTTACTTTATTTTAGACCCAAAATGCAAAAAGGCACATCTGTTTCTGCGTCGTTAAATAGAGAACAAGGGGGATTAGAGAGTCAAAAGGCTCAATAGCATGAGTCATTTGACATTGAACGCCAAAAACGATTGGATGTTTTGTTAACAAATATATATAAACGTTTAAAAGAGCAGACGAATGATTTTGCTTTTTTGTGATATATTATGCAACTCATCTTTTTAGTAAAATATATCATGTAATAATGGACAATAAAGATATTATTAATAAATTCAATAGCTGGCATCCTTGTATTACAACGAAGAAGAATTATGCCAAATTATATGTTCAAGGGATTATTCAATAACATGTTCAATATTGTGTAACACCCGGGTTTTAACATGATTCACATTAATATTTGATGATTTTTTTTGCCTATTTGGTTCAATAGAATAGCATCCGATAGGATATAAATAAGCATTATAGCATTATAATTAGTCTATCGAACCTAGGATCTTATCAATGAGGTAGACCAAAAATGACCATTCCCTCTCGGGATTCGAACCTGCGCCCCCAACATTGAGAGTTGAACACGCCTTAACACGCACGGCTATCGAGCTCCCTCTAATGATTTTCTTGTTTGTTAATAAAAAATTAACTGTACTGGCATTCTTATTTTGACGATTTTCTTGTTTGTTAATAAAAATTAACTGTACTGGCATGAGTTAAGAAGTATGAAATTTGTACTATTGCTGATAGACAATAATAATCAAATAATATTGTGTTGTTTTAGCACCTTCTCGATGTAGAAATCGTTACATTTACAGCCGCCTCCGGATCGTTCTTGCATTCCACTGGCAGAGGTAAAATAAAACTCCCTCTGGCTTTTCCGATTGCATTGCTGCCATCTGCCGGATAGTCCGTTCACTGCCCTTTTTGTTTCTCTACAGATTTTTAAGAAGATGGTCTCTTCTCACAAAACTGTGAACACGATATTGGAGGGTTTATATCAAACGCTCCCATTCCTCGGTATAATTGCCCTCGTGTCTATTGCAAACCTGATGTCTAGGCTTAGGATTGAATTTAATCATTTTAATCTATCCGCTGCCTATCAGTGGTAGATTATAGAACGTTGGATTGGGGTACAGTACAATTCAGCGCCGCCGATTCAGCACCGGCCCATTCAGCGCCAGCGTCAATGACTTTGATCTTTAAAAAATTCAGACTTTTTTTCAAAGAAAATTATGTTTTTTATAGCATATAATTGGTCAACCCTGGCACAAGATAATTGTCTTGCAGAAGTATTCAACAACAATGGGGTATGGGGTTTCAAACCACCTACATTGTAAAAATAGAGTATAGAAACCTTCAAATGCATTTGTTGTACCTTGGGCCTTCGGGTTCCGCAGCCGCACAATGGGGTATTGGGGTTTCAAACCCATCGCAAATTGTAAAAATACGAGTAAAGAACCCTTCAATGCCATTTTGGCATTTGGGCTTCGGTTTCCGCCAGCCGTAACAATGGGGTATTAGGTTTCAAACCCTTCGCCAATTGTAAAAATACAAGTAAGGAAACCCCTCAAATGCCATTTAATGCACCTTGGGTCTCGGGTTCCGCTAGCCACAACAATGGGGTATTGGGGTTCAAACCCATCGCAAATGAAAAATATGAGTAAGGAACCCTCAAATATTTTGAGCACCTTGAGTCCTGGGGTCCCGCCGGCCGCAACAATGTGGTATTGGGGTTTCAAACCCTTCGCCCATTATAAAAATACGGTAGGAACCCCTCAATGCCTTTTTATGCACCTTGGGTCCTCGGGTCCCAGCAGCCGCATCAATGGGGTATTGGGGTTCAAACCCTCCGCCAATTATAAAAATACCGGTTAGGAACCCCTCAAATGCCATTTTATGCACCTTGGGTCCTCGGTCCCGCCAGCCGCATCAATGGGGTATTGGGGTTCAAACCCTCCGTCAATTGTAAAAATACATGTAAGGAACCCCTCAAATGCCATTTTGTGCACCTTGGGCCTTCGGGTCACGCCAGCAGCAACAATGGAGTATTGGATTTTCAAACCAACTGCCATTGGTAAAAATACGAGTAAGGAATCCCTCAAATGCCATTTTATGCACCTTAAGTTCTCGTGTCCTGCCAGCTGCAACAATGGGGTATTGGAGTTTCAAATCTTCCGCCTATTGTAAAAATACAATTAAGGAACTTCTCAAATGCCAACTGCAACAATGGAGTACCGGTTTGTTTTAAAACCCACAAACAATGGGGCTCCCGAGCCAGGGTACTAGGAGTTGGTTCTTTTTCCATTGTTATTATAAGTATTTTCATTGCAAAACGTGAATTTCATTCCAAAACTGCAAATTTTCTACAATATTGGCCGCAATTTATGGCAAATAGACTATTTGATCAATTATAATAACATCATTGACTTTTTAAAGCCGAGTTTCGTGGTTGATAAGACAATCTTATCAAAAGACTTAAAAGTATTATGTAGCTAAACTCATATTAGAACCGGATCCAAGTGGGGGTATAGGGGGCAAGTTTCACTCCCAAATACTTACAATGTTGTGCCAAATTGGTGTTAAGAAATCTCGACATGTTCTTGGCGAAGAAACTCTGGCCCCTCAGCATCCCTGTGACTACTATTACTGGGTTGTCTTTGAGAGGGACACTAAAAAAAGTTCCCACTGCACTGTGGACTTTAAAGGCCATCATCATCAGACAGTGGTCAACTTATCTAGGGTGACTCATGCCATTGAGAAGTTCTAGCATCGTGTGGAGCCTGTTATTGCAAAAGGAGGAAGTTGGATTGAATTAACATAAAAGGAAAAGTAACTAAATCTTGTGTGGCATAAAAAAGTCAATTAGAGAGTCTTGATAATAATCCAGTCAATCTGGATAACGGCAAACCTGCGTTCTTGCTCGTTTCAGATTACAGGGTTGTAGATTTCCATATGCGACCATGACGATGATAATATTCAACTGAAATGATTTCTCATATGTTGGCTGTCTGCTAAAAATCAGCTGTGTGGATCGGAGGACGTCATCCTAGTTGCAGGTGTCCTGAAAAACCGCCGGATTTGATCTTACCACTGTACAATTTTCATCTCTTAAACCATAGAATGTTTTGCAAGCGGCGAGTTCAAAACATTTATTGTTTGATTATTTTTTGTTTAAAAAAACTTCAAATATTTTTGTGTGATTTTAAACATGGACTTAAATCTAAACCCACAAAAAGTGCAAAATCCATAATAAAAGAAAATGTAATTACTGTATGTAGATAAATATAATGCAGTTTAACTTTATTAATAAGTCAAGAAAAAAATTATTCGGAAAATATGTAAAAAAGCATGCAACCTTTTTCACAAAAAAAGCATTTATTAGAGGTGAGCGACCATAATTGGCCAAGGGTTTGAAACCCCAATACCCATTTTGGCGGCTGACGGAACAACGAAGGCCCAAGGTGCACAAAATGGCATTTGAGGGGTTCCTTACTTGTATTTTTACTATGGCGGTGGGATTAAAACCCCAATGCCACACTGTTGCGACTGGCGGGACCCGAGAACTTAAGGTGCGCAAAAGGGCATTTGAGGGGTTCCTTACTCGTATTTTTACAATTTGCGATGGGTTTGAAACCCAATACACCATTTTTGTGGCTGACGGGACCCAAGGTGTATAAAATGACATTTGAGGAGGTTCCTAACCCGTATTATATAATTGGCGAAGGGTTTGAAACCCAAATACCACATTGTTACGACTGGCGGAACCCGAGAACTTAAGGTGCGCAAAATGGCATTTGAGGAGTTCCTTACTCGTATTTTTGCAATCTGCGATGGGTTTGAAACCCCAATACATAATTTTTGTGGCCAGCGGGACCCGAGGACCCAAGGTGTAACAAAATGGGATTTGAGGGGTTCCTTACTGTTTTTTACTAATGGCAGTGGGATTAAAACCCCAATACCACACTGTTGCGGCTGGCGGGACTGAGAACCTAAGGTGCGCAAAAAGGGCATTTGAGGGGTTCCTTACTCGTATATTTACAATTTGCGATGGGTTTGAAACCCCAATACACCATTGTTGTGGCTGGCGGGACCCGAAGACCCAAGGTGCACAAAATGGTAATGAGGTTTCTTTACTCTTATTTTTACAATGTAGGTGGGTTTGAAACCCCAATACCCCATTGTTGTTGAATACTTCTGCAAGACAATTATCTTGTGCCAGGTTTGACCAATTGTACTGCTACAGAAAACATAATTTTCTTTGAAAAAAGGTCTGAATTTTTTTAAATCAAAGTCATTGAGGCTGGTGCTGAATCGGCCAGCCCTGAATCGGCTGGCGCTGAATCGGCCAGCGCTGAATTGGCTGTCGCTGAATGGACCGTGCTGAATCGGCCGGCGCTGAATCGGTGGCGCTGAGTCGGTGGCGCAGAATTGTCCCATTCCCGTTGGATTGTCATAGTGAAGTCCAAGTAATGTCACCCATGATATGAAAGTCACGGCTATTGCTCGAGAAGAGGCGTCAAGCAGCTTTGGCTTGGCTCTTTGTTGGGTCTCGAACTGAATATCATTTGAGATCATATTGGAGAACTGGTGATACAGTCTACAATAGCAGGGTCAATGGTGAACGCACCAGTAGCACATCAGAGGGCGTGTCTTCCTGTTTTGATTTATTGACCTTAGGTAGAAGAATGTTATAATCCGCAACAGCAGGAGTATCATAAAGGCCAAATCAGTCTCACTAATTGAGAAAATCTGTCTGTAGTCGAGCTGCGAATTCGAGGGCCGTTGGCAGTATTGTGCCACCGAGCTCATTAGAGTTCCACAGTAGGAGCGACGTTGAATCAATGCAATGGCTTGTTTTAGGAACATGTTGGGCTCGTCATGGTGCTGGTCGATTGAGCAGGTTCTGGCTAAGGATTGGGTGTCTTGAATGCAATGGTGTAAGTGTCCGGCGCTAGAGGTTCAGATCTTTGTTTGTTTCGAAAATTTCCTTTGTGGTTCATTGAACAAAGTTTTTTTGTTCCCAAGACTCTGCTTGTTGCGAGTGCTTTGTTTGTACCTTTACAAGTATTTATGCTTTAAAATACAACGAGAAGTTTGACTATCGACGTAAATATTTTAGTACCACAATTTCTACAAAGAACATAAATAATCGCTTCTGGATAAAAAAATATAATTTTATAAATTCACAGTCAAAGAATCTTCAATATAATTTAATATAGTAAAAGTTACGAAAAAATATATAGATTTGGAATTGTTGTATTTTTAAATTATTAATTTAGAAAATATATTTATTTTGGGGTTATCAACCATCTTACTTTCTCCATGGAAAGAATCCACAATGAAGAGGAATATCTTACAAGTAAATAAGTTTTATGGCTTTTGGTGATGCTTCTTTGGTCAAATAACAGTGTCTTTTTATATCACCAGGGGACAATTAATTAAATCATTCTTATTGAAATGAATTACTTCACAAGTATTTTTGAGACAAAATAATGTTTCTTTCTTCTTTAAGATGGTTGTTGTTAAGTTATAATAATATAAGTCTATTTACATTCTTACAATACCTATTAGTGCAATTCAATATCTACCAATGAAATGGCATTTGCTAAATAATAAAAAAAATCACTTGTCAAAAGCAAAAAATACTGGATTTGATGAACTTCTAATCCTAACGTTCTCAACATAAAATCAATAGAAATTGAATAAAATCTTTCTACTATTCGAATAATTGCAGCTGATGAGATCAACTCCTTGACCAAGATTCATCAAGTTCTTTAACTAGATAATATTAATGAAACAATCTTTAGTCTATCATCTTTCCGTGATTGGTAAAGCGAAAGGGCTTGTGAATAAAAATCAAAATGATATAAGGAAATCAAACTTACCCGTTAAGGCGATAACCAAAATATTGATATATGAATATTATCCTGAAAACACTTAATATATATCATAATGACATTAATTATGTCCATTCACAATAATCTATAATATCCCCTGGAAACATTAACTGTATCGAATTTCTGCTCATACAAATGAAAAAATGATAATTTTTTTATGTTTTATATTATCTGGCGATAAAAGAATCATTTTTTGACTTTATGACGCAAGAAAAGAAAATTTTCATATAATGTTATACAGTTTTTTTTTTTATGTAACTAAATAAAGATCTTGCTGCGATAAAATAAGTTGTTATGTGAATGAAAAATTTATTAATGAGTTTGCAAAATATTGTAAATTGGTTGAAAAAGTATATATTTGAAATGAAGGCTTAAGGAAGGGAAAACATTAAACAGAACGCCATAGTTAAACTCCCTGCAGCATGATAAGTTTATAAAATAGGGAGGTCAACTGATATATATATATATATATATAAAGTCGGCCTTCGCTACTTCGCCCCTCGACATCTCGTAGTTCTTTTACTACGCGACGACGACTTGGCTCCCGTTTTTTCACGGCAAAACGTCCCATATGAACTCAATGGCAGAATTTTCACAAAAAAACTTAAGTCTAATATTCACCTATTGATGATTAAGAAATATTCAGTGGTTTTAAGATATTTGAGGTTGAAAACAGGTAAATCTTCGAAAAAGCAAGATGGCGGCCCCAAAAAAAGGTCCGACCGCGTACATGTACTCAGACGCACGTACGACAACAAGGCATAGGTTTAAACGCCGGGTGATGTCAAATCTCTCCAAATCTCAATATATATCAACATCGCGACCCTCATATATATCGCGGTGGTCGTGTAGTGGATCCGGGTCGTCGTGACTTTTTGATGATCGACTGTATATATATAAATTTACTGATTAATTTGCAGAGATAATACATTTGTCAAACTATCGGTATCGACAAAAATTAACACCATTATTTACATATTTCATTTTTTAAATATTTACATTTATAGATAATTATGGATTACATTTCATGGCTTTTCAATATTTCTTATTATATTAATGAGATTAACTTAATCAATTTGAAGAAAATAGGCTTTTTTTTTCTTTTTTGTATAGAGTCATTATAGAAAAAAAGGTAATGCTACTTCAAACGCAGTAAAAGTATAAAACGTAACGTTCATTGTTTGGAATAACAAATGACAAGAAAATTAGTATGATATAAATATTAAAGTTACTTATTTTATTTATTTTATCTGGATATACTTATTTATTAAGCTATCGTGGGGAAAAACCTATCGTGGGAAAAAACCTATCGGCATATATCGGCCTATAGGTTGAACGCCTTTAAATACCTTCTTTTTTTAATGAATTACAACTTTCAGTAATTGTAACAAAATATTTAAACATAAAAAACAAATAAAAGTCAAATAACATATATTTGTTATTATTAAAGAGCATTAAAAGGGAGGAGAAGGAGGGTTCTTCTTCTTCTTCTTCTCTGGGAACGGCACCAAGCACTACACAACTACTTGCTCTTCCACCACTAACCCGCGAAGCATGTGTGTGTGTGTATATCTTTAAGTATTCGGCATGTTTTTTCATAAAAAGAACTCAACTCGTTTCATGCTTAGTTTTCAATTCCATCTCACCCTGAGAGGACGTCTGTTACTTTTAAAATATAACTATAACTCATACTATTTATGACTTCCTTTTATAAAATAAAAGGATGACATCTTCGTGACAAGTTTTTAACAAAATATATATATATTTATTTCCTAATAGTGCTTTTAAATTCATCATCTCCTGGACTTGTACTCTTTGACAAAGGCCTTTTTTGAAAGGCACTAAATTCCTTATATAATAGTTTTTTGTGTTATTAAGTGTGTGTGTAATTAATTATTTGAACAATTGGATTATTCTAAATTTCTTCAGGATGGACATGTTTTTAGGTAAGAAAGCATTTTTAAGTATGTTTAGTTTGATGTAGAAGCAAAATGTGAAAACCTTTTTTTAACGTATAGAATGGGGGAAATGAAGGGATCTATGCCGGTAGTTTGATAAAGTAGTTAAATAAGGGCTTGAAACGGATCATGAGGCTTGTTAAAGTATATTTTCAATAATACTAAAGTTTCCAAATATATTCTGCAGATAAACAAATGATTCTTTCGTCTAATATATATTTATTAATATAAATGGTAATATTAGCCTTGACTCAATATGAGGCATTTTCTATCTAATTATCCATTGTTTTATTTTTTTATTTTTTATATAGATTATTATATTAAATGACTTTTCCTATGTTCGATAGCTCATAAAATATTTTATATAATGACTCTTTTTATACTGTTTTAGTTTAGCCATAATAAATTACACTGGTTTCACAAATGATTTTTTAGCTTTTTACATATAAATGATTGATTGTACATAATTTGAGATCTTGAATCCAAATCTGGCATTAGTTTTCCGCCATCTCCTCAAGTTGTCCCTCTACGTAATGTGCCACTTGTCGCTAAAATTTGTCTTTTTTCATTCATTTTCCATCATCGACCAAATTTAGTTTCATGCTGTTATTTCAATTAAACTACAAAGAAATATACCCTTGAACAAGATAAGATATGAAGTAGTAAGATCTATAAAACAGATATCGTACCGGCATAGTAGTACCGTATTATTATGGTGTTTTAAAGGTAGGAAAAGGTTTGATGTATTGCTCTAAAAATATTACATTATTCGAAAAATAAGAATTTTTATAGATCATATAAAAATATAAAGTTTGGATGTCTTACTATAGTTATTAAAAGTGTACTTTCAAATATTTTATTGATTTTTTAAAATAATATAAATTATTTAAAATCTCAAATTAAATTATTTATTAGCAGTGTGACATCAACTTTTATGAAAAAACATTTTGATTGTTTGTGACTTATAATAGTTTTTAAATACATGAATAAACTTTTAACCAACAAACAATACTTTTTATCGTTTTCTTAAGACATCTGAATGTTATAAATATAACATTACTTTTTAATTACAACCTCGATAGTTTTTTTCCATTCTATTTTGTACTATCTGGAGAAAGGATAAAGATATAAACTTATAAATGATATAATCCGCTTAATCATTTGCATGCATATTATATCTTTTTTGCTTAACAAACAATTTTGCTAATGCCTTATTTAAGTATCATGAACTCTTGGATCTGACGCAGGAGGCTCAGCTATTGTAAGTATAAACAACGACAAAGAATACTTATTAAATACAAATTTGATGAATAAAAAAACATGATTAATTAAGAGATGACTTAGAATTGCTCCATTTTATATACCTTTAATAATTATTATGGTGAATTAGGGAATCTTTTGTCCAAGTCCGTATTATCCATAAAACACATTTGCTGTTCCTGCTATTATGATTTTTAAATAATTATCGAACAATATTATATATATAATATATATATTTATTTATAATTATGATCGAACAGCATAAACGTAAAGAATATATAAGTAATTCATGCTACAAAAGTTTTGTTAATATCGCTAAAGTCCATGACTTGATATAATATGCGTTAGAGTAATCCAAACATCTTATGGGCCTGTCTTACACATCACCTGAGCTATATTATGTTTGTAAATTGCTTACTTAATGAAATATTAATCAACTACACCGAAGTCTAAACGCGTTCTGAAACAATATTTTTTTTGAAATTCCTCTCTTCTGCCTTCTAATTAAGAAAAGCAAGTGACACAACAACTTATAAGCATACAGGTTTTTTGTGTTAATAGAAACGGGGACTTGAATGTTCGATACTCTCTGAGTGTTCGAGAAATACGAAGCCTTAAAATACATATAATAAAGTCGGTAGGTAAAATCAACAAGATGATATGTGTCAATATGAATTACTTGGCATATTGCTTTCGGCCATTAAAACGTTTATTACTAATCTGTTTTATCGTAGAATATAGAAAAATTACACTAAATTACATTTATACAAATACCAAAATAAAAGAAACACTTTTGGACAATTAAAAATATATTAATGCACATAATAGTTAAAATTCCCTAAAAAGTCATTTGACTGTTGGAGTTAATTATATGTATGATTTAACGGTGTGTTATACCATATAAACTACTCACAAAATATAAAGATAGGTCACCACCATTACAAAGAGTAGTTTACTCCGACGTCAAAATGTTTAGCAAAAAGTCTTTATAAGGAATGCAAACGTGGACACAAGGATAGTTTTATATAATAAATTATTATAAACAAATTAATTTATGAGCACATATATTATATTGTCAGTAGCTAGTGTTTTTGCAATACTACAATATGCAAACTTATATCAAAATATGTCTAAAATGGTTTTCCTTTATATAAACAAAAAGTAGTCCTACGTTTGTTAAGATACAAACTTTAAGTCATCTAAGAGTTTATGCATATTGTTATTTTTTATGAATTAGGGCGTTCAACACCCCTCTTTGTCATACGGATGAAAATTATATTGGTACATACATTCATTAAACTATCATTGTTTAGATACATATGCATAATATTGTTCAGGGTTGTCATTCAGAAAAAATACTCTAATTGGACTTGGATGTAAATACTAGATAATCAAAAGGGGGCGTTAGTCCTTTCTCGTGTCTTTTCACAAATGGACCTTATTTTTCTTTATCTATTGTACATATTTTAATAATTTCCTTTTTTTGTATCACTGTACAACTTTATTAAAAAATGCAGATTTTCAACCCACACTTAGTCCAAAATACATAAATATTTCATAACAAATGTAGCATCTGTATTCACAAAGATTTTTTTCTCACATTTATAAGTAAATAAAATGCACTCCAGTTAAAATAAAAAACATCACTAGCATTTATATATACTAAACATTGTCATATTTAAGACATGATCTATTATTAATTTCCTTTATTAATAAAAAAAGACAGATAAAAAATATGGATACAAATAAAATATTTTATTATTATTAACATGTTAGGTATATTAATAAACATTAAAGTCGAGACTGATGTACTAAAGAATGAAAGTAAAATTCAAATAATTGAATTGGTTATTTATACAAAAAATTGTTAAATATTTATTTCAACAATTTTTACTTTAAAAATGTCCTGAACTATAAAATCTATTTTCCGTTAAAATATCCCTTAATCATAGATATTTTTTCGTCCTTAATCAAGTATATTTAAGTAATTTATTTCGTTCTATAAGTCAGTCGTTCCTACGCTCAAACAAGACAAGCTTAACAAACTTATTAATAATATATTGTTTTTAACCATAAACATATAAACACATATCGCTACTTCCCTTTAACATAAAATAACATTTTGCGACTGCCGCTTGATACCGGAATAATTTCCGATGAGGTGGATTTAATCTAGAGCGAACCAATCAAACACATGTTTGGACAAAGTTCAACTCCTCATGGAAAATTTAAGTCCAACTTATCTTTTTAATTCGTCGAAACTTTCTTTAAATAAATATAGGAAGTATCGTAGTTATTTTAGTGAAAGAATTGAGTTGAAGTAACAAATACTTTATCAATACTTTTTACCATAAAGCAATCAGTATCAAAAATAAGGAATATCTACTTTTAAAAGCTTAACTTTAAAATAAAGTTAAATATGTTGTATCAATTTTTTGCTAATCGAAGGATTTCCTTCCTCGACAGCTGATCTAAATTACAATTAGTCTCCAATTCGTTACTATATATTTTCATGTATCTTTGGTGTTGACTTAGCAAATAACAAGAATCAATTTTATATATTTCCTACAATTTTATTCAATAGCAAACGGAGGCCCTCTTTATTTATTTTATAGGCAATTCTTTATTCATTTCCATTCACTCCCAAGAGACTTTACACAAGGCGACTATACATACACAAGACAACTCTTTCCCACAGGCGTTTCCAATATTTATTATGACTCATGGACAATATATATATATATACATATATATATACAAGAGTCGAAGAAGCAATATTTTAAGAGCGTTAATTGACTGCATTGATCTCAAATAGATGAAGGGAATAAACAGAGTGCTCTCGTGACTTTAAGCCATCATCCAAGGGGTTAAGACGAAAAAGAACCTTTAAATACCGATTAATTGGGGTTGAAAAAGTACATATATAAAAATCTTCCGGGATTTTTATATAAGTACGTAATAAATAACTTTAAACACCTTCTTATTGTTTATTACTAGAGGGCTTTTTTATTAACTTTGATAAGACAAAAAGGTAAATTATATATTAGACTAAGTTCCCTGACATACTTCCAATGTATTTTTTCTTATTTTTTAACAATCAGGACTTGCATGAAAGTAAAAAAAAGCAATTATTTTCGGAAATATATATGTATATATTTGTCTAATTATTTTATGAGTATAACCTATCTATTTCTTTTATTGAGCCCAAACTCTTATTATTGTCGTCCATTACATAATTGAAAAACCGCCCTACAAACTAATATTACATTAAACTGTTGTAACCCCCCCTATGGGTGCAAGAAATACTCTTCCATGTTTCTTCTTTGCACCACCAGGGGTGTGATTAAATGCCATCTTTTATTTAGTCACACCAAAGGGATTTTATATGCCTTTTTTAATATCTAATTTGGACAATGCCCCCAATTACTTATGTTCTTATTATATGATGTACATCCTACCCTAAAAATAATTTATTCTACATCCATTAATTAATCTGTCGTCTTTTAATTATATGTATGGAAATTCTTTAACCCCCCCCCCCCCCTTAAAAAAAATATATATATATATATATCATTCAAAGGCTATCAATATGTTTTAAAAATATGTAGTATGCCAAATAATGTGAAATTTTTTTTTTGATTATAAGGACAATAATGGAATTTAGATAACTTTAAAGCTAATAAATATTTATTTATCTTGACTATTTGTTTCTACAAATCAACTTATAGTTTTAAATAATCTTTTATAAGCAAATTATATATGTGTATTATTATAAATCCCTAAGTGGAAGAAAAAAAATAAGTTAAAATAGTATTTAACATAGATATTCTTACCCTTTGGTTAAGATAAAACTAATAATATTTTAAATAGAGTTCAAACATAACTCATCCACATATCGTATTACTTCAAGCAGGTCTAAAAGAATCGATACAAGAGATTGAGGGTTGTATGTTTACATGTTTACAATACTCTTATTATTTATTTGTTTATTACTGGACATCCCCTTCTCCATTGAAGGAGTCGGGACACATGGTAAACATCTTTGTCTGTGAATACAGATGGAGGACACCCATCCATTTCTTCTTCTTTTTTTGTTTGATTTTTTGCTTTTAAGCTACATGCTTTTAAAATTATATATGTATCCATTTCATTCCTTGTCCCAATTGTTTAGTTTTCGTGTTTATCCTCGTCTTTATCAGGCTTCATTTTGGCCTTGAAAAGACAAAAGGAGGAGCCTTACAAGATTACTTGAGATGCGTTTTTTATGAGCATATATATATATATATATAGCAGGTAAGCATCTTCATTATTTCTAGTTATTTGTTTTTTATGCTTCTTTATTTTGTCTTATATCATTTTAAAATGACAAATTCACAGGCATACCCATTGAACCCGCATCTTTAATTAACTGTATATGAATCGATGGCCAACTTGCAAGCCCTCCAAATATGAATTTAATCTCTGTGACAAAGTGCCTTCTTTCATAAGCATCATGAAATTCATCATGTCTATCAAAATAAAGAGCCTTTCATGCGCAGTTGATGTCAATTAGCCCTTTTAACTCATTGACTCATGGAGTTAAATATAATCGTTCCCACTCTGGATGCAATGCACGAGACGGATGTTTGCACTATATAAAGACACGTCTAAGGAAAGGGAATGATCATAGATGAATAGACTTTCCTAGCAAAGGTTTCTTTATGCAGTTAAGCCTATGTATACTTATTATTTGGAAAAATGTATAAAGTATAATAGTTTGATAAAAGAAATAAACACTTTTTATAATAAACCATCACAATCTAAGATTGTTGCAACATTAAATGAATGCAAGACTCTACGTGTAAACCATTTTTAACCAGTAACATTGTTCATCTGATATGCAATAACTATTTATTGACAATGTTTAGCAATCTAATACGTTTTTTATTATTTAAATAATACATTCATATATATAAGGAGGCAAATTTTATTATTATTTGAAAATAATTTTGTAATTATTTGTTGCATCTATATTTGAGTGTACAACTCACATATATTTACCTCCGCCGAAGGAGTATTGTTTGGCCGT
>CP045900.1:10240715-10256931 GCA_013387185.1 Caligus rogercresseyi
ATCTGCCGCACGGACCGTTTCATCTAAAAAATTGAGTTTTACCTGTCCCAATTTTTTTAAATAATGTATTACAAATTTTTATATATCGCATAGAATTATTTTATTAATATAATCCCTGAGTGTTTAACAAATTACAGTTTATTTCTGAAAGCTGAACTACATAATACAACGAGGATTTATGGTACTTACTTTTACAGTCACAACTGTCTAATAAGCCCTCTGCCTACAGCGGACACTCTGTATAGTGGTCATCCAAATTTTCCCTGCAGAAGAAAAATGTACGAATATCTACTCTGTATAGCGCCATCTCTCTCTAACGGAAATCTTTTTGGTTCCTAGGTGCTTGCAATATACATGTTTCTCTGTATTTGCGATAAAGTGTTCAGTAGAACATGTATTAATAAGCGTCATTTTTGTATTATTTGGTATACATTTTTTACGTGTTTACAGAGCGCGATCTATTTATTTTTAGTTGTGATGAAACAAAATAGGCATTCATTCTTTCCATGATTATGAGGAGTTGCTAATTTATTATTAATTGTAATAGGTGCTATTTGGAGAGTGACATCATAAGATTATAAAATAACATAGATTTAAACCCATAGAAGAAACTATTGTTTAAAGGATGATATACTTATCCCTGAATTAAAGATCACACCTCATCAGCAATACTGTATAATACAAACTGTTTTAATTATTAATCACGCTCCTTTTATTTACACTAATCACGTTCGATACCAACTTAGTTATCCTTTATTTATAAGCTTCCTCCCCTTATTTTGCTGCCTTCCTTGCGCAAAAAGGGTCAAGTCTATGGCATTGAACCCTTCAAAATATAAATGCATTCAGGAGAGGCTACTTTCTGACTTGATTTTTTGATGCCTTCGTGAGACTTATGCGTAAGTTAATATTAAAAAACCAGGGCAGAATATCCGTTTAGGAGTCTACCTATAGTAAGGTTAAGTGTGTTAGGAAGGGGGAAGTATTTGCAAAAAGGGGAAACCCTTTACTCTGTCATGGTTAAATATCAAGGTTTTTTTAATTTAATGATGCGTAGTTTATAGATAATATCATGTTTTACTAATTTTCCAATATTTGATGATGACCTTAAAATACAATTTTTAGTATATTTATAGAATATTTAATAACAATATTAACTAGAGGCATATATACACTCAGAGAGTGCAAACCTCCGCCGTCACGGGGTCCTTATGAGCCTTCCGAGGCGGATTTTTCACGACTGGGGCGGCGTAGAGGGACGGGGAGGGTTTCCCCTCGACGGAAATTCCGAGAGGAAGACGCTCCCGCACCCGATTTCACAGCACAGCTACATCTTTTGGCAGAGTAGGCTAACTTGTAATATTTATTAGTATTTAGCTCGTTTTGCATCTTAATTCTGCACTCAGAGATGCCAAAATTTAATCACTTGTTTCTTTGACATTTCAACAACTCCACAAAGTTTCATCCGAATCCGTTCCGTACTTTTTGAGTTATCCTGCTGACAAACAAACCAACAAACAAACAACCAACAAACCAACGCCAGTGAAAACACAAACCTCCTTCGGCGGAGGTAATAAATTATCCGAATATTTTTAAATGTTACTGATTGCTATAGGTGAGTCTTTTCCCCAATAAGATGATAATTAAAGTTTATGTACATCTGATGATAGGCATGTAGATACATTTTATATCTTATATATATATATATATATATAATATATATATTATATGCTTAAGTAATTCCTCATCGCGGGTTTCACATTTAATTTAAAAAATGGATATTTCTTTCAATTACATGTATATTACTATTTATAGCATTGATTTTTAATAAAATCTTATTAAAGTCTATTTCGAACAAATATTTTTATATTGTGATGATGTTTGTAATCAAGGTGTACATTTAATATGCTTACCCCGGATTTAAGGTATTGTATATTTTGTTATTTTAGGATGGGAAATAGTACAATTTTGTGTGTTACTTTTACGAAATCGACAGATTTTCATTATAAATCCAATGGAGTTGAATTATATAATAAATCAACAGTCACACTAACATAACTTTTGTTACTGAGCCCTTAGACTTCAAACTAAACATATAACTATATAAAGAAAGAAAATGACAAATGTCCATGTATTCAAAAATATATAAAATCTTATCACTTTTCTTACATTTCTTACCTTTTTTAAGGAACATTTACTTGTCTTTGAAAAACAATGTCTCACTTGAAATATATTAATTTCCATACATATAATTATTCTCTCGTTACCTCTGTTTTAAATCATGGGCCATTTGTGATTTCCCCTGCACTTGCCCATGAAAAGAGGAAACAATGCCCAATTATACTTTACTCTTCATTATTTGGGATGCTATAGTTTTATGCAACTCGAATCTTAATAATCAAGCCTTGCAGGAACCCTTATTTAAACATATCTTGAAACGGAGAAGAGTAAGAAAGTTATTCCTCGACCTTGACATCATCATCATACTTCTACTTATTATACCCCTCTTTGGCATAGTGTAATCTACTTTTAAGACCCCGAAACGAGTTTTAAAATATGAAAAGGTAAGAGTTTATAATAATCATCATAAATAAGAGGCATAAATGTTAGTGAAAGGGCAGTTTTTAGCCTAAATATATCTATGGAGCATACAAAAAATAAGTAGTTCCCTTTTGTGTAGCTTATTTATAAGTATATATATATATATATTTATGTATTTATATATACAAACTTTAACTTGAATGATAATAAATATTATTATCACAAAAAAATTCTTCTTATATTATATATATAACAAACTTTAACTGTAATGATAATAATATATTATAACAAAAAAAACATCTTCTTAGAATTGTCTTCCTATCAATAAACCACTATTTAAAGGGATTTAATTATTAAAATACTTTTACCGTAGAAAATAACTGGGAAATCAAAGAATTTACTGTTTGAGGGATTTGAATTGATCACCATTATTTAATAAAATGTTGTCCTGTCGCTGTTTGTTTATTTTCTGTATAGTTTTTAAATCCTCACAAAATATGTATAAAAAGGTATAATTGGAAATATAGGGGATGGAAACATTTTTTAGTAATACAAACTTACTTATAATATTCTTTTATAGTTTGGCATTCCAAAGTTGGTCTAAAGTGTTGAAAAATGTTGTATGTAAAATTATGAACAATATTAATTATCAGTTGTTTTCTTTGTGGCTATGGTTATATGATGTTATTCGAACTTCGGCTAATTTCTTCAAAAAGGATAACAACTTCTTTAATGTATATTTTTTACCTATTTTATTATACAGGAGCAATTTATTATTGAAATTGCTTTAATATGTCTAATTTTTTATTCATTCATTAAATTATGTACTTACGTAAATCTATGTTTGTTTTATTTCTATATATCTTTTTAAGCGTCTCATCAGACACCATAAAATGATAATATTCAAGGTACAGGTTTTTTGAGGAGTCTGTTATGAAGGTTCTTAACATCCTCCGTAGAGAATCAAGGAAAGACTGAACGCAGAGACACTTCATTGAATATTATTTATCGATTATATAAAATATGATATTTAATGAACATTTCAAATGTTAGCTATAACGGCAATAAAACCATATTTTCATTCATTGTTTCTATACTTAGTTCTAATTAAGTCATTGCTTGTCTCATATTATTATTTTTTTGCTTAAAAGCCTTCTATCTATTTTAAAAGCAAGAAACTAGGAAGACTTGCCAAATGCCCTCTCCAAAACTTCCATTATCTGCTTTTTGGCATCACCATGAATATTTGTCTTAAGTAATTGCTCGCCTCCAGGGCTTCTTGACATTGGTTATACTCACCGATGCCTCTCACATAAAAAAAGCATAAATGTACATACATATTTATGAGTTAGACGCACAAAGAGGCATAGATGACAGGATTTAACCACTCTTCTCCTCAAGCTCATAATTCACTTTATCATTACTTCAAGTAGGGAAAATAGGCAGCACATATGGGGCTTTCTAGAGGCCCTTGAATGCCAAGAATAATTACTCATGTTGGTCCCCATACAAAAAAAAGTTAAAAAGATCATCTTGAAGTGCTTACGCAATTCCTGTCGAGACAATAAGCTTAAGAGAACAGGCTTTGATAATAAAAATACATGATTTTAGACTTATCGTAAAAATGAATGAATATCTTAATTGAATAGGATTTAATTTATATGTTAATCGTTCTGCATTATAAAAATTAGAGCTTCATTGTTGTTAATAATTTTATCAGGTGTGTCTACAGTTTTAAATTGAAAATATGGGCTATACAGAAGTGATATCTTTTCTGTTCATTGAAATATATATAAGCCTTTAAACAACTAGAAAGAATTGACATGAAACCCTTTTCATTCTTAATAATCGATATTCAACAGAAAAAAAATTCCATCCTTTTCCCGACAATAAAATTAATTAAATGATTTTAAAAGGGTTAATTTCTTTCAGTGATGTATCTTTCGAATTTGAATAACTATTTGTGGAATTGTGTGTTTGAATTATATGTTACATTTAAGGAAACAAAATTGGGGTTAGGAGCTGATATAAACTGTGCTTCGTTTTTGAAATGACTCTTCTCTGAATCTCACTAAGTCCAATGTATTATTTAATTTCCTCTACATAATAAACGATCCTAAGGAGGGGGTCCCAAGACTCCCTTCAGATCTTTAGAGGGGGCCCTTTGCAATTGAATGGGGGATACATCTTGACACAATAACATAGTGTCTTTCTTCCACACGCAAGGTATTCTATATTACTCAGTTTTCTTATTTGTTTCCTGATTAAGACGAAAATGTGTTGCCCAAGGGTGATTAGTAGTTTACGATCACTTTAATTTTCACAGAGAGAGTTAAATTCACTGAGTTCTGACTTAATAGCTCACTTTTAGCCATAAAGCAACACAGATTATAAAGGCTGAATTATAGGCTAGAGGTAAACTTTGACATCCATTTTATTTAATGTTAGTGATCCCTTAATTACGATATATATATTATTTGGTATCGATGACAGCTAAGAAAAAATCTTTTCATATAGAAAGAATCTCCATCAAGGAAAATTAAATTCAAGCTACTTTAATTAATGACTATTCTAGACAGAGGATGATGAAAGATATTGTTTCTTTGCAAGAACTGTTTGGAGACATCAAAACATTTCCTTTTAGGGTACACAGATGGGGAGGTTTTAACTATCTTCTATATTTTTAACGTTTTTAGGATACAATTGCGGCGTACAAGCTTTTTTTTTCTTTTATCCGATCTGCATCAAGAAGAAGTAATTTATCATGGCAAAGACCCGTTTCTTTTTTATACAAATTGAAACAGAAAGAATCCCATACCCCAAAATTTAAATAAATAGTAATAACAATAAAAAGCTATTGCATAATTGCTGTCCTTTGTAATATGTATCTATCTTAATGGGTTTTTTTATATTAATAAAAATTTATTTTTTTAACAATCTAATAGCCCCCCTAAAATTTCCCCCCTACATTTATAATGTTATTTTTAGTTAAATTTTATTACGTTTGATGTTTGAGTTTTGTGTTTATTTCTTGTGATGGAATACTGAAAATAAAATTGTTGTATACTGGTGACAAAAAAAATAAAAATAGACTGAATACTTTTCCTCACTTTTTATGTGGTACTTAGCTCTAAATAGTTACTTTCATGAAAGTACTTATAATGCTTGTTAGAACATACACTACATATTCAAGTAATCTTCTCTCCTCATCCCGCCTTGAGTCTTTCATAGACTATATAAAACAAAATATCAATTTTCTCCCCTCTTGTCAAGCCTAAAACAGCACATTCAAAGAGCCTTTTTTAAATTTATTCTCCTCCGTACAATTATGATCATGAAATTGGTAATGACATGATTCTTTCTCAGAGAGCGAGGTTGAGTATGTTATCTTACAAAAATGACTTGCATCTTAAGTGAGGATTAAGGTAGTCGGAGCAATCCTATTTGTATTTCCCAGGCACTATTATCTCTCTTTCTCCTCTTATTTCTCTAAATAAACAATTACTTTATTTTTTATATAAAAAGAGAAAGATTATCATTAGTTAACTATATTTTTATTTTCATATAATACTTACTATATATATATAACAGGTGGTAAGATCAAATCCGGCGGGTTTTCAGGACATCCTTTAACAAGGATGAGTCATCCGATCCGCGCAGCTGATTTTTTAGCAGACAGCCACATATGAGAGATCATTTCAGTTGAATTTCATCATCGTCATGCCGCAAATGGAAATCTACAGCCTCTTATCTGGAACGAGCAAGAACGCAGGTGTGCCGTTATCCAGATCTTTGTATAAAGGGCACCACCATCAGCAACACCCAAGGTCTCTGAGCTTTCTCGGGATCGACAGAAGAAGGGTTGCTGAGCTCAGGCAGCAGCTGAAGGATACCAGGGACCCTCGTGCTGTCCGGAAAATTCATTATCGACATATTTATTTTATTCACAATAAAGTTATTTTCCTGACTTTTTTAAATTGTCAGGATACATTTGGATCATGTTAAAATTGCAAATGAATTTTAGGGGCTAATTGGGTTTTGGACCATTTGGTACTTCCTGGACACTTCAGTTTCCATATGTTTAATTTATGAGAAAAATGATTACTAAAATGTTTTGGATAGTGACAATTTGGAAGGAAAAAAATATCTGAAATATTTTGGGTTGCTGAGGAATATTTTTGAGCTGGTGAAAAAAAAGAAGTAATAAATCGCTCCATTTATTTGTTTTTTTCGTTCCTTTGTGTCTCCTTTTCTTATATAAGTTAAGGGTACAAGGCAATAATATTTCAAAGTGGACGTCTCACAACAATCCCAGGTAACACGGATACATCTCTTGTATCCTATATATTTGTGATTTTAAAGTTTATTTTTAATTATAAGATTCGGTTTTCGATACTACTTTTAGATATTTGCGAAACACCCGTTAGCTAAACCATAGAACGTTATTTACCAAGAACCTTTGATACCTTTCATGGATGGAAAATTAAAGAATAAAGGTCTTCACAGTCTTTCTTAAATTTTATATAATGAAAACTATTATCCATTTGATCGTATAAACAGATAGAAAATATTTGCCATCTTTTGAATGAACTAAGAGTCATTCAGTCTGTGATAATAAATGTATGCTTAGATTGAGTAACCCTAAATATAACTTCAATCAGAAGTCATTCCCCTACTTTAGGAAATCGTGTTTTTTGTGATAACACTTGTGCCACTAAAGTCTTTTTAGACATTACAATATATAGATATCTAAATTACATTTTAAAATATTAAGAAAATAATTACCATTTACGAATAAAAGTAATTTATGATCTTTCGAAAGTCACGGATAACCTTGAATAAATGGTCCCCATCGACACCATCTTTTTGAGGGCTTGGAGTGCTCCTCAATGTAATAGATGTCTCGTACTTTCATTTTCTAAAACTCATTATCCTATCTGCACACTTATTAATTTATTTCTTGGCTCACTCCCATTGAATACTGATTAGTGGTCTTGGATTCGACGACCTTGCATGCAATGCAGATAGGAGGAGTCCATATGGGTGGTGATAAAGGAGGGACGAAAATCATCAGTTTGCCTAGCTATATGGTACAATATCTTCAAGACGTGCTTTAAATTCACGAATTTGAATTACTATTTATATTCATGGCCAATCAACTCTGTTATGTTTGCATATTCTCATTTATCTATGAGGATCTACTGATGCTACGAGTGATGTGTTTTATAACATGGTCTCCTTGTTAATACTGAAAATATAGGAGGGAAATTGGGGTCCCTGCAACTGCGAGGCGAATTTAGAGAGTTGAATACGCTTACAGATAAACTAACGGGTTCCATTCCTTGTGTTACTTGTTTCAATTGAGCTACATGTGAGAGGATATCAATAAGCATGATAGCATTAAAATATGCACTTCAGCCAGCATCTTCCCATGAGATCGATCAATTTTGGCCTTGTCGTTTAGGGAGCAAAACTGCGCTCTCACCAACGAGAGTTGAACACACTGAGCTAACGTGCTTCCTCCTAATACAATTAATATGAGGAATCCTCTGCTTTTAAATACACCATCTGGTTTAGACCACAGTTTTACCAAATTGTTATTTTTCTGCCATTGTTGGCTCGGGGATCTCCCAAGAAAGTACTGTCGATTAAAAATAACTAAAACATCTCCTCACTGATCCTTGATACTCTTCATATAAGATGACCCTAGTCACCCAGGAGTGAACAAATGGTCACTCCGCCCCATAACAAAGTAATAACTTATTTAAGCATTCACCAATAAAAACGTGTAAATAAAGGCCTACATCAAATCTGACGTCTTGTGGATAGATTCAGGGAACTGAATACCCAATCTACAAACTCTTTTTTTTTTGCTGACCAACGGGTCTGCATACATCCAAGCCCCATAACGATCCCTTTACATTAAAACTCATCCATGTTGCTTTGCATGTTTTAAGAATCAGTGTTCAAGCATGAAAATCCATTTATAGGAATATCAATTCCATTTATATATTTTCCCCCTCTGTAAATAATACAATGTGTGAGTCTATATCTCATATCATTGTCTAGAAGACTGTTTCTTATCATTCTCAAGAGAGTAGTTCTCAAATGACATACGCATTACATAACATTCTACCTCTTGACTGAAGGTCAGTTGTTATAAGAAAATACATCACCCTCTCCAAAGCTCTTTTTGAATGGTGGATATATAAATAAATATATCTATGCTTGATTGTTGAGTAGTTTTATGCATAGTCAGGGTTCAAAGCCTTGTGTTGTGAGTGATGTTGTAATACTTGGGGTGATTCCTTACTTACATACTTACAACTTATATATCTAAAGTACATAACAAGGGCATTTTGAAAAGGGTGTTTGTAAGTGTGAGTAGGCGATTCACTTAACTATATACTTGAAAATATTTGTGATTACCTAATAGTTTTTGCGAAAAAGAATCTTTTAGACTCAATAGTGAGAGAGTACTTGAGCATTTAATCACTTGCTGGCTGTTTTATAAAATATTGCAAAATTACTATTTGAAAATTGTAATTCTCTTTTATTTTTGTACGTAATAAAAATAAAAAGTAATTTGGAATCCTTGCGATCATACATTTTGCACCAAATTATTAAACAAGAACATTTATATTGAGGGCATGAGGGGTGATCGAATGCCTAACAAACAATTACAGAATTAGTTTACTACATAACTTTTGGGTTCGTTGCGTACGCTATTCGATTTCGTTCAAACTTTCAGAATATGATCTCTATATACTAAGGTAAAATCCTAGGGGGACCCGAACTTACAAATCAGAAACCTTGTAATAAGAATCACCTAATGTAGATTTATTTATTGTTTGCATTTAATTTCTTCAAAAAGCAAATAAAAGACATGTGTTAAAAAAAATTCAACTTGTTTTCTTGTACAAACTTAAACTTGCGTCGTTATCTAAAATTATTCCCGCGGTGGCACTTCAGGAATATTAAAAGAAGAGGATTTACATTTAAAAAAATGGACGACCTTTTTTGTCCTGGTTGTTTTTAAAAGCAAATGAATACTTTGCAATCGATTACATTTATCAAAAAATGATTTCACTTTCATAATTGATAAATAATAAAACAAACAAGCACTTTGTTACCTTACATTTTGCATACTTTCGATAAAGAAGCTCTTAACATACTGGATCGCTTTAAAATACGTGTTGAATTATAATTGAAAGTAGTATCCTACTTATTTCAAATATCTCACAACATATAAAGGAGTCGTCCAGAACTATGTACATATATGTACTCGTAATGAAAAACAATATTTTTATGTCACTGTTTTAATAATTTAAGTGATGATAATATGTACACTTAAACAAATAATACCTTAGCTTTAAAAAACGATTTATAATAGAAGAACTTTAGTCGTCAAACAAGTCTTTTTATTGATTGAAATTATTAAACATCGTTTCTGTTTGTCGAATAGGAAGAAATCGAACAAAAATGAAATTGCAGTATGATTCATAAGACCCCACCAGATCATTTTTATCTCCCTTTAATAATAATGTTTTTTATAAACATGCTGACAAAATGTTAGTCATCAATAATAATGTGAACTTACATTTGATGAGTTATAAAATCGAACCAAAATAAGTTACAAAAGGATCTCTTCCATTGTTACCAGACACTTTATAACATTTGTTCAAACAAAGTAACTTTTCTGAATTTACTGCTCATAAACAACTGTTTGAGACATACATACTGATGCCCTTGAAATCATGTGTTTCAGTGTTTTGCTTTGTACTAACAAGTGTATATATGAATATAATATATATATAACATAATATATATATATATAATATATTATATATATATATATATATATATATCTATATATATATATATATATATATATATATGTATGTCACAGCAGAGATGGAGATCCAGTAGAATCGTTGACTCTCCTGGTAGAGATTACGATCCTTATCTCTTCTAGGAGAGATGACGACTTAAATATGGAGATATTTTGAGATGTTGTAAAACTATTTATTCCATTTGCAATTTCTATTTCTATATTATAGTGCAAAATAATTTCACTTGTATATTCAAGCAGGCAATACTTTACTAACATTGTATTTATTATGATATATAATAACAATTTGGTTATCCTCTGAGAAGAAATTGGACATAATTAAAATAGTTTGAATAACATCGTCATACCAACTCTATATTTAAATCGTCATCCCTTTTAAGAGATTTAACTCCTGATCTCCTCTAGCAAGGGTCTTGATTCTTCTGATATAATCACGATCCTAGTCACCTAGGAGAGGATACGATCGTGATATCTACCAGGAGAGTCAGCGACTCTACTGGATCTCTATCTCTACTGCGACATTATATATGTATATATATATATAATATATAATATAATCCTTTAAAAATGATAATTTGATACTTGAACTTTATTTAAATAACTTAGTCATTATTATATACTGCTTTAATTAAGTTATTTTAATTTTAATCAAATGACATGCCTAATAGTTACGCCAGACATAGATAAATTGAATCGCACATTCTCAGTGGATCCACATACAATACTTGCAATAAATATTTTGTTGCTTCCTCTTTTTATGTCAAACTATTCTCTATGTCTTCATTAGGATAGCTGCAAATTCTTTATCATGTTTCCACAAAATTCCATCATGAAGCGCAAAAAAGTAATTTCCTTTAGGAAAACAACAACACATACACATACTTGTACGTAGACGCACATAATGAATGCTCCTCAAAAAGATTACTCACATCTACACTATTTATACTTTGATAGTCTTTGCGAATATGTGACCTCTTAACTAGAATAAAGGAAATTTGAGTGGCGACAATACTCCTACTTTACAGGAATATTTTATTATTTGAGGCAAAGTAACATAAAAAAAGTTATTTTTGTTTAACACTTCCTCTTTAACCCAAAAGCACTTCTACCATACCGGGTTGAGGCGAAAAGATTTTCCGCTCACTTTGATAATCATTAAATTAACCAAAGGCTCTGCTTTGAGTCGATGCACAAGAAAACCGGCAGATCTGGTCAATATTCTGTTTGGACTTACACATACAATTAGTACTCGACTTGGCCAAATGAGATAATAACAAATTTTGCGCGGGAAAAATTAAAAAGAGATTGCGACCATCGGCTGCTCAGGCAGAACGGTTTGAATATTAAAAAGGTCGATTCGAGGCTGGGGAAGGAGATGATCCTTCTGAAGCCGAACCGATCTACCGGTTTGCTTGTGCATCGATGCAAAATCGGTTGTCATCGGGTTATTTTTATTTTTATTTAAAAGTGGACCGGAATATATTTTGCCCCACCAGGTATGTTTAGATACTTTTGTATTTATATATACTTTATAACGATATAAAATCTATATTTATAGGTATATTATGATTGTATTTTCAGTTTTTGATATCTCTTTTATTTTAATTTTGAATTGCCTTTCAAATGATTTGAGTTGACGTGTCCTGTAATGCTACAAACGACATAACCTATTAAGAATTATTCAAGTAAGAATAGTATATGTGTTAATAGTTTCAAATATAAGCCGCGAAACAATTGAAATTGCGATTATTATCTGAAAATTAGGGTAATTCATAACTGATTTAAATATATAATATTCCTATATATTTGTAAACTTGTGTAATAAATGAATACTTGATCTATAACAACATGAACTATTTTTGAGGGTGCTCGAGTAAGATCCAACAACTAATGGTTCTACTACTATAAAAATATTTTTTACACTATCTACAGCATAATATTGTCCTTTACCATGAAAATAACCAATTTATTTAATAAAATATTATAGTGGAAACAATAAGCCTCTATTTTCATAGCTATAACCAAACTAAATATCATTTTTCTCCTTCATCTTCCTATTATTAACAAAATACATTTTAGTTGGCGTACCACATATATAATGTCTTGCTTTCATGTATACTTTAGTTTTCATCATTATATGAAAACAAAATATACATATCAAGAGGAAGGAAAACCATTTTATTCATCATCTTATTGCAAGCAACAAAAAACAGATTTATCAGATCCCCTATCCCCCCACTACTGTCTTTCATTTTTTGTATGTTGTTGCGACTGCAACACTTGCGTCGACGTAATTAGATCTTAATGACTGTTTGCCCTTCCTGTGAAAAGGCATTTGCTTCCTTTTATTTTCTCTCTATAACCCTTCTCGTTATATGTTTTTTGATAAATTATCGCAATTATTATTATTTATGCAGACAGTTACGAAAATATTTCAAACTATCAACAGCCCCTTAATGATAGGGTTCTGGAGCGGTAATTTGAGCTATACACATGATTATAAATTTTGTGTATCACACATCAAAGTGTTGCATATTTTACTTAGGGATGTTTCATGTTTTTTGGTTTTGTTTGTCATGACTCTTAGAGACTTGAAGTAAACGCTCCTAAGGATCTTAGAGTCAATCGGATCATACATATCTCCTCCCTGAGTCTTTTGTATATATATATATATATTTATTTATTTATTTATTGTCATGACCTTACATTTATTTATTTAATTATTACATATTAGGTGATGAATAAAGGTTATGTTACTTTTGATCTGGGATTCATTGGGCTGAAAAGCAAAGTGTGTATTGAAAATTTGTTTGTACTTACTTACTTATTTATACAGGAGCAAACCCCCTAAAAGGAAAAAAAACATACATTGAACCACAACCGTTACATAAATTAATTGTTACCAATTATTTTTCACTATCATACTATCAAAAATTATGCATCGGTCAGGAAAACTTTTATAATTCAGATTATTTATTTCATAGTCAATTGCATTATTTGCTTAAGTTTAAAGGGATTCAATATATATATATATATATATCTTATGGATGTTCAAGAAACGTATTATTAGTTTATTATTTAAAGCACTTAACATCTACTGCGTTGCAAATATATATACAAGCAGTATATTTTTCATTAACCATTTATGACAGTAGTTAAGTCTTGATAAGATCTCTAGGTTCGATGGACTAATTATAATGCTATAATGTTTATTTATATCCTGTCGGATGCAGTTCTATCGAACCAAATAGGCAAAAAACAGTCGTTCAGTCCTAGTCTTAAATGAAATATTACTGCCAACTAAAAACATTAGTTTAAAAACGAAGTTATTTTTACAAAACGCTATATATAACAGTATATTTATAAAGTATATGTTGTAACTTTATTTACTTATATGTCATTCATCAAACTATGTAACTTATAGATACGCGGCGAGGCCTTCAATATAGATCATAAAACCCCTCTTCATATTTCATAAATATGTTCATTATTTTGTTTTTCTTCTTCTTCTCTACTATATACCGTCAAGTATTACACAAGAAGTCTTTCCCTAGGTCATTATTAAGTTACCACTCAGGATTGCATACATTTACAAGAATATATATATATATATATATGTATATTTATATTTCTCCAAGAATTAAATTGCTTCAAGCTGATTTATCTATTATGGAACAGCGTATAAACATACCAAAAATCCATGAATTAAATGGATATTTGTGAAGGGCATGGATTCTGAACTGCTGCATCTGACTGATTTATTCCTTTCTTATTGCTTCAGGGAGCCTTGTTTTCAAACTTAGGAACACTTTATAGATGCATACAAATAGATATCCATTACATTATGGATGTTTTAGTAAATGGAATGCATAGACTCTTGTAATAATTGATCATCCTCTATGAGAGTGAGAGCGACGAAGAGATCTTAACGTCAAAATGAAATTGTATGTTCACTTTTAGGGGAAAACTTTAAACTATGATTCGACTCATGGATATTACTGAAAAAATTTACCTTCTTTTTAATGTAATAAATTTTAATTTCTTGATCCTATTTTAGAACTTTATCTGCAATAACTGGAAATAATAATTGATATCCTCTTACAAAAGTTGTAAAACCGAGAATAATTATTATGGAAAAGAAATTAAATTTGATACATATCATAATTACTGAATCTCTTTTTCACGAATATAAAAACAATTATGACAAGATATTAATTATAAGCTTTTAATATTTTTTTTGGTTACAATACATTTTATTAAACGCTTTACTATGTTTAAATACATCATTCAGCTCATGAAGTTTTTTAATTGCACAAAAAGTGTAGTTGTTTCGGCTTTAATTGTCTTGTTTCCTTACTGTGTTGTCTATATTATTCACAAAAATATTATGTATATATAAGTCTATAATGAGACTTAAAAACGCAATCACTTATAATATATAACAATTACAAATACAAACTTAAAGAATTAAAATTGTCTCAAATATGAAAGGAGAACAATTAGATTTGTTTTATAAGCAAATTGCATAAACGTCAGTATTATTTTAGGATTTAGGATTCTCGATACTTCTGTGTTTAGGGTACGTTGAAAATAATTGTGGCTTCCCCACACCAGTTTTTAAAGGATATTTGTTAAACGAGCCATCAAAACCTAACCCGATCATAGATTTATCTGCAAATTTAAATAATTCTGACTTATCCTTTGATGCAGATGCTTTTAAGCTGATCTACCATTTTCAACATTACACACATTTCATCCCTAAGTGACTTCTAAAATCCTCAAAAATTAATTACTGCCTTATTGTCAAAAAGATGTATTCATAATGTTATAAATTTGGCTTATCAAAGGACAAACAAGTTGCAAAGAAACGGATTATTTTGCATAAAACAGATATATCAAACTTTAGATCAAAAAGACCTTGGGAATTATTTAGATAAGTAAATTCATTCATGATTCAAAAATGATTCTAGCATTTGACCATTGAAGCCAAATATACAGATAAACTTTGACAATGTTATATTTCATTGTTTGATAATAAAACTCCAAGTCAAAAAAGGTATTACTGACAGGAATCTGTGTTAAAGATTGAAACAAATTATAGATATATAGCCCTCCATTTTCTAGTTTTAAAATAAATTCACTCTACCTTAAACATGGATGAAAATCAAAAATAAAAAATAATCAATGAAAGTTTATCCTTCAGGCTTTGCTCAATACTTTATAAAAAGACAAAGTCATGTCCAGAATTTCCTATGAAAACCACTTCCATGATAATTCATTGACATTGTACAAGGGTAAAATATAATTTTGAGAGAAAGTTGGACTAAACAAAAGCCTCCTATTTATAGACATAATAGACATCTTCTTTTTGTGATTTTTAGGTATGACTATAGAAATTGCGTCAGGTTAATATTTTGACAATTCATTGAACATATGAGACAAATATATGAGAAGGAAAAACTCTAGGTTCCTATCATTTATTTTTATACTTTGATATTTTTTTAACGAGATTTACCCTTATTTTAAGATTTATGTAGCATGGTTATAATAATTTAAGCTGGTTTTAGAAATATTTGTATAAAACACTTATGCATCAGTAATTTTTGATAACGCTTTTTGTATAAAAAATTATTAATAATAAGAATTTTTGATACTTACACTTTTGTATAAAAGTATTAAAGGAAACAGGTGACTTTTGAGCCCAGCAAGCTAGTTTTCTTTAAAAATGCATTTTATACAAAGTGTCGCTTTATCAAAATTTCTTATTATCAATAATTTCTTAACAAAAATGCGTTATCAGAAATCCTTAGATATAAGTGTTTT
>CP045900.1:10257031-10271691 GCA_013387185.1 Caligus rogercresseyi
TTTAAATGGGTTCAATTTCATGGATATTTTTATTTAGTGGCAAAATATATGGTTATCGATATAACCATATAAAAATTAGCTTTATTTCAGAAGTTATATGCATGATAAAAAAATTAAACAATAATAAAGTTCATTGATATCGGCAAAAGAAGACATTAAAAAAGCATAAGAAAGATGAAATATCATGAATAGAGTCTGTCAACTGACCAATTAATTATAATATTTTTAAGCGTATATTTTTTCTTACAGCTGAGAGGCATTCTTATGAAATATAGTTTTGGTCTGCCAATTGTGCAATATGAGATAATTCTTGGCGGTTATTTTAAATGATAAACTACAAATAAAACATTTCCAGCTCATGTCTTACTGAATATATACAAAAGGGCTTTGACAATAAAAATTCACGTTATTGCCGCTTTTTAACATAAAACCTTTCTCAGAATTTTAAGTTTGTGAGTATAGATCCGACTCATAAAAGAGGTTATAGTCATGATAGAATAAATAAGAAAACTACTTACCAAGAAGAAATAACATCGAATGGAATAAGATAAAAAACTTTTTATTGCTGAACTGATTAAATAAAAACCGGTCTATCAGATTGCTGGAGATATATAACAGTTAATTTCATTAGTTGACTTTGGATATATATTAGTGTGTGTGTAATCTTTATTTGATTTAAATTATCAGCTTTTTGCTGGTTTCGTTTTAGATATAATAAATAAAAATTTAATAAAAAAATATATATATATAAACACATCATTCCTGTGTATAAACACATACACATATATATATACATTAAAACACGTATAAATTAAAATACTAAAATAAATAAATAAATCCCCCTAAATTGGGGTACTGCGGCCAATGGTCCTGGCTACGTCCCTTGCCGCAGCTAGTGTCCTGCCGACCTCAGGGACTCAAATTGTTCCACACAGACACTGCGTGGGACGCCAAATGTGTCTGTGCCGCCCCTTAATGGAACACGCCACCGAAGTCGTAGACCTCGTCGGTCTCTTTGGGGTGGGAAGACGAGATCGACAATGGGGTTTCTGGCACCACATCCCCCATCGTTGGAGTGGAAGCACTTCCAGGTCTCTACTGCCACAGCCATGACGGTTATCTCGTTGAGGGAGGGAATTTTTGCAATACTAAGAAGATCCTCGATCCGAATGTGGTCCCGTCTCCTGCAACCGGCGATGCTCCTTGCCACGTCATTGATGGCGACCTGGACGGCCCTGTGTGCGGCATCCGGCTCCTTATTCTTATCAAACCTCGGTGTCATCACGACCGCGGCTGCATACGAGAGCTTACCAACCATAAGCCCCCTGGCCAGTTGCCGAAGGTATTTTCCTCTCGGAATATGAACGGCCAACCTTGAGATGAGTGCTGCCCCGTTGTTTTGCTGCCTTTACCACGTAGGCATTGTGGGTGCGGTGGTGAAGTCTGAGTCGAACTTGACCCCAAGGAACTCAAATCTCATCGGATGGGTGCAACTCGACGCCCCCAAACCCTGATGGTGAAGGCTGAAGTGCAATGGACTTAAAATATGAAACACATTATTATAATTCCATCATTTATGTTTTGTGCGGCTCTTTTCGATTATATTAAATTAAAAACTTCTCTCTGCAACTATAGCATATGTATATTGTTTGACTTTCTTTGAATCAAGAAGATTTTTTCTTTTCTTAAAATAAATACGCTGCTCCCATTAAAGCCTATATCATTTTATATCTTTATAATGGGTATACATACAGTTTATACTAGGGCGTCTATGGTTTTTATAACAGAGGTATTATTGAGAAGCCCACATAAGTTTTATATGAAGATGTATTTCACTCATGAAAACACAAGTAATCATATATATTTTCATCACATATACATGCCAATACAGTCAAGAAAATGCACTAAAATTACGTATGTTTTTTGATTATGTTGTATTGATTGTTCTTATCAACAGTTTATTACATAAATAAATTTATTTGGACCAAGGTAGGTAAAATGCAGCATAATGACGTCTTCGTTATTACATATCATTGAATGTTTTTATTTATTTATTCTTATAGGTATGTTGTTATGTTTATTATGATCTCATTGACACGTACAGCATGGAAAGGAATGAACGGTATTTATTATTATTATTATTGAAAGGAATTCAATGCATTTATCTTCTTAACTATAGAAAGAAATGCATTTTTATGCATTCAATGCATTTGAATCGTCTACTGAGAAGTGAGTATTTAAATAATGAAAATATAAAGAAGCTATGAATGTTTTGTATGCCTTAAAGAATGACAAAATGGAAGACTGTTTAATATTTTTGAATAACAAAATGTTACATTTCAATCAGTTGAGGTCAAGTCATCATCCTAAGCATATCCTTGAGAATAAATTTATCTCTCTTTATCTACCTGATCTATGAATAAAAGAGGAAAATACATAATAAAATATAAATAAATAGTACCGTGCGGGTTAAGGCGGGTTCAACTCTCAATGTTGAGATGCAGGTTCGAATCCCGAGAGGGATAGTCATTTTGGTCTACCTCATTGATAAGATCCTAGGTTTGATAGACTAATTTTAATGCTATAATGCTTATTTATATCGTACGGTTGCAATTTATCGAACTATATAGGCAAAAAAAAATAGTATTGAACTTTATTAATTCCTTCAATTTGTATAATATCATAAAGCTAGTTATAAGAATGAAAAAATACTAATTTGGACATAAATACTTACAAACCAATATGCTTTAAAGTTTCTTGAATTGGTATTATTCTACATGTATATATAAACTCATAAAATTAATGTGATATTTATAAACAGTGTCGCTTCAATTATCAAAAAAATATTTACTTAATATTTCCAAAGCTTCTTAAAAATTTAATAATTATAAATCCGTGCGCAGTACAAACCTTTACAACACTTTGATTTAGTCTTGAATATGAAAGTTACCTTGCAATAACAATTCAATTTTCAAGGTTTCTTTACTTCCGCTGTATTTAATGTATGAAAAATAAAAATAAATAAAATCAACTGGCACATTTTTTTGTTTGACCTAAATTATGTTTTTTGATTGCATATTTATAACATATTAAAAGTATATAAATAGATTTGATAGATCTCTTTTTCTCCCCCACTTAACCCATTTCTTAAGTGCATGGCTATTTACAATCCATCAAGATAATATGATTCATTCAAGTTGTAACCTATTTTTAATACAAAGAAAAAAGAGATCAATCTTTAAAAGTATATACAAGATCCTTCAAAGTTTGGATAGATAGGTGAAAAGGGATTTGTAGGAACTTTGACCAGTTTATATCGACTAAATTGTACACAAACTAATTTAATTACATTATTATGTGTTTAAAGAAGTCTACTACATAAAAAAGAAAAATATTTTGTCACCTGGAATCCAAAATAGTTCAAATGTTGAACCGCGACTCATTTCATATATATTTAGGATATGAATCAAAAAATAAAATAGTTCCAGCTAGAAGAAAAAAAAATATATGAAAGGTTGGTCAACATCATAGGTGGCTTTACTCAGATACATTGGTCAGCTAAAATAATTCAGTGCAAAATTTAGGTATGACCTCAAGAATTTCAAATCATTTTTGTTATTTATAACTATATGTATATATATATAAATCCATTCTTATTTAGAAAAATATGATTAATGCCGCAGTTCAACCCTTTCATTTCTTTCTCATTATAAAATCTATTGCACAGACCACTCTTTCCTACCAAACTCTTAATGCAGGCTATATGACGTCCAAAATAACTCTATTTGATAATAATATCACGAAGAATAGAATTTTATTCACTTAATACCATGAAAAAAATATTGGCCTGCAATTTATTTTTCTTATAGTTAATCTGCGTTTGCTTTTTATATATTGTAACAAGGGCTATAGGAATTTGGAACAAAAGTAATGTCGTAGGTATATCCCAGAAATATGCTGAATGAGTTATCTCAATAAGTAGAAAAATATTCAAAAAAAGGTTAAATATACGAAACAGGTATGAAAATATGCATTCTGGGTGAAAAGTAACGACATTTAAAGAAAGCAAATATGTTTGTTAATGTCATTCGGAATAAAAGTAAAAGTTTTTGTTTGTTTTTTAAGTCCATAAAAAGTCGCTCTTGCAGAGATTTTTTTTCTTAAAAAAAGAAGTCTCAACATCCTTAAACTGTTTCAAAAAAACATGCAATAAATATGCAAAAAGGCCATATATGCGTACATGTGTTAAAAGGTCGTTTATACTCAGAAAATTGATTTACCAGGTCATATTGCCCTGGTTATATATATATATAAGATATATATATAAAGGGGCGGAGTGGCCAGCGGGAGTACCGTGACTATTCCCGGTGGGCTGCTGGCCTCAAGAAACATAAACGGCCGTTGACAGCCTCCCAACGGCATATTGGGCCTGTATAAGGCAGCGAAGGCATAATTGTCCCGTTGGATAAATTCTTCTCACTCTCTCTCTCTCTATATATATATATATATATATATATAAGTAACAAGTCAAACTTTTATCAGTTGTAAATTACTTATATACTAATTCAATTATTTTGTTATTATTTATTGTCTTGTTAGAAGTATCATTAACATATCAAAGATATGACGCTAGACCTATTACGTTATTCCATTCAATCAAGTCATGAATAAGGAAGACCCTTCTATCAACAAAACCAAAAGCAAACCAACCTATCTCCAACCTACCGCCCACGAGTTTGATCTTTGTCATGAGGGTATTATTAACAATCGGCCCCCCAAAAAAACTGTTATGTGGGAGGCTTCAATGGTTTATTACGGAATACTTGCAGTTATATTTTTTTTGATTTACTATGTGTACATAAAAGTAGTTACATTCATACGCACATACTTATGTAGACCCCGAGTGAATCCATCATCAATACCTATATATTCTTGTCCCTCCCGGTGGCGAGGAATTTAGCTTCCTTATAAGTACTACAACAGCAACATACAAACCTGTTTCATAGGACAATGCGCTTCCTCCACATAAACACCGGAGAGCACTTAATTCATATTAAAAACCGCCTTTTTGCATAGCTGTTTATTCTTCTTTTTATATAAAAATAATGGTGGTCAAAAAGGTAGGACACATTGTAAAAAAACCTAAACAATAGTATTGAAAGGCATATTTAGAATCTGAAAAGACCTGGGTTGCTTCCGAAGTCTTCGTCTTAAAGGTCAAGGGGTTCAGAGGGTGGTAAATAAACTTTGTGTATCCAAAAGGTGATATTATGATGATATATTTATTTTATAACGAAATAAATTTTAATGTATATATATATATATATAGATACAAACTTGGATATTTTCTCCAACGTGATTGGTTGAAAGAAAAGACGAAAGGTAATTAGTAAAAAAATGAAGCATAACTTCAATTGTGACTCTTGAGGTGTGAAAAAATCAATTCAGAGTATAGCTTATAATTTTTAATAACACAAATTAACCCTTCTAATGGGCCTCGGAGGAATGATATATAAAAGTTCTTTCAATAAATTATTATAATAACACAAATAAAGATTAATTTATAGAGCAATATGTACACTTATAGGTAAAATTGATGTTTTCTATACATCTTTGATGATAATGGATCATCTCCATGACCAATCTTAGGAAAAAACAAACTATGATACTATTAAATTATAAATGTTTCTCGTAAAAAGAAGAATGCAATATATATTTTTACATAAATAACATAGAGTGAGTTGTTTCAATTCACATAACTTTTTTTACTCTGTTTAAACAATATCAAATACTATAAAACATAATGTATAATATTTATAATTTGGCGTTACATTTTCAAGGGCACTAAAAACTCCTAAAAAGGTTATAAAATATTTAATGACTATTCGAGCGTAACGTAGCCTTCAATATATAGTTATTGGCATATCTACATATATGGATTATAATCCATGGATATGAACTGGCATCTTGTTTCATATTAGGAAGTAAAAAATCTCTTATTAGGAACATACTTAATTAAGATTTTTAGGCATATCGATTCGACTTTTACTTTCTTACTCTGGAATGCGTTTGTTCAATTGAATAAAGTTCAATACAACAATAAATATGTAATCATGAGAAATTAATATAACTCCATTGTGACTAAAAATCAATGGCGTCAAAGAGGAGGGAGCTTGAACAATGAATAATACCATTCACCCTAGTGGCGGTATTAAATATGTATATATTAACTTACTTCTTTGAATACCTTGATATATAATAAATTATAGCAGATAAATCAGTTCCATTTATCGATTTCGTCCAGAATATTTGTAAAAAATATCCTCTCAGCAGTGATTAGTTAACTTCTACATTAATTTAGTGTTAAAATCAATAGAGGTGCACCATTTTTATAACTGTGAATGTCTTCGAACTGTTCATTTTTAAGATTGAAACATAAAGGATAGTTTGTTTGCTTGTTTGTTAGATGATCCATTTTGTATACGAATTTGCCATTCTGAGCATTTTATGCATAATTATGTGTCATTATTTGTATGATGTTTTTATTATCATTTTGCTATTTTTTAGAATCCTTGTTGTATGTACATGAAAGATAAAAATATTCACCTTTTTCGAATACATAAATCTCTGATATAATTAATACAATCAAATTAAATTCTATTTAAACGCAGTCATAATTAACATAACTATCAAATAATTGGATAAAAATTATGCTAATTTGAAAAAAACATTCAAATATCTAAGAATATTTAATACCTTACTAACTATGAAAGTATATAACTTTTCATATACTATTAATGAAAAATCAAAAGTGAATGGAGGTCCTGTAATTGGTTATGAGTTTTCTACCCCTTAATATTTGGCATGAATCCAATAGGTAGCCCCTAATATAAAGTCGAAGGTTGTACATATATAGTTCTGAGTGTCGAATGCTTAAACCTGTGTTTAACTCTTTATTTCAAAAAGGAAAAAAGTGTTGAACGTTAGATTAATCCCGTTTAGACTCCACTTGTTTAATGGGGCTTAAGTATGTAG
Organism: Caligus rogercresseyi; assembly: GCA_013387185.1. Taxonomy (NCBI): domain Eukaryota; kingdom Metazoa; phylum Arthropoda; class Copepoda; order Siphonostomatoida; family Caligidae; genus Caligus; species Caligus rogercresseyi. Next base: position 10,264,067 of record CP045900.1, read on the forward strand.
AACGCTTTCCTTTTGATATGGTTTTGATGCTAATGGGTTATGCTTTATTTAATGTCAAGCTAAAGAGGTCTACATAATTTTGAAAAAAATAGGTGATTTTTTAAGAATTGAATCGAAATGTCTTATTGTTGGAATATTTATTCTTAAATATTCAATTAATTCTTGTGACTTTTATTTATATATATATATATATATATATATATATATATATATATATATATATATATATATATATATATATATATATATATATATATATATATATATATATATATATATATATATATATATAAAATAACTTATTATAGCAGAATCGTTATACTGGCAATGATTATTATATCCTTTTTTAAAGATTATTTCATCCTTTTTATGGTGTAAATAAAAATGGTTCGTGATGATACAACTAATAGCTATCATTATTAGAAAGACTCTTGTGGCTAAAGTTCAGGTAAACCATTTTTTGGAAGTTGTTTTAAATATTTCCCTTTTTCGGATGTTAATAAATAAAAAATAATATTTCAATTTATATATATTTTTTTAAATTCAACAGTTCATTTTTTTGATAAGTACAACATAATACATAAAAACCTAAGATTAAGTATGAAAAATCACATAAGTAAATATTTTAATTTACAATTAATGGAGTACAAGTTTATTTTTTATTTTTTTTAAATATAAGAAACTTTATTGATTTAGAGAAATCACATATATAAATAGACATTCTAGTTTAAAATTAGATCTCTAAACAAAAGTTAAAAGGCAACCAAAAAACAACACTGAATAATAAAAAACATAACTTAAAACAAAAAGCACATACTCTTGACATATACAACAAACACATCAAATTAAAATACATTAAACACAAAAATGGGTTAAAACTTATATATCGACCATGTAACATGATAAATATAAAACGCATGACAATAATATAATTTGGGAGTTATTATACCACCCAGACCAAATATAATTCAGGATAAATCCCAACACCCATCCCTAAAAATAGAAAGAGAACTAGGATAAATCTTTTTAAATTTTTGATGACATTTTATTATATGTTTTCAAAAATCTATGTGTTCGACAGCACAAGAAGGATAAAAACGAACTAAATTGCCAGTAAAATTCCAAGCGTCAATATTTGAGTTTGGAATTTTAATTGTAAGAGCCGAGTAACGTGCAGTGGTTGATATCAAGATGGCTCGCAAATCATCCTTGCAACGAAGTTATCACTTGCTAGCCTATGTGTGATATAGCTCCTACAGCTCAAAAGTGAAATTTCTAAAGCACGAGTTTTTGAAGCACTACTGGATTGGAATTCATTTATTCTAGGATATATATATATATATATATATATATATATTATATTATATATATAATATATATATATATATATATATAATTATAAGATTTGTTAAGCACAAATATTGACAATGATTCATATAAATTCATTTTTGTACAATTTTTGACACATTAAAAAAAACATATATTCATTTGATGCTACAGCTAAATAAAAACTCCCTTTCATATATCCTTGAGAGTTCACATAGAGCCATAGAAAGTGGCGAAAGTCTAAACTAAAAGATTTACATCTCAATATGCTCAGAAAATATTGTTGCAAATACTTCCGCTATGTTTCATATTTATTTTACCATTCATTTACCACTTGAAGGTCATCGGCAACCATAGCTAGACGAAAGAGATCCTACCTATACGTCCGTTGTACTATTTACACGCTGCTTTATTCACCATGAATTGACAATCCCTTACTTCTCAGACTCCACCATAAAGAGAGAGAAAGAGAGAAATTAAGACTTAGTCAACCATAAATAATATCCTCCGTCGAGGATATATCTCTCCAAACCACACAACAAAAGAAATATTATTTTTCGTCAATATTTGGGCGGCTATTTTTCATTACCTTTTTTTCTCCTCCCAAGACATCACTTCACATTAGAATAACTTGTATTATCTATGTAAATTGGGTGTAAAATTGGAAGGACCTAATTTATTTTTCATTTTCCTTAAGTATAAAAGATTATTTGAGTAATTTTCTCTTTCGTGTGTGTATGTAACTATACCTACATAGTAGTAAATATATACTTTTTCGCTCGAAGATTTCTCATTTCGGAAGCCTAATTTGTCTACAATGGGCTTTCGGAAGAAAAATAAAAGATAATTGCTTCATCAACTTAGAACATCTCACTAATGGACTCATCAACTGACCCAGATTCATTCATCGATGTGGGCCCTACTACCACCTGAGACAACGCATTAGCTGAGTTAGAAAAATAAACTTGAAGCTATGACTAGTGCTTAACACTCCTCAAAAATATTATTTTGTTGTTTAAAAGTATATAAGTAAATAGACTACGGCAACAAGACTTCAAATCTCAATTATCCCCTCTATCATCAATGGAAAGTAGAGTTGTGTGGCCGACGTAGTTCGATATTTCCCATACATATATATAATGCGTTGTTCCTAGTATATACCTTCAAGCATATGCCTAATTTGTTGAAATGTATTTATATTTTCTCCATAAAGAACCATGAGCTTATTTACATTGGTCTTTCCTCCTCCAGCTCACCACTGGAGTGACTTTCAAAGTAGGTCATTGCACTTCAAGTGTACTAGGCATGATAGATATCCTGCACTTCTAAAGAGCTAATCGATTAAAAGTGAGAAGGCCAATAATAACAAATATAATACATTTCTTATCATACCACTCTGCTTTACTACATAGATTTCTATATGTATAGACCATATATATATTTTTTTTTTGACACACATATATCCTTATGTGAAAACATACATAATCCATCAAAGATAAAGACGGATCCTTCGAGAGAGATATTGTTTTGAGTGTGATCGATATTCGATGCAAACTAGCACTAATAAGGTGGACTCTTTTTTCTTATGACTCATTTATCGGTCATTTAAAAATTAAGGGCAATAAACGGAATATGAAAACATGTCTTCAATTAAGTGGGGCGTGGAATGTTGGCACATGGGTCTATTAAGGTTATTTTGAATATCATGATGAAGCTCTTTATGTCATGATTTTGTTATTTGTATATACTTATAAGAGCAGTGAGAAGCTTGAAAAGAGTAGACTTCTGTCCATTTTTATAGATGATTATTGTAATATGACACTTAAATACTATTTCTATTTAAAAAATATAACAAATTATATCTCATTCAATTCTGTAAGGTTGTGTAATAATGCATTGTTTTTGGTACAAGATTTTTAATTATTTTTTGGCGCCAAAATTTGAATGTTTAAGTCGCAACTTAAATACATATACTTTCCCTAGATAGAAATTCCATCAACAATATAAACAAATATCTCTCAAAGTCAAATATGTTCGTTCAAGCAAGAGTAAAAGAGCATTTCTGATTCGAAGAGTTCGTGATTGTGGCGCCAAACATTTAATACAATATATATCCTCAGGGAATATGTTCATCCAAATAAATATTGAATGTACAAAAAATATCAAACCCTGGAGGATCTTATAAAATTACACTCTAATGTACAATCAAGACTCCCTCCCTCCTCGGCCATAACCTTGAATTCAGCAATGGCATATTGCTTTTTAATGGATTATGTGTTTAACCTGTTTTCATTGTCCATTTAGTTGTTTTTCGTGCGGACACCAACCTTGCATTAAAAATGATACATACATATATGCAAATGGACTATAATATTTCATTCCATTAAGACATAATGACGGTCTGTCATTTAATTAATCAGACATCTTTATTACATAGTGGACACGAATAGGCATCACATGTTTGTCAAGGGTACAACGAGTTTTTCTATTCATAAGAACCGGAATCAAAATAGTCCACAATTTTAGGCAATAAAGTGATGTTGAATAAGCCTTAGTTGAGCTATAAGTGAGATGTTATTTATTCAGCTGTTGTGCCCGCCATTTTGAATGATATACTCGAAGCAACTCTTGACGTCATCGAAAAATAAAACAGAAGTTTTTTTGTTGATAGTATTTTATTTTTATTATAAAACCGTCAAATAAAGTCAAATGAAATAAATAAAAAGTAGAAGAAAAAAAACTTTAACAAGAAAAAGTTAGGAACTCAATCACAAACAAAGATATAATCCAAACAGTACAAAAGCGAAATAGACATTCATAAGTAACATTAAGATAAATTAGTTTATGGCTTGAAAATTACTTTTGTATAACACAGTGTTGGATGCTCGAAATAATGAAAAAGCCAGAAATGTTATCGTCACTATTGTTTCGTTTGGGGTAATAAATTAGGTTGATTTTTAAAGACTTAAAGATCAGTTGAAAAGCTTCAAAATAATCTCTCTCTTTGGCCCCTAAAAATGACACTGAATGCAACAACAACACAAAATAGTTTTTAAATTTTTATTTTGAAAATATATTAAAAAGATTAATCAATTTAATTTATTCAATATTTTTAAAATGATTCTTTTAGGTCTATTACATGTGAATTACTCCTTAATCTAAATACTATTCTAGATCTACCTATTGTTTAAAAAATGTCTAAAATACGATTAAGGTATTCTTTAGCCAATTATATGAAAAACTTTGTTTGTTATTTAGAAGGCTAATTTATTAATGTTTATTTATTTCTTTGGCCTTAGTAAAAGGCTACTTGAATTATTACGTGGGAGTTCATATAAGTATGTAATTAGTCTTTAATAAATACGTATGTGAATAGCTAATTAAGAGCTTGAAGGTTAAACACTTACAGCCAAGGGTATTTATTTGAATAACATTGAAACACTTCCGTTCACCTTTAAGTTCATCCGTTCGACAAAAAACAAAGTTTTAGATAATTGTGAAATTGATTACGATCCTCAACGGATAAAAATGATGTCAATTAAATTGTGCAAAAATTTTTGGGTTCAATATAAACTGACAATAAAAATTAATCAAAATATAGCATTATAGTAAATTTATCCCTTTAAATCTTATAGTAAACAATGAAACCTTATTATACATTTATGTAATAGATTTATATGTATTAGACCTCAATTTGTATACTCTGGGAACTTCCCCTAAATGAAACAAAAAGTATAGCTATACATATAAATATTCTCTTTAAGTTAAAAAATCAGTACCACTTTTATTTCTCTGAATTTCATAATTGTGATTTTGTTTTGTTTCAAATATAACAAATTAAAACAAAAAGTGTTATATATTTAAATGGACTTTAATGTAAAAAAACCATCTTCATTAAAACAACATATCAAATATTTACGCTTTTATGCTGACAGCGTAGACGCAATTAAGTTTTATTGTTTTGATACATAAATACATCATACAATATATTTTTAATTGAAAAGGTGCTAGAAAAAAGATATTCAATTGACATAATGTGTGATAAGCGCAACTGAATTTTTTTACAACAAAAAACATATTCACTCCTCAACGATTCAATATTTTTTAGTTATTGTAATAGAACATATTCATTGTATGTTAAACTTGTGTGCGTACATATCCACCCACCAAACGTAAAAACAATTATGTAAGACAGTTTTAATTATTCTTTGGTTATGTAATACAACAAAGACAAAACAAAATATGCATTCATTAAGATGCATTCTCAGAAACATGCTATTCATGAGATTAAAGATTAAATAGTTATTATTTTGACTCAGTTTTTAAACAAAAGAGAATAGATATATATATATATATATATATATATATATATATATATATAGTCGTCCCTCGCAAAGTCATGACGGCCCGGATCCACTACACGACCACCGCGATATATATGAGGTTCGCGATGTTGATATATATATTGCCATAAAATTCTGCCATTGAGTTCATATGGGGACGTTTTGCCGTGAAAAAACGGGAGCCAAGCCGTCGTCGCGTAGTAAAAGAACTGCGAGATGTCGAGGGGCGAAGTAGCGAGGGCCGATTATATATAGTTTAGAGTGACAGAATAAAGCTAAAATTAGCCTCAAGTATTTGATTTTTCACCAAATAAAGTAATACACAAAACGGAAACATCTTACAGAATCAATGTCATATATATGTTAGACTGAAAACCTACCCTTTGCCCATATTTATTACTCAAAGCGAATGATAAACGATGAAAATGAGTATATGTCTGGATTTTTTTGATCAAATTTATAATATGAGGATTCAACTCATCCTTTACAGAAATTAATGACATGACATTTTAATGAGATTAATGCATAGTAAATATATTTTAGTAATTAAATATTGTGCAAGTGACTAGACATATACTATTTTTGGATTATTTTATTGATCTTGTATTTACATTTTTACAAATCCAACGTTGCATTTAATAAATATCAAATGAGAATTAAGTTGTAACTTTAAAATGAAACAAATCAACTACTACCTGTGGAACTTTCTTTGTTCCTTTCCGTGTGAGTAACATTTGATAGTATATAAGTTGAAATTACAAATGAAAAACCAGGAAGACAACTTCCTTTTCAAGTTGACATTTACTTGTGTAGGTATGTTATTACATATTATATATGTTTTGTATGAATGTATTTATAGTCATCTATCTATGCCTTTTCAATTAAGATCACTACAAATAAACGTCTGAGGTAACTATGGAGGTGAGATGAGGATAACATCTTTTTCTTAAATTTCAATGGGTAAATACTTGTAAATTGGCCTATATAATTAATATAAAGCAGATGAGAATGGTTTCTACTTTATGCGCCCTTTGTGGTGCAGGTGATATTAAAGTTTTGAAGTTGTAATTTGAATGGGGTATTTTCCATAAGAATGATGATTTCAAAACTTTAATACATAAAAACACAAAACGAATGTGGAATCCTTGATATAATACCTTCATTTTGCATCAATATATTTCAAAATAGCTTTTTTATTGAAGACATGAGAGGCAATGGAATGGAAAAAAATACTACATAACTTTTGGGACCATTAAGGAGACACTTCACCTTATCTGATTTCGTTTTCAGAAGATATTTCTATGTTCTAAGGTAAAATCCTAGAAGGAACCCAACTCTCAATCGGAAAACTGTGAAATAATAATCAGCCTTATATATATATATATTTATAATAATTTCTATGCATTCATTCTTTCTTGTCCTACCAAATAAAATGAATTATTAAAAGGCTGACCTTTCCATGCTATAAAACTGCACCTCTTCCTTTTCCTTCAACTACATATAATCATTGCCATAACAATAATTTAATATAATTACAATTATAATAATCCTAATCATAAAAGTCATATTCAGCCTTCACATATTGCACACCTATTTATGTATATACTTGTGGTGAAAAAAGCTTTATATCCTAATTGCAAAGAAGAAGAGGAAGAACACTTTACCAAAGTAGTACTATTTCTGAAGGACACGCGCACATAGACATTAGCGCCCTCTCTTGATTGAGTATGCATTCATATGAATTAAATAGATACTTTCATCATGGGGCGTAGATTGCATTTTATATATATATTATACATATACATTTAATTCATTATCCTATATATGTATGATGATTTACTATTCCTCCTGCTGGAGGTGGTCTTTTATATAAAGGTTGCTCTTGATGACGAATAACCTTGGTTTATTTATTTTCTTGAAGAGAATTTCTCAATGTAAGAGCCTAAATAATTTCTA
>CP045900.1:10271791-10305058 GCA_013387185.1 Caligus rogercresseyi
AAAAATATCTATTTCTCACAACTACAAAAAAGTATGCAGACATAAAAAGTTGTGTTGATAATTATGTTTACTGAGTAAAAATACATTATACAACATTTAGTATGAAATTTTCTGATCCAATATGATCAACTACTAAAATACACTTTTCTAAATCTCGTGCAACAATAAAAGGATATTAACAACACAGAATATAAAAATGTCTACTTCAGTCCTTGTATTTTATCGAACTTTTAATTTATTATTGTTTAGAATCATTGTATTTTGTTTCCTCTATATTTCATTAGCCAAAGGGAACTAAGAAGTTGCTTAAATACAAGAATTGACTTTTTTCAATAATAATAATAGTAAAATTACGAATTCCAATATGTGTTACATTAAAAATCCATTACTTTTTATAAGAATGCCCTAATATCCTGTAGGTTTTAATAAACATCAATTCAACAGAAATAATGTTATGATCTAAAGTTACACAGTTAAATTTTAAGTCGGTAATCTATTAAATGGAATAAGACATACCTTAGATTTAAATACATATATACCATGATTAACTTTCTTGCTTTTTTTTAAATGAAATGTTCATCTAGAGAAGAACAAAAAATGTTATACGCTTCGACATGCTAAGTAGAGTTGAGAAAAGAAAAAAACAACAACTTTTTATATATGTTTATAGATATCCATAAAACTCACAACGACTCACAAAGGATTATTTTATAAAGCAAATAATAATAATACATGCAAACGATAAAAGAAAAAAACTTTCTCAAAGGAATCATGGGAATGGAAATTAGTGAATGATGATGAAAACGCACACACACACACAAGTTTTTCAAAGGCACCTACGCAATTATGTAAATACTTAAGGCTTCATTCCAAAAACATAAAGAACCAGGGGCTAAGCGGTAATTGATATACTACGAGGGTTGGTCAATAAGTCCGTGACTTTTTGTATTTCCGTCCATATAATTTGGTTGTCAACACTGCTCCTGTCAACAAGCATCTATCAGCTGACTTCTGTTAAAGTTTGAACACGCCGGTCTTTTAGTTTGTGTTTGACAGTCTTTACAGACAAACAACTTCGTGAGTTTTGTATAAAATGGAGAAAAGTGAATTTCGTGTGCTCATCAAGCATTATTTTTGCGGGAAAAAAACCATCGTTCAAACAAAGCTCGATAAATACTATGGAGACTCTGCACCATCGATATCAATGGTAAAAAGTGGTTTACAGAATTTCGTTGTGGTCGTACAGTACCATTGATGCCGAACGCTCTGGAAATCTTTTTTTTTGGAAGGGATAAAAAATTGGAGAAACGCTGGACGAAGTATATAGAGCTCAAAGGAGACTATGTTGAAAAATAAAATTAGCTTTTGTCAAAAAAACTTTGTTTCATAAAAAGTCACAGACTTATTGACCAGCCCTCGTATATAACTATTATGAATTAGCTAATACTTGCCATTGGCTAATTAGTAAGTTATGGTTATTAATTTTCTTGATAATATTGATTTTGCTTAAAGGAATTGTGCGTATCAAATCCATAGGACTTGAAGAAATGATGGGATACTTTAAGGACAGCTTTAGTCAAAAACATTTCCCATTGAAAACATCTTGGAGGAACGTTGTTCTGTCAAACCTTGCGACAGATTCCACTAAGTTTATCCAACTCCAGGTATAATCATTGTTCCATTTTATTTTTTGAAGGAACCTAGTTCGAATACTCTGTAATACAATCTTTATACATTACAGGTGTATTGCTTGGTTTGAATGAATTATACATCAAGAAGATATTGAATCCTAACAAATCTTTATTTTACTCAAACAATAAACTCGTACAATCATACAGCATAATATTTATATATGTGGCTATACATATATCATTTTTTGAATATGATATATACTTGAATATTGATATTTGAAACTGTAGCAAGAATTCGAACCATGGCCTGAACGGGTTCATCACTCTGGGCCATCTCATCACTAGGAGGGTGTTTGTATATGTATTTATATTTTGGTAGCATTATGGATCAGTGATAATATAGATATTTAAGTGTTAACACGTCCGTGGTTTTTATGCCTAAGAGTACGACACAGAAACCATATCCAGTATATAATCAAAAATGTAAATTATTATATAGAGGGTCATCGTCCATAGAAAAAAATCGACTTTAAAAAATATTTATGCCATATTTTTAAATATATTATGAATAAGATATTTTTTACCGAAGTAAATACACCATTACCTTGACATCCAAACAATTTTTAAAATAAAAACTAAACCTTTTTTTTATCATTATTTCTATATTTCACTTTTTCTATATGCATATAAAATACATTTTAAAATATTAATAGGTTCGAATCAACTGGAATTATACAACTTAAACCTGCGTTGTCATCTGATGTTAAAATACAAATGGCATTAAAATTAATCATAAGAAATACAGGGCACGATAGAGACGATAATAAGATAGAGAAACTGGTAAAAAGGAGTGATAAATAATTATTAAGATCCCCAGTCTTGAGGTGGAGGTTTTTCTTTTTATTTGTTGTCTTGGCCCATGAGGGAGTTGTTTTGAAACTAAACCTTTTTGATATAAATACTACACATGAAAGAATACAAATATAGCATCATAGTTTTTATTTATGAATTAAAGGAATAAGGCATGTTCAACTCTCAATATTGGGGGTTCGAATCCCGAGAGGAGATGGTCATTTTTGGACTACCTCATTGATAAGATCCTAGGTTCGATAGACTAATTTACACGCTATGATGCTTATTTATATCCAGTCGGATGCAATTCTATCGAACCGTATAGGCAAAAAAAATGAATATTTCAAATAATGTATTTTTTTGTTGTGCTCAAGACACATTTTGCATTGAATATTTAGTCGCCTGATGAATATATACTTATATTATCATTAAAACCTTCAGCTCCCTGTCCTCCTCATTCAAAATGGTTGACCCTGATACACAAGGCCTTCTGAAGTGCACGATCAACCTATGTTTATTTGTAATGGTGAGGGATATAATATGTATATATAAGAAAGTCGATAAATGTCCATTCTTTGCCCCCCTCCCCTTAACTTATTATTCATATTATTATTATTATTAAAACATATTAAGTTCCCTCCCCCTTTAAAATTTGATGAAACACGCTCTAAGGTAAGGAGAGATATTCACGCCAGTGACTCGGTGTAAAAAATATCATCAATAAAACATATCTGAGAGTGAAAGAAGGAATACCAATGGCTATGAACATGATATAACATGATTGAAAACGTGATCAAACTCTTAAAGTCTATGAAAAATAATAATATCCCTAATATATATTTAAACCTTAACACGGCTACTTCATGGGCATTAAAAACTCATTTGAAGACACACACACACACACACTCACCCCCAATGGATTGATTTAATCATAACTATCAGCTCATTAGAGGTCCCAGTAAGCTCAAGCATATCTTTGTCGTTTCATCATAATAAACAAACTAAAGCCCCCTCTCTTTGCTGATTTTTTTTTTGTGATAAGGGGACAAACAAACAAAGTCGCTCATAAGGGAAACAATAAACAAGTCCCAAAGTTGCATTGCATTGATGACTTTTAGTGCTTTTGTTTTTAGAGAGGAAAAAAACAATTTACTTTTTTATCTTTGTTTGTCCTTATGTTCTTTAGTAGTAATATCTATCTAAGAGATGTGCATTACTTCTTCATATTTGACTGTTTTATTTGTAAATGCCATTGGACAACAATGAGGCTTCTTTCATGAGTTGAACTGTTTATATTCAATTTAATAAATTTACCACCATGATTTAACAATTGGAAATTTTATCAAAGAATCCAGTCTTAATTTATTGTTTAAAAACAACAAAAAAAACTTGTTTCAATTCGAGGTTTATCGATGCATTTCTTTTTTTATAGTTTCCAATGTCCTTGTTTTAATTTAAAAACTTTTGATGTGTATGTGAAAGTATCCCAAAATGGCTACCCTTTTTTATTTACTGTATTCGGTATAAAGTTAATTTATTGGATACTCATCATAATTAGAAGTATATTATATATAGTGTGTGTCCAGCACTATATTTGATGATTGGCTTAACTTATTAACGGATGAGACGCAATAACTTATGCACCAATTGTAATCCTACCACCACCACATCCATTCTTAAGTATCAAATGCAAGCCTAAAAACCAATTTAAGTATCAAATGCAAGCCTAAAAAACCAATTAAAGTATCAAATGCAAGAAAAGCGAACTGTCATTGACATAATAATATAATAAAATAAGACAGTCTAAGACCCAAGATGTATACATATGGAACCTGGATGTCATTTGGAGTTACTCCCTCTCTGTCTCAACCATATTCGTGAGCCTTGCCTTATATGTCAAGACTTCCTGCCTGAGTGTGACTTCTTTTGTCTATAAATAATGAAAACCCTAAAAAATAAGGCCATCCTTACAATTTTATAGATTCAATGGATTCTAAAAAATGGTTTGTTTGACTCTTGTAGTAGTCCTGGGTTTTTCTAATAGGTTTATTTCGTATAATAATTTATTATTGGCTTATTTTCTCTTCTTAGGATAAGGATGAAATATAATTTCGTAGTACCAAGGTACTCTCAAGGGACTCCTTAAGCAAATTACAAAACAATGTTATATAATATTCTTTGAATTTTTTATAACCATAATAATTTGCCTATGAATTAGAAGATATATTACAAAATATAATTACAATTTGACTTTCCTCTTGTTGATCTAGCAAAATTTAATCCTTGTCGATGCCGCCATTTTTCGCTTTAAGTTAGATAGCTGATCATCTTTTTTATTCGATCAAGGCCTAACATTCTTTTAATCACTTTCCTACTTTCATTTTCCTTTTCGCAAACGTTGATTGTATCATCCATTATGAATAACAATAATAATCTTGTATTCGATATTTTTCAATTAGTAATTACCAGGGAGCTGACACTGCAGCCATGATTGTTAAATGAATTTTACTGATTGCAAACAATACAAAAAAAAAGATAGTAAAAAAAGCGTCACGATTTTTTTTTCACTCCTCAAAGAATGATTCTTTTTTTTTGCGCTATACATGGGGAGCTCCTCTCCGTCTCCTTTATGAAAATTAATTATTCAGAAAAACTTTTTCTATTAGCAAGGCTTGCCCAAGATCTTGCCATTGCGTAAAAATGAGGAAAATGACTTGAGGGATTATTTTTGAATGAATCAACAAAGATTGGGCGGCAGAAAAAGAAGTCATGATGTCCTTCATGGAGAAATTTAAATGCTTTTGATCCAAAGGAGTTGGGGCTAGCAGGTAGTATGTTATTATGGTAAATACTTATTGCTTTGACAAAATCTTTTGACAATTTATATTTCTGCTTTTAAGGAAGTGCTTCATATATTATAACTATGCAATTATGATGTATGTACGTAGAAACAGTAAGTCTCTTTCTTAGCAAAATATAAGACGAAATCACTGATCACCAGATTTTGTTTGTGTATTTGAACATAACTAATATTAAGAAGTGAATACAAAATATATCTGACTTGGCATCAAAACCTTATTATGCCAAAGAGAGTTAAGTTACTATGTAAAATTATCATTGCTCGCATTTTATCCAAAAAGGATGTCGTCATTGTCTAGCTATTTGACCATTACCCCCATATGCTTTATTAGAAGGGGAAGGCGGAATAAACTTTCTTGTGTGTATGAATCATTCTCACTCCTTTCGGCAGCTGTGGCGATTCTCAGCTGTCTCTAAAATGAGTCACTACTCGTTGAAATACTGCAACTTGCTCCTTTTGACACCAATATTAAGCTAAAAAATCTAACAGTGGGTTTTATATGTTTTATGTGAGCAAAAATATCACGTCGCAAATTTAAAGTTTCTTTAGATCAAAATATCCTGCAGATCCTAGGTTTGATGAAATAATGTTAACGCTTATTCACTTGCACTTGGATACAATTCCGTATGACAAATTTTGGAATAAAATATCATACATCTTTTCAACGGATAATATAGAATATTATCGTATAAAATTTATATCTTATTTTCATATATAACTTGTAATTTTTATCATTTGTATAGGGACACATAATTGGTATATAGTGTTTTGTAATTTGTATAATCAATTATACTATAATATATATATATATATATATTATTATATATATATAATATATATATATATATATATATATACTAATTTGGTTTGATGGGTTTTTTAATTTGTTTAATTAAAAAAAGATATATATTTATATACATACATATATATTACATTGCACCATAAGGAAGTTTTTAAAAATATAGATTTGTTTTGTTCTTCAAAACGAATTATAATCAACTTTTGAAGAATAAGTTTATTTTTAAGTTCGAATTATACAGAAATTTTTAAATTTTAAATTGTCGGTTTTGTTAATTAAATTATTTAATCTTATATATACCTAAAAATCAAAAAGATATTAAAAATACGTAATTAACTTTTAGTATAGATGTTTAAACATAATATTGTCGTTCATTTTTTAGTATTCAACTTTTAATTCATCCCAACGTCGTCGTATCCACGCTCTTCTTATATTGCGAGCAGTTGTTAATCCTATAAGGCACTGAGTCTGCCCCCACTAATTAACTGAAAAGTTATTGAGAGCTTGGGTGGGCCTTCTCCCCCCCCCCCTCATTGAATGCTGATTTTTATGAGACTGATGATAATGATATGAATAAAAGTCATAATGATTAATAATAATAATAAATAGTCTCTCCATTTTGGCAAGTGCGTACAAGTGAAGATTATTCCTTATCTCCGTTGTATTTGGGCAAAGAGCACATAATATTCTTTAAAAAATGAGTCATAAAGACTTACTCTTATAAGGCACAGTGGGTGCATGTGGGCGCTTCAGATTGACGGAGAAAACATGTAAATAGTGAAGACACGTCTCACGACTTTTTCATAGATGCATTCCACTTTAAATGAATGGCAAATATGATAAATAAACATGATATAAAAAGTAGATATAAGACCCATATTGAGAGGATTTTTCCTTCCTCCCCGACCTTGAAAATGACTCGAATTTCTCCCCATTCATTTATGAATAATTTGTTCTATAAGTACAGACAAACCCTAAAAATGGCAATCATTATTTATTTTTTACAATTTTAGCTCAATTTATTAATATTTATGTAAAATTTTTATGATAAGACATTTATTAATCAGCTTTTGGATTGTTTTAAAGCCGCTGAGATTCAAGACAAGAAATTCCGATTTTACATTTATAGACTTTAACAATTCGAAAACAAAGATAGTTTCTTTGTTTTCAAATTGAAATATGAATTAAGACAGAAAAAAAGTATATTTATCTCATTTAATAAATATTTGTAGTAATTTATTAGATGTATTTAATATTTTCGGTGAGGATACTTCTTATTCGATTATGATTATGATTAAAAGTAACTACTTTTCCCCAGCTTACTAAAGTTTATAATGTTGGCGTATACTTTCATCTTGAAAAAATAATGGCTTTTTAAATATTCATTTCGTAAGAAATAAAAAATAAATATTCTTTTCTTAACTTTGGACTTTATTTTTTTAGAGTTTTTTGTTGCGTCTTTGTGAGTGATAACTTAGCAGCCCTTGGACTTCATTTTAATGTATTGGTAAACCCATAAGCTAAGTCATGTGGGCCGGACTGCAAATAAAAGTACTTTTTATTGAAGTCCCTACCATCACTCAATAGAATTGATAAAGGGGTGCTGCTCCATTAAGAAAACGAAATAAATTAAGCTTAATTGAAGACAATTGACAGGTCTCATTATTTAGAGTTAAAATAGGGCTCATCGTCGTTCCTCATGTACTCACACACATAAAACGTAGTATCTTAGCCATAATTTGATCATTAACTCATTTTTTTTGTTACTTGAGTTCCACTCATTCTATACACTATATGTATTCCACAAAGCCTAAAAACAGAACAATTGCACATATGGCACATTAGCAACAACTGAGACACACGAATTAGATAGTTTAACTAACAGGGGTTTCAACGGAAAATATTTGAGTTAATTTTTTTTGGCGCTTTTTTAATGTAAATATTCTTGTCAGTGGATTGTAAGTCTAATATTTTGCAAAAAGTTTTATGATCGTATTTATGATTATCAACATACTTAGAAGCCAAAAAAGTATATGATTATTACTTTTTAATGGTACGGTAGATGGAGAAAGAGAGCTGGTTGAGTGCATTTTTGTCCCTCAGTGTCACAAACATTGGATCATCTTTACAGAAGGAAAAGTCTCTTCGATCTAATTTACAGTAATATCAATAGTTTTATTTTCAATAGTAAGTTGCAACTACAATAATATACAATTATAACTCCATCGAAACATAGAGTGAAAATATATATTTTTACTTTAAAAATAGCTCTCCTTCCAGATTCTAATACACTGTCATGTAACTCTTTACTTAACGCTTCCTTTTATTGAAAGAAAAACTTTGCAAGCCATAAACTATTGATATAAGGGTTTATTACGATTCATTATTTTCATCTTAGTCAATCACATGACACATTCAAAGAATAAGTGAAATGAATATTTATTGGGGGTATATTTTGGATTTTTAGAAATTATATGGTCATATTGATGGCATCTTTTATTGTATTGAAATAAATTGTATTAATACGATACAATCACGTTAATGGATAACATGAATTTTCTCCATAGCGTTCTACTGGTTGAACTAAAAGCTGGTCTACTATATATGCTGAAAATATGTAATGCGAGCTTTTACTTTTAAAATAAAAGTTGGCATATACTTTTATTTAATTTTTGAACAGTTTCAATATATTTATTGATGGTGTTTATATTCAATCTGGGATCAAAGTCCGACTCCATTCGTTACTTGGATCCTACCCTCAACAAACAAAATATATTAAATTGTTATAATCGTTTAAAAACTTTATGAATCAGAAGAACTTTTAATAAGAATACTAGATGTATATAATTTCCCAAGCGAATATGCGATTTTTGATGGTAGAATACATGAGGTGGCTCAGCAAGAAAGCAATTCTAAATGAAAATAGTGAAAATGAGAAAAACATTTTAGCAAATATTTTGAAGCATTTTTAGACTAGTTGCACACGTTTGTACCATGAATGTCTTTTTATTTCGATGAGTTAGAAATGATTTTCTTCTGTGGACTTAATTATTGTTATAGGGTTCAATTCACAATGGCTCCGATATGATCTCTCAAAGATAGTCCCTTTTTCATAGCCATAAAGATTTATTCCTTATCATTATAATATATAATTAACAATTATCGGAGCCTTTTAAACTAATCGAAATATTTTACTAATACAAACGAAGGAGAATTTTACCAACTTCATTATAGTGATGAAAAAACTCATTTTCATATAAATCCATTTAAACTTGGATTCTTGCTGGACCAACACATATCCAAACGGCTCTGAGCCGTTTGTAATTTAAATGATCTTTATTGAATATATTAATCATATGTCTAAAATCATGCAGGACTATCTTTCATAATATATGCGCTATTCATCTCTTGAACAGCCTGAGAAGTGGGCCCAAATATTAGTGAGATAGTTTTTATGCTACAATTATGGTTTTTCATCAATATCCAAGTTATATTATCTTATCAACGTGCCCCAAAAAATATTATCTACTTAACTCAGACAAAAAGTATATAAATTCCATATAAGTAAAGCGTGTTTCATCTACAAATTTTATATTTTGATAATCTGTTTCCTAAGGTTCCTTGATTCCTTTTACTTCCATATATCTCGAGGAGCGAGCAACTTTAAAGAGAATACATTTCTCAAGGAATACAAAAATATATAAACTAAACAGAGCACTATTGAAGGTTACCTGATTAAATCAGAAGAAGCTCAACGTAAAAAAGGATTTTAATGTAGGCACAAGGGCATCAAAGTGAAGTAAATCTATAATATAGATGAGGGGGACAAAGAGGCTGATAAGAAGAAATAACTTTATCTCAGTAGAAAGGCATACATACACTTATAGATAAGGGGGAGGTAGTTCTAAGTGTTGAAAAAATAATATTATATAAAATATTAGAGATTGTCTTTCATTAGACGTCAGTAAGAAAAGTTGTGTTTATTATGTTAATAAATGCAAATCTCGTATAATAAATTAAAGGATATAGAATTGTATTTATATATATACATATTTCCGACATTATAAATTGTTTTAAAGCTCTATGAAAACAAAATCATAGTAAATGTATACCATGTTATATATATATATATTGGGTTTTTACTTTACAAAATATTGTGACTCTTGGTGATGATACAGGATTAAATGGCTAGAATAGTTGTTATGTATTCCATTCACTAATCTTCTAATGTAGAATGATATAATATTTGTGAACAAAAAGCTAATCGATCAAAAAATATGGGTGGTTGATTGAAAATGAATTATAATGTACTTCATGTATGACAATTCTATGAAAATTCATTTGGAGAGAATGTGGGAATTGGCGCTGTTTAATACAATGATACCGAATAAAACCAAAAATATATGTTTAATTTATTTTTAATTTAATTTCTTTCAAACTTTTTCTGTACATATATTATGATACTCAATCTAACTAATATGCGTTATATGCAACGGTATTTTACGGGTATACGGTAATACTATGTCAAAGCTAGCCTCATACGAAAGGAAGGTTTTTTTTACCAACATCAATTGTATGGACTTCTATTGATAGACAATTAATGCTGAATAACCCATTTGAAAGCCAAACAAAGCATTTCACCCAGCATATAAATAAATAAATGTTTTTTATGGATTATAAACTTTGTAGTATGCCAAAATATTTTATTTTCCAAAATTTACTTTATTTAAAAAAAGTTAATCTACATAAAATATAAATATTATAAACATTTAACATCCCAAAATGTCATATGAGAGAAAGTTTTAATTCTCATAAAATATGGTTTTATTACAGACTAAAGAGCAATTATAATCAAGCAGAGGTCTGAGACGTGCATTCTTTCAAATAACTAATAAACTTAGTAATAATATGGAGTTTATTGTTGTAGAATTCTTAAAGAAGTCTTCATTTGTGCCATGGCTTCATTAAACTAACAAATGATTAAGGAAGCATGAAATATTTGGATTGCTTCTGCAAAAAAAACTTCAAGCAATTAATTATGTGTCTTCTTTCACTTTCAAAGTCCTTCAAGGGGATTAGATTTAAACTTAATGCTTGTTTAATAGCAGACGGGACTTAGAACGGATATTTATCTTAGTTTATATTTTTTTTCTTCAAAAATACGTTACGAATAACAAAACGCACAGTATCTTAGGAGAGCGGGATAAACCATACTTTAAATCACCAATTACTTGTATGGTAATTCGATAAAAAAGAAAGCATCAGATATAATATGAATGGCTTAAACAAACTAAATCATAGTGCCCCTCAGGTACAATTACTGTTAGGTTTATGAACTTTAGATCAATTTGTTTTCAATTAAAGGGTAAGTCCAACTAACTTTATAATAGTTTTAGACTCAATATAGAAATCTGACAAATACAGCTTAAAAGTATTGCGAAGGTAATATATATATTTTGCTAAAAGAATATCTATTTATTAATACATTAAGTTGAATGGTCTAAATCACGTCAATATTAAAGAAAATCAATTATTAAACTGTGTAATTGTGTAGCGGTGTTAAAAAATAAACGTTTATTAAATTAACTTTATATGTACAGGAATTAAAAAGGCGCAACGAATTAACAATAAATAGCAATCATATAAGGAATATTGAATATACATTTGTATCTTCTATATAATTACATGAAAAAAGTATTTACAATTTTTAAAAAGAAATATCATTTCTTCGATATATTTAGCAAACAAAATTACCTATTATTATTTGTACAACATGTTGATATGACTTTTTTGAGCCCTTCATTCAATACCATCGTAATTTTAAGTATAAACCCTCAATCAAATTATCGTTTGTGATACAACAATAAAAATAAACCCTATAATAGAAACTCCATAGAAGCTTTAAATGCTCATTAGTGCACCTCACAAAAACTCCTATACAAAGTAAGATCAAGTTTCATGCAGTGTTCTCCTAGAAAAAGGATATGGGGAAAAAATTCAAACTATTTTAACGCACTTTGATCTACACAACTTTGCATCAACTTCTTTTGCACGTTATTTGTGTTTATAGTTTTATTAATTAGCATTCGTAGCGTTAAGGATATCAAGAAATAATAGTTTGGGGGCTTGTCTGGCACCTATGCATAGTATAATAATAATAATCTCGGATTTCATTTGTAGATAAGCATAAATCAGGTTGATGGCACACTGCAGAGAAAAAGAAGAAAAAGTCAGTGCAAGACCCCCAAAAAAAGAAATACAGAAATGTAGATCTTCTTCATATTCAAAAAAAGCATGAAATTGACCTTGAGGTATTTCATAGACAAAGCTTGCTCAATATGTTGTGCGCATCTCGTTTTCTCATATATTGCCTAGTGTTTGGTATGCTCAAAGAGAAAAAGCAAAACAATAGTAAAATCAGCATTCATTGGAACAAGCGGAAGTTTCAAAGATCTTCCCTAAAAGCAACGAACTGTTATTATTATTGTTTTGGGAAGAGTCTTGGCTTTTTCTATGGTTGAAGATATATCATCTGCACAATTGTACAAACAAGAGCATCATAATGAATGTCTACTCCATATATGGGATTTCAGGGCTATGAACCCTGGTTGGCAAGAGGAATATATGTACAAACATATAATAACTTTGGATAATGGTTCCCGCCCGGCAAGCCCCAAAATGAAATGAATATGAAGTGTATCTGAGTCATAATCAAATGCTTGATTCGTTTAAAAAAAGATTTAAAATGCACACATTACCAACGATTGAACGACACTTACAATCTACTTCAGTTAAGCTCTTCCAACACTCGGAGAAATTGTAAAATTTGACATCTAATTTTTAAAGTAAGGACAACAAAAAAGCTTAAAAGCACTTATTAATAACTCAATTAACTCCTTTTTCGGTTAGGAAGTGTAGTTTTCCGTTTGAATAGATTTATTTTCTCATATATATATATATATATATATTATATATATATATATATTATTATATATTATATATAGGTAAAATAAACTGCAAACTTCTTAGGATGTTGTGTAAACAATTTTAAATTGGATTATTGGAACGTATATCCCAAAAAACTAATTTATGAAAAAAGAGTTCTTTATCAGCGGCTTCAGCAACAAAGTTCAAGCTCTTGGAATATATTGTTATGTCATTAAAACACTCTCGTGAGGACATTTCCCATTTAAGAGATATTTCAAAGTTCTTAATACTTGATTCCAAGTTGTTACAAGTTTTTGAGTACGTAAAGAGCTTTTGAGACGAATAAGATAGCACAATGTTATTCTTCCGCTTGTCGGTGTGACGTCATTAAGAATCACCACAAGCGAACAGTCAGCTCTTTAGAGTATATGGAGGGTCCTTGTTTTCATTATAGCCTACAAATAACATTTCATTGATTAATATGCAATAAAGTCAACAAATATTGTACCCTCTAAAATATAACAAAAAGTGAAACCTTTACAAATTTGTATTTCAATCCTCCCATTTTGATGAGGGGGAATCCCCCCTTTCTGTTATAATTACAATGATTAAGACATCAAATGGTAGAAGGACAGCACAACAACAAAAAAAATCGAATAGTGCTAGTGCCTCCTCCTATGATTGACCTTCATCCTAATAAGTGGATGGGGGGGGGGGGGGGAGGAGGAGAAATGTGACATTCAACAAGGATCATCCTCATGACTTAATGCCTACGTTATTGCTAATTCGAGTGAAGAATAAAAAATAAAAGATAAGACTATTATTATTAAGAGTCCTCACGGTCAACGCCATGGAATCAGAGCAAACAAGGAGTGAGACATTCTTAACTACTTATAATTCAATATAAAATCCCTAAGCATCTGATATATTTATTTATATATATATATAATATTCATTTTGAAGTGCAAATTTGGGTTGCCGCTATCGATAAATGATCCCTAAAGATAGATGACTGCTAGTACTGGTTTTTCTGTATATACGTGGTATGATCAAAAAGTATCCGACTTTTGGTTTATTGGTCAACGAACACAGCTATGGGGGCGGGACTTGCTGTGTGGTTGGGAGCATGACTACTGCGCATGCTCATTTTTTTCTACAGCTCCAATACAAGTCAGTCGGCGTCAGGCCATTCATGATTGAACAGTTGCAAGTGAGTGTCGTCGGATTTTATTTTCTTTAAAATGTCAGAAAAAGTCGAACAGCAAAAATTGATTGAATGGAACCAAAACTAATATTCACCTCGTCTACAAGTTCTCTGATCGTGATTCGGCGGTTCTGCATCACCAGGTTCCTCACTTGATCAATGATGGCATCGTTTTTCGATGTTGAGGCCTCCCTGAGCGTGGTTCACTTTCAACTGACAAGCGGCCATCTTTGAAGCGGTTGTACCACTCCTTTATCTGTGTGGTGCCCATCGCTTCATTTCCAAAACACTTTTTAATCTTGCGAATTGTTTCCACTTGCGAATCACCAAGATTAAAACAAATTTTATGCAATAACGCTGTTCGACTTTTTCTGACATTTTAAAGAAAATAAAGTCCGACGACACTCACTTGCACCTGTTCAATCATGAATGGCCTGACGCCCGACTGACTTGTATTGGAGCTGTAGAAAAAAATGAGCATGCGCAGTAGTCATGCTCCCAACCACACAGCAAGTCCCGCCCCCATAGCTGTGTTCGTTTGACCAATAAAACCAAAAGTCGGATACTTTTTGATCATACCTCGTATATATATATATATATATATATATATATATATATATATATATATATATATATATATATAATATATATATATATATATATATATATATATATATATTACATATATATATATATACATAGGATATTGATGGTTATATAACCTGAACACAGTATACTTTGTCAACGTGATTTCTTTATATTTACTTATAGATCCAGTTTTATACTGAGTGCACTTTTCTTCCTGGTAGTGAACTGTTACCTGTTATCTATCTATATATATACATATATATATAATATTCATTTAAAGGGCAAATTTGGGTTGCCGCTATTGACAAGTGATCGCTAAAGATAGGTGACTGCTGGTGCTTGTTTTTATGTATATATTTAAAATGGATTTATTGCAAGAGAGAGAAATTTAGTTTTAAGAAAATCATACTGTATGTTCATAAGTTTTAAGTACAAGAAAAGTAAAAAATCCTCCAAAACATATATGTTGAAGCCTTATGATGAGCCATTGATAAAGCTTCCTTTGCTTTTCATCTTGATGAACCAGTATTTTATTTTTAAGATAACTTTGTCTTTGTTGTGTCGCCATTCTTGTTTTCTTTTTAATTCACGCAGGAAATTGTTAAAAAACTCTTTATAAAAAAGCTCCCCAAAGAAGAAGAAACAGTTTCCTCTTTATTTGTGCACAACTTGCAAATCTCGTTTTTTTTCTTTCTTTGCATATATCTCATCTGATGTAAATATAATACTTTGTGCATCATTTTGTTAGTTAATCATAGAGTTGAACGCAACACAAAGTTCTTTCTTCTAAGAAACTACATTTATTTAAAAAACATAATTTATTTCTCACACTTATATTTAGTATAATACATATACATTTGGCGTTATTTATAGTAAACAAACACTTCTATGATTATAAACAAATAAATTATCAGAGTTGTTGGTCTTAAGTTTGCATTATCTGATTATGTAATTCAAAAGAGTTTAAGTCAATTCAAAGTTCAAGGCAAGGCTTCTGAGGACTTTTTTTTGAATCGTTATAATAAAAGATTTTAACCCAATAAATGCATTTTTAAGCTGATTGACTCGACTGTATGCTTACATATGTAAGGTGTAACTTATTTTTGAGCATCCGGTCGATTAAATGCTAAACAAACAAAGCATTTATATAGGTACCTTATAGCTTTTTTGAATTATCAAATTATATTCAAGTATTGTAAAATCAAATAAGGTTTTAATTAAAAAATGCTCTACAAAATGATTATAGCACAATATCAAATTTGGACAGGTACATAAAATTTCAAACAATTACCTTACAGATAATTGCCACAGATAGCAATATTTAATTTCAAAACTGTAAGAAAGGGTACTTTTTTACTCAATAGTATATTTTTTGTGTGCTCGAAGAAATTTTCTATTTTCCTTGTTAATTTAAATGGTTAACATTAATTAGAATAAAACAATATTTATAAAGCTATTGATATTTCCTTATAAAAAAATATTGGATGGCAACATTATAATGCTTCCTATTTATAATTATAAAGTATTTTAGAAAGTAAAAAATATATTTGATGACTTGTATGTTCATTCATGATGTAATGAATCAATATATCTATATTATAAGAAACTACCATGAAGAACTACTCCATCAGTGAAAAAAAGGAAGTTATACAATGGACTTTTGTTAGTAATCAAATATGCACTTAAAATATTACAAAAAACCTATAAATAGAATTTCATTCATTGTACTATACATACAATAAATGAAGACTAGTTATATTCTTTTTTGTGCATTGAGTTGAATCTACATAGTAATGCATAAATTACGTGTTATTCCTTTTTGTAGCTTATATTGTCCATTTTTTTCTACATGATATCTAGCACCAATTTAAAAAGTATGGTTCCTGAATTGTAAATAAAAAGTAAAACATATATATAATTTTTTTTGAACTGGTACTTTTTACAAGCTTGAAGCACTTTTTATGCAATGGTTAATATTTTTATATATTAATTTTATTATAGGAGAAAATACCAATATAAATAGTTATATATATAAATATATATATATATATATATACGAGTATATATATCAGAGCTGGGATCTGGTACAAAAATCTACCGCCGGTTCGGTATTCGGTATATACCTTCTACCGTTCGGTATCGGTATTCGATAGGTTTTATTATGTATACTACAGTATCGATCAATATTCGGCACGGTAGATAAGAAGAGAGATAAATTTATTTATGTATCTGCTCTGACTTTTTCATATGCATTTAATATTGGACAATTTATAGCAAAGAACAATTAAGTACATAATTTGTTTTAATTTATTAGAGATTAATTGAATTTAATACATACTAATCTTATATAATTTTATATGTACTTGGATTTTGTAGAAATGGAAGGCTATAGATTTTTTTTTAAATTTACTCTCTCTTATTGCCCAATATTCAATGCACTTTCAGATACTCTAGTATTCAATGCATAGCATGTGCTTATATTGAATGTATATTTATGTATCTGCTCTATAATACTATACGTTGTCTATCGGAGCTACGTAGTTGTTTATTTATTTTGAAAAGTTCAAGTTATTCACACAAGGGAGCGATTCCCCTTTACTTTGTACTTAGTACACATATTATTTGTACTATAATAATACGGTATATGGTATTTTCTACTGAATGTCGTATAATCTGTATCGGTGTTTGAAAAAAATAATATATATACGCCAGGTAAGGACTCATTAGAACTTCTTGCGTGGCGTTTCTCTTGTCTTACTTATTCGTTCTGCTTCAATCCATGGCAATTTTAGACTTCTCGATGATCTCCTTTCCTAGTTGAGGTTGTTATCATAACACAAAAAATCAAAGTACTAACCTTTATAAGTGTTCGGTAACAAATAGGATTTCGGAAGTTTTTTATGTTAGTTCTCCAAAGATAAAAAATCATTTTAAGTATCTTATACTTAATTTTTCTAGCACGTTTTATCGTCAGAAAATAAGGCTCAGTTTTTATATCAAGGGAGTATAACAATAAAAACCGTTCAATATTTACCGACTTGGACACCTTGCTTCATTCTATTTATGGTAATATGTTTTAACGGATAAAATGATGTTTTAAGTGAAGTTTATGGCCGTTGTCGATTGAGACTTATAAGAATGGATGGAATGGAGATTTACATCACAATAGTCACGGGTCAAAGGATGACGTATTATCACTACCACTGCTTTTTGTTCACGTTCTTTTTTTAATCGTTCAGCCAATAACATTCAAAGAAAAACAAAACATTTTGTACCCTTGAATTTGCTATATACTTCAATTCGAGTCATGGCTATAATCCAAATAAAATTAGAACAAGGCATAAGTTCCTAGACTCGATAGTCTAACGTTAATGCTTTTAATGATTATTGGTATGGAATTCGACTGAACCAATATGCAAAAAATAATGATAATAAAATAGTATTTTAAAAACATCTAGATTACTATTTATATATTTTGTGCTACATGTATATATTTATTTATTATAAAGGCTGTAAAAAGTATCATTATATTATTAATATGGTTGAAACAATTACTTCATCTTTTCAGAAGCTCTTAGAATAAATTGCCACTTTATATAAATTTTAATACAGTATAATTGTCACACTTTAAAAGCGTAAAAACATATCCCCAAGTTTGTCCATCATCGTCAATGAAAATATAATGTTTTTAAGTATGTTTTCTGCATTAATAAGAAAAGTTACATTTTAAATTATAATACTTTTCTCACTTATAAAAGCACTTACTTCCCTCAAAATATGAACACCATCAACTACGACACACATACTTCCAAAATGCAATTATTTTAATGGGGAAATGGAGTATTTTTTACATTTCAGGAATTGTTATTATCCTGTTGCCTGTGGGTTTAACTTTTACGTTATTATAATAAATAATTATCGACGTTGTAGCTATAAATAGATCGAAATGGATAAATAAGAAAATACATATAAACTGCTCACAAAACATTGAGGAAAATATTTAAGTCCATTGGATTTCTCTCTTTCAAACTCTTGATGATTGTTTATTTCAGTGGAATATTAATGGAAACGTGTTCTATATTTACTCTGGAGGTGCAGATACGACTCTCGAGAGGGAGTTGAGAAAAGATCCTAGATTCTTCGGATAAAATATTGTTACTTATTATTATTTTTTTCTATATGGTTCAATAGAATTGCATCCGATAGGATACAATAAGCATTGTAACATTAAAATTAATCAATCGAACCTAGGATCTTATCAATGAGGTAGACCAAGCTTGACTTGCGCCCCCCAACATTTTTTCCCCTCTTTTTGACTATTTTTTCGTAATACATTTTGTCCAGGAGAAATAGCACGAGGCCCACGCAACTTATCAATCCTAGTACGTGATACAAATAATAGAACCGTTGGTATTATAAAATAAGACGTCACTCCACTCATGGATCCTGAGGTGTGACATCAACAAACACAGATTCTTTTTTTGTGCCTATTTCGTTCTTACAAAATTGCATGCGAATGAATATAATAAGCATACTAGCATTATAATAGTCACTCGAACCTAGGATCTTATCAATGAGGTAGACCAAGCTGACCATTCCTCTCGGATTCGAACCTGCGCCCCCAACATGAGAGTTGAATAGCCCCTTAACGCAAACGGCCACCGAACTCCCTGGATAACTATTATCTGAATATACTGATTCATATTCCATGGATAATACAATCCCATCGAACCAATTGAGCAAAAAAAATAGTATCATAAAATGCTTTCAACAATTAATTAATAAAAAATTAAGAGCACTATTAATTGTTCGAACCAGAAATCTATATTTTTCTTCTCTCCCTTTTCTTAGAAACTGTTATTCAGGGTTGAATAAATATTTTTAATCAATGATGCTCAAGCAATCCCTTAAATTATCCAAACAACAATCATTTATTTCCCAAACAAAGAAAACCGTTCATTGTTTTTTTAATCACAACCTAGGCTTCACCCTACGAAACAAGCAACAACTATTTATTTATTTCCCCCTCTTTTATTTAACAAAAAACATAAATAATCTGAACTAATTTATTTGTATATTTTTAAAGTGAGTGGAAAGATACTATCACTCAATAAAAACTGCCTTTTATTCAAAAGATCTTTTGAGGCTTGTGTTATATGATACTACATATTAAGAGATGTAAGTCAAGAAAAAGAAGGTAAGAAAGAAGAAAGAACACAGTGGGTGGAGGAGGGTATTCAACCAAAGTAGATGGAAGTGATTGCTCCATCTACTAATTAGCATCGGATCTTTATTCAAATCAGAGGTGAGCTTCCCTCCTCCTTTTTCTTGAGAGGGGGGGGGGATTCCTTCTTAAGTTAGTAATCCAGCAGTAGAAATAAAGCATATAACAAATTATACATACTTGCAGGGTCTGTCTTGGGGTTGAGTGTAAAGATAAGAGAAAAAAGTATGGATGCGATCCTTTGGAGTACTAATATGGCTATCACATAAAATAACTTTTCAGGCTGGTTTGAAACCTATTTTACACAATACGATAGAAGAGAAAAAAATATTTTTTGGCCGACTGGATTGCTTGAAATATGATTATCTTGGGTGTAATTGACTTTGATCAACTAAAAGCTTTAGATGCTGGCAAATAAAATATTCAATCTGTTATTTATATTATCATATTTTTCAAATAGTCTACCTTCTCTCTCTCTCTGTATATATATATATATGTATATTACCTAATATATATATAAATCTACAGGGTGATTCACTTAAATGAGACTCCATATTACAAGATACAATCTTTGTATAAAATTTTACACAAATATTTTAAAACAAAAATGATAGTCACCATGTGTATTTACAAATGTATTTTCAGTAAATTTCACATATTCTCCTTTGGACTTCACTACAGCTTTGAACCTCCTCACGGTGGAGGCAACAACAGGCAGGAATCTCTTCCTCAGACAAAGATTTTCACGGTCCAGGCCACCCACAACAGTCAGATGACCGGGTTTTATCTAGAAAAAAGGAATACATCCCCGTGCAGCTGAGGACTCTCTTCAGAAGGCAAAAGCCACCCTCAGTCATGGTCTGGGCGGAGTGACGTCGGACGGGAAGAAGGCCCCAATTATCTTTGTCGAGGAGGGCGTGAAGATCGACCAGGCAGTATACCTGCATTTTCTTTCAGAGGAGGTCGTCCATGGGTACAAAGAGAGTATCCTACGGCTCTTTTTCCTGTTCCAACAAGATGAAGCTCCATCCCATACCAGCAATTGGTTCAAAGCTTCTGCACTGATATGATCGCAGACTTTTGGTCCAAGACTTGTGGCCTCCCTCCTCCCCAGATCTGAACCCAATGGACTTTGGAATATAGTCCATTCTGGAGAAAGGGTGTGTAGCAAGTCCTGGCCATCGGTGGAGATTCTAAAGAAGAAACTGATTCAGGCCTGGGACTCTTTGTCTGAGGAAGAGATTCTGCCTGTGTTGCCTCCACCGTGAGGAGGTTCAAAGCTGTATTAGTGAAGGCCAAAGAAGGATATGTGAAAATTTAATGAAATACATTTTGTAAATAACATATTGTGCTATCATTTTTGTTTAAAAATTATTTGTGTAAAATTTAATATAAAGATTGTAGTTTGGAATATGTGAGTCTCAATTTAAGTGAATCACCCTGTATATAAAAATATATATGAGTGCTATGTCAGACTTAAGGCATTATTGTATAATGCCTTAAGTCTAGTGTGTATAGTACATATTTTAATGTATACTTAACCACAAAACAATTACATCATACCAGTGAAATTGCTAAGATCAATGTCCACCATAATGTTTGTGTTATATCACTTACCTAAAGAATAAAATAATAATAAATTAGAAGTAATATTGTCAAAGTGCATACAAAAAGTATATATAAATATTTATAAAAATTGAATAAATTTTGGCCTAGTAGCCCCCGCTGAATATGAGGAGCACTCACCCTCAAAATCCTTTCGTAACCAACAAGTCGTGGACTCTCGCTTCGAGGAAATCAAGTATTTTCTATCCATGCCTCACGGCCATTTTAATATCATAATGAACAAATTAAGTATTTTAAGCAATTATAAATTTATTGTCTGTTTAATCTTTTTATTCAAGGTTATATTTCATTATAATAATGTGTATTTTAATTTTTTTATAGTCCTAAGTCTATTATTCCAATGTGGCATTATTGCTCTTGTTTAATCTAATGTGATGGTTCCTTTGTCGTTGTATAAATTTACGACTTCTTATGTATTTGATACTCAACTTGTTCGATCACTACTTAAAAAATGAAATACAGAGAAAATTTTAAAACATACTCCATTTTTGAGCACTGGCAACATAGTAAACAAGTGTTTTCTTCTTGGAATGGGAACATGGGTAGACCTCTGTCTTTTAGTTAGATTGCGGACAGTATTCTACATCTAAGTCGGATTCCTTGCTGTATGTTGGTTAAATTAACGACAAGATTGAATTAAATTATATGAACGTCAGTTTCGTATATCAGGACCTAGACCATGAGTCTTTATCCGATGTTTAGAGTTAAAATCCCATAATTTCGTTGTGTATGAGTCAAATGCTGATATTATTAGATATGTTCTCAGTAGCAAATTCACAAACTTATAAAGGTTAACTTCACATAAATAGGGTGAGCAATTCAGAACATGCCATACAAACATTAGACATTCAATCATCCATTTCTCTATTTAAAAATCTGTATTCAATTCATTATTTATACAAAATAAATATTATAATTATTTAATTGTAAAATAGCCTTTTAAATCATTAATAAAGAGCTTTTCTTACTAAAATGGCTTTAAAACTTTATCATAATATGATCGATAAGGAAGATATTTTGGATAAGTCCTAATAATGGGGATTGAAAAGATTAATATAGGGGGGTAGAATCTAAATGATCAAAGTCAGTATGGAATAACTAAAATAAAAAGTATGATATTTGAGTCAATGAACTCTTTCTTCGTTAATATTGTTTTCTAAATTCTTTCAAATCCATTGTGTCTCAAAAGAGGAGCAGCTCCACACTTTAATTAAATCCATAAATATTCCTTTATTGTACATATAACATGCAAATGACAAAAAAAATGCAATAAAGCACAACTATTAATTATCCTACAAAAATATGTACTCCATATATATAAAAAACTCTCCCCCGCCCTCTTTCCCCGTTAAGTTATCAAGGACGACTCCTCTAAAAGTTCCAAAAGAGTTTCCTCATCATATATCATAACTCATTTTTTCTTCTTTTTTTGCAATTGTATATTATTCCATCATTCTCACAAAAAATAAATGGTAATTTTCTTCCTATTATTATTATGAGTACTATAGAAACGTTCCCTCACTTTTTGGCATGGCGTGAGCCACAAGTCATCCTTTTTATCCTGTCATAAAATAAGTGGAGCCGAGGAGACATTGAAAGCCACTGAATGCATATAAAATATTTTTATTTCACCTACTTTGATTTTTTTTAAACTAAGTTGAAGAACATCGTATCTAAAAATAGGATTCTAAGAAATATTTTATGGGGATTTGCAAATATGTTTTTGAACACTTTTAGAAGTGCTTTAAGTAAAATTGAAATTACTAGAGAAAAATAATAAGATTAAATAATGTCCTGATATTGCATAATTATGTTAATAATGGATAAAAAGTGATTATATATATCAGGAAACGACCAGGTACCCTGCCGGTGTCTAAAAATTACCGGACCGGGACTTTAATATTTTCGTTCGTTCGTCATTCTGAAAGTGACGACGCTTTTTTGGAAAATATTTTTTTTAAAAATGTCATCACTTCTTTAGAAAATAACTTTCAAATTAAAAAATTATTTTCTAAAAAATGTCGTCACTTTCAGAATGACGAAGGAACGAATATAAATGAAATTTTTTAGTCCCGGCCCGGGTCCCAGCAAAAAAAGTGTCCCACTCGTTTCCTGATATATATATATATATATATATATATATATACATTTATATAAAGCTCAATAAATATTAATGAAATATATTGTTATTACAATGTTATTATTGAAATACAACTGCAGCTTCTTTAACAAACTAAACATAATGCATAAAAACATCTGATTCCTCATGGCGTTGGCATGAATTGAAGATGTCTATCCTTTTCTATATGCCAATAAAAATGAATGAAATATATTCTGTGTAATCCAATAGATCATATAGCCTCAGCAGATTTTCTGAAAAAATAATAATTAGAAAACTTTTGTTAAGCAAGAATTATTATCAATTTAAATCATTCTAATTTAAAAAGGTCAAAAAAACTTTTTACCTTCAAACTTGTCGACCAAATTTTTATACTACTTCAAAAAGGCAAAACATATAAAAAGCATATATGTCTAAAATGATAACTTTGCATTAAATAAATGATTGATAAATACACCGCGTCAACAAAATCTATTAGCAGATAAATTTGCTCATAAAGTGACTTAGTACTCAAAGTTTGTTTTGACTATGAAGGCCAAGCCAAAGAAATGAAAGAACAATAAGTACTTTTAAAAAGTGATCCTTAATATTATTGCATAGGGTCCAATCGCTGATAGCGTTGATAATGGTTCGACGTGAGATTACATGCTTTAAAAATGCAATGAAAATAATAATACTAATCACCCCCCCCCCCTTCGACTTTCACTTAATTGACTAAGCCTTCACAATGTAAGACTGAAAAAGAGGATAAGGAACTCCTCCTTCTTCGTCTAATACATTGAAACCCAACTTGGGAAATAATAACAAAAACACAAAGTAGGCGTCCTATGAATATACAATATTGTCCAAACCATCATTGATGGAGTTTCATTAAAGACATGCAAAAAAAACAACGACGAACATGGGGATGACTCAGCTGATATAAGAAGACATATGAGTGAACACAAAGAGGGCAATGACTAAGATAAATCATGAGCTACAAAAGAAGATTATATTTCTTTTCTCCTCAAACCTTACAACTCTTGAACAAAAGCATTGTCCTAATTAGTCTCAAGGCAAAAAAAAACAAGGGTGCAAAATGCTTTTTTTAAAGAATAATAATTAGCAAAGCGGATTTCTATTGTTGTACACATAGGTAGATAGGTTTCAGATTTCATTACCTAGGTGCCGCTAGATGTTTCATCTTCTTGTTTTCGTTGTAGTTCTGTCTCTACAACCGCCGAGGCAAGTACAAAAGGGAACTTTGACGTCCTACCGTTATAAAAATAAATATATAAGGAAAACATATTCAAGCAACGTTTTTTATACAGTTGTGCAAATAAAAGACTCAGGTTTCCCCTTCCAAGTGATGCTATTCATAGTATATATATATATATATATATATATATATACCTAATGACATATTAGAGAGCTGAAATGGTTCTGGGAATATTTGTCTAAAACACTTATATCTAAGGAATTTCTGATAACGCATTTTTGTATAAGAAATTATTGATAATAAGAAATTTTGATAAAGAGACACTTTTGTATAAAATGCATTTTTAAAGAAAACTAGCTGCTGGGCTCAAAAGTCACCTGTTTCCTTTAAATACTTTTTATACAAAAGTGTAAGTATCAAAAATTCTTATTATTAATAATGTTTTATACAAAAAAGCGTTATCAAAAATTACTGATGCATAAGTGTTTATACAAATATTCTAAAACCAGCTTAAATTATTATAACCATGCTACATAATCTTAAAATAAGGGTAAATCTCGTAAAAAAATATCAAAGTAATAAAAATAAATGATAGGAACCGAGATTTTCCCTTCTCAATAATTTGTCTCATATGTTCAATGAATTGTCAAATATTAACCTGACGCAATTTCTATAGTCATACCTAAAAATCACAAAAAGAAGATGTCTATTATGTCTATAATAGGAGGCTTTTGTTTAGTCCAACTTTCTCTCAAAATTTATATTTTACCCTTGTACAATGTCAATGAATTATCATGGAAGTGGTTTTCATAGAAATTCTGGACATGACTTTGTCTTTTTATAAAGTATTGAGCAAAGCCTGAAGGATAAACTTTCATTTGAATTATTTTTTATGATGATTTTCATCCATGTTTAAGGAGTGAATTTATTTTTTTAAACTAGAAAAATGGAGGGCTATAATATCTATTTAATTTGTTTCAATTCTTTCTTACACATGTAATACCTTTTTTGACTGGAGTTTATTATCAAACTGAAATATCACTGTTCAAAGTATTTATCTTGTATATTTGGCTTCAATGGTCAAATGCTAGAATCATTTTTGAATCATGAATGAATTTACTTATCTAAATAATTCCCAAGGTCTTTTTGATCTAAAGTTTGATATATCTGTTTTATGAAATAATCCTGTTTCTTTGCAAACTTGTTTGGTCCTTTGATAAGCCAAATTGTATAACATTATGAATACATCTTTTTGACAATAAGGCAGTAATATATATTTTTGAGGATTTTAGAAGTCACTTAGGGGATGAAATGTGTGTAATGTTGAAAATGGTAGATCAGCTTAAAAGCAATCTGCATCAAAGGATTAGTCAGAATTATTTAAATTTGCAGAATAAATCTATGATCGGGTTAGGTTGTTGATGGCTCGTTTTAACAAATATCATTAAAAACTGGTTGGGGGAAGCACAAATTATTTTCAACGTACCCTAAACACAGAAGTATCGAGAGTCCTAAATCCTAAATAATACTGACGTTTATTCAATTTTGCTTATAAAACAAATCTAATTGTTCTCCTTTCATATTTGAGACAATTTAATTCTTTAAGTTTGTATTTGTAATTGTTATATATTATATATTATAAGTGATTGCGTTTTTAAGTCTTCATTATAGACTTATATATACATATTTTTTTGTGAATAATATAGACAAACACAGTAAGGAAACAAGACAATTAAAGCCGAACTACACTTTTTTGTGCAATTAAAACTTTCATGAGTTGAATGATTGTATTTAAACATAGTAAAGCGTTTAATAAAATGTATTGTCTAACCAAAAAAAATATTAAAACGGCTTTAATTAATATCTTGTCATAATTGTTTTTATATTCGTGAAAAAGAGATTCTGTAATTATGATATGTATCAAATTTAATTTCTTTTCCATAATAATTATTCTCGGTTTTACAACTTTTGTAAGAGGATATAAAAATTATTATTTCCAGTTATTGCAGATAAAGTTCTAAAATAGGATCAAGAAATTATATGCATTAAAAAAGAAGGTAAATTTTTTCAGTAATATCCATGAGTCGAACTCGTTTAAAGTTTTCCCCTTAAAAGTGAACATACAATTATCATTTGACGTTAAGATCTCTTCGTCGCTCTCACTCTCATAGAGGATGATCAATTATTTACAAGAGTCTATGCATTCCATGTATTAAAAGCATCCATAATGTAATGGATATCTATATGTATGCCCTATAAAGTGTTCCTAAGTTTGAAAACAAGGCTCCCTGAAGCAATAAGAAAGGAATAAATCAGTCAGTTGCAGCAGTTCAGAATCCATGCCCCTTCACGAATATCCATTTAATTCATGGAGCATTTGGTATGTTTATACGCTGTTCCATAATAGATAAATCAGCTTGAAGCAATTTAATTTCTTGGAGAATAAATATACATATATATATATATACCTATATATTTATATAATATATATATATATATATATATATATACTTGTAAATGTATGCAATCCTGAGTGGTAACTAATTAATGACCTAGGGAAAGACTTCTTGGTAATACTTGACGGTATATAGTAGAGAAGAAAAGAAAAAACAAAATAATGAACATATTTATGAAATATGAGAGGGGGTTTATGATCTATATTGAAGGCCTTTGTATCTATAAGATTACATAGTTTTGATGAATGGACATTAAGTAAATAAAGTTGCAACATATATTTATAAAATATACAGTTATATATAGCGTTTTGTAAAAATAATTCGTTTTTAAACTAATGTTTTAGTTGGCAGTAATATTTCATTTAAACCTTGTGTGGTGTTCGGGTTGTGGGACCCATTTTCATTTTGTCTCAAAGAAAATGTAATACGAATTTTTATTATTTCAAACTCAGATTCATTGGCCTTGGCTCCTTTCTGTGAAGAACATATATCACAACACGTTTTAGTGACCACACACCATACACCCCCCTACACATTTACTTACATAGAGGGTGTTCGGGTCTGCTGACGGGGTCAATGAAAGTGGAAATTTTAGGTCTTGTGCACCATCCACCTAACCTACAGAACCATCACCTGCAAAGCCTGAATAATAAGTGTGTGCTATTGCGTTGATCTGGCACTCATATCTTGTGTGTGAGGAGAAGAGTAGAAAAATTTCTGATATTTTCATTATTCTAGGTTACAGCCAGCAACAACAAAAAAAGAAGTGATGTTTTATTACAAATGTGACCTAATGAAGGTAAAAGACTATTATTTATCATTTTTGTTGTTTATATTGCTTGTAATTGAGATAAGGAAAAGATCATTTGAGTATTTTAACATAAAATAGTTTTATTGTGTTTAGCTGAGAGCCCCAAAACGCAGCGGGTCCACCAGACCCACGAACAGTGGCTGTGTTACAAAAATATGACACCACACACGGGTAAATAGGACTGAACGACTGTTTTTTTTTGCCTATTTGTTTTGATAGAATTGCATCCGACAAGATATAAATAAACATTATAGCATTATAATTAGTCCATCGAACCTAGTATCTTATCAATGACTTTAAATACTGTTATAAATAGTCAATGAAAATATATACTGCTGTGTATATATATTTGCACTCAGTAGATGTAAGTGCTTAAATAATAACAATAATAATACGTTTCTTGAACATCCCATAAGATATGTAATATATATATACATACATGATATGTATATATATATATCGGAATCCCTTTAAACTTAATCAGAAATGCAATTGACTATGAAATAAATAATCTGAAATATAAAAGTTTTCCTGACCGATGCATAATTTTTGATAGCATGATAGTGAAAAAATAATTTGAGACAATAATTTAAGTAAACAGTTGTGGTTTCAATGTAGGTTTTTTTTTCTTTTTAGGGATTTTCTTCCGGTATAAATAAGCAAGTAAGTACAAACAATTTTTCAATACACACTTTGCTTTTCAGCCCATGAATCACGGATCCAAAAGTAACATAACTTTCTTCACACCTAATATTTATATAATAAAATAAAACTGTAAGGTCATGACAATAAATAAATAAATATATATATATATTATATATATATGTGATGATTTTCTTAAAATGACGCTTGAGGAAAAAAGGAGAAGAAGAGAAAAACGCCTTTTTCTGTTTCTAGCTATTTTTACTTCATAAGAAATGACCATATAGATATTATTCCTCGAAATTTGACCTCTTATCAACAACTGACCAATGAATCACAACACCGTACTATAAAAAAATGCTTATATTTTCATATTAACCCTTTGAATAATGACAAAAAGCTTCAGAAAATGCGCAATTGGCCCCTAAAGTTGTGAAAGATTGTATTTAGCCTCATATGATGAGCATTTACTGATGTTGGTAACCGTACATATCAACTGCTTCTCGTCTGTGATGTTTTTCTTTTTACTCAGAAAGAAGAAAATTATCTCTTTTAGTTACTGTCATCCTTCTTTTTTTCGACTCTCATCCCTGCAATGAGTATAATGACTAGAACCACGGGACTTCGACGGAATTCAATGTGCAACACCTGATCAATTCATGTTTTCCAACCTGCTCTTTTCAACCTCTTTGGCGTAAAGTCAATCCTCAGGAGTTCCTCTTCAGACTCATAATCTCCTACAGCTTTGATCCAAAGAACTCTTCCAGTCTTCTCTCTATAGTCCACGGGGACCCACAGGATTCAACCGAGGGCGTCTTCACGCACTGCCAAGGTCGGCCGGGAAGAAGGAAGACCTCCATGACAAGCCATTCGACGGACTTTGGCTGAAGGTACTGGGAGCCCGTTCCCCTGAGTATCACCTGTGATTGAAAGAGACAGCAAATCAGATGTGTCCTTGGGAACTCCGGATGAATAAACTTTAGCTGAATGCCCTACGCGATCTGCTAAGGTTGAGATGGAAGAAGTCATCCGTGGCAGGCCATTCCAGAAGGCCTGTCTCTTAGATAAGCGACAAATACATCCATTTCTTCGTGGGTGACGTGGAGTTTCAGGTGG
Organism: Caligus rogercresseyi; assembly: GCA_013387185.1. NCBI lineage: Eukaryota > Metazoa > Arthropoda > Copepoda > Siphonostomatoida > Caligidae > Caligus > Caligus rogercresseyi. The sequence continues at coordinate 10,301,845 of CP045900.1, forward strand.
ACCTGACTTAGAAGGGACCGTATAAGTGCAGGACTAAGCTCTTCCGTCGTGAAGCATTGTTACTGTGCCTCACGATTTCAGCCTGAGACGGTCTCCGTGAGGACTGAGAGGTCGTTGAGGAATGGAAGGAAGTCATATAAGGATTTTAACGAGCGAATCCTTCTAATACTAAATGATTTTTGTAAACCTAATCATTACACGCAAATATTTTTTGAGCTACCTTCCGAATAGCACATCATGAGTTGCCAATTTTAAAATATAATTAATGTAGATAAACGAATTGTCCCTTGGCCCAACTTTTACCCACTCCTTTTCAAAGTTTATATTTTATATTGTATAAAAAAGACAATATCGACAGTGTAACAAACACCCTCTTTTTCTATACATTTGTTCTTTTTTTAATTGAAAAATTGTATAGAAAGAGGGTTTTGCCATTTTTCCAGGATACGGCACAAATGAAAAGTATATATCAACCTATTTTACGTTAGTAATTTATGTATATCAAATCATTATAAATAGAGTTAACATTATTTTAACTATATTTTTCTGATTATCTTATCACTGATAAAACTTAAAGAATGGTTCATTGTTACGGTATAACTTCTACAGAAAATATCTATATTTGCCAAAAAGTTTTTATTCGATTGATACTTGTTTTGAATTATTTTTTGCTACATTTTTTAATTGTCTAGTTTTATGTCTACATATATCCTTATAGAAATCAATAAAGTATCGCCTTATGGCCAAAAAAACTACAACTATAAATTGTAATATATATATATATGTATGAAATATAATTATTCCTGAAGATCTATAACGTATAGCACAATTATTTGAATGAGGAATCTTATATAATGAAGAATTACTTATATAATTTTTGGTAGATTAATATATTTTTCACGCAATTACTAGTTAATAAAAATGTTCAAATATTTTTAAAATAATAGCTAGCACGAATTCGTCATAAATTTATCTATGTATGAAATATAATTATTCCTGAAGACCTATAACGTATGGCACAGTTATTTAAATGAGGAATTTTATTAATGAAGAATTAATTATATAGTTTTTGGTGGATTAATATATTTTTCAAGCAATTACCAATTAATAAGTGTTCAAATAATTTAAAATAATAGCTTGCATGAATTTGTCATAAATTTATTTACGTTCTAAAATACATATAAGTAAAAATATATGTATTTAAACTTAATACAAATAAAAATAGTTTCAAGTTATCCCTCGAAAACGAACATACGAATATAAATACTATAACACAATAACGGATATTAAAGGAAATCACTTAAGTAAGTAGAAAAATAAAATATTTTTTCGGTATTTTAGAGAAACCAATGCGTAATAAACATCTTTTTGCTATGAAAATATAGAGATCATCTGTATTAATTATTATAATTTTGGACTATAAATAATTTTTTAGAAATGAGTTTTCGTAGACATAAATAGATTTAAAAAATAGGTCTTTGGAGGAAACTACTGTATTAGAGTATAAGTAGTTATACTTATACCCCAAACATGTAAGTTAAAAGGTTGCTCGCCATAGGGTTTATCCTTTATGGCCTTTTGGAAGGAATCAAGACTATTCCTTTTTTAATTCTTAAATTTCACAGCCTATATAAGCAAATGTTGAAGCATATCCACTTGAATAAAAAATATTTATTTTCATCTTAATGGTATGAAGGAAAAATACATAATAGATTTTCAAATATTTAACAAAAATATGTTCCGTTGAATGACATACTCTTAGTTTTTTCAAGATTTATTTAGCAGCATGTAAGCCTCCTTGAAAAGCTTATGGTGTGGATTGTCAGGTTCCGAGGTTCGACGAATGGTAGTTTAAGTTCCTCCTTAAGGAATCTCTTAGAAATTCCTCTCTCTGTCCAACATGGGAAGGCTCGAAGTTCAGATCCAATTGTGGCTCCTCCGTGATTGTAATTCAGACTAGGAGACGTCCTTGCTCAGAGTGGACAATATTTATTATGTCAGTCGAATTTTAGTAATTAAGGCTGCAATAGAGTCCCTTTTCGTTTCCTCCAAAAGGCCTGATGAAATGGATTCGTTCCTTCGACTTTTCCAGGAGTGAGCAATGATCCTATCCATCTTTACAATGGAATTTCCAATTGTCCCATTCCTTTACTGAGAGTGCATTAAAAATTAATTTTCACAAGAGGAGGCATATAGACAGGCGATTCATTACTTACTATAGGAGTCTTCGCATCCTTTTTCTATTGTGTTCTCGTCATCTTTCTCCATCTCGGACTAAGGGCTAAGAAGACATCAAATCGATCACTGGATGATGGTTTTCAAATAAAGATTAGACGACGACTTATTCCTCCAGAGTCAGAACATTTTTACAATATATATTCATTTTAACACCATCTCATAATATTTATGTTTACATTTGTGTATGAAATGCTTCAGCTATGGGTACCAACTAATGAAGCTAGATATATTTATAAGGCATGATTTAAAGACCATTAATTGTTGAAAAGCGCATTTTCTTGTGACTTAATCGAAAACATGCAATAATAAAAAATGAAGTACATCTTCCATAGAATAACAAACGCTTATTTTTGGTACTTAGTAAAGAATGCCTATGCTTTAGTTTAAAAAAAACTCAGCTCCATTACATTATTCCTGTAAATTCTACCTTTTATCATCAACTGACAACATCTATCATAACGACAAACTATTAAAATAGATATATATTTTAATATTAAACTTTTGAGTAATTAAAAAAAGATCCTAAAAATGCGCTATGAGTCTATGAAGATATTGAATTCTCTACTTAGTCGTGAGATGATCAAATGGTTGGTAACTCTAGCATATCAACCGGTTCTTATCAAACATCTTCATACTGTTATCCAAAGAAAACAATATTTTCTTTGCCCCTCCTTTTATTCTTCATATTTTTTTGTGTATGAAATGCTTAAGCTACGGATACCAACTATTGTAGCTAGATTTATTTTTAACGGGATTTTTAAGGATGATTAAATGTTCGAAAGCGCATTTTCCAGTGAATTAATCGAAAAGTTGAAATCATAAAAAATGTAGAGCATCTCTCATAGAATAGCAAACGCTTATTTTTCGTATTTTCTAAAAAATTGCCCATGCTTCATTTTAAGAAAATACATCACATATATAAAACTCAGAGAGAGGAGATATGTATAATCCGATTGACTCTAAGATCCTTAGGAGC
>CP045900.1:10305158-10330339 GCA_013387185.1 Caligus rogercresseyi
CCTACATATATTCGGCACTCTATGTTCCCTGTGAAATGCCTTAAAAATAAATTCTGTTTAGCATATTTAAATATCCAGCCTTAAGAAATACAAAACGGAAAAAAGGCAAAGAAGACCCAATGATAACTTATAAGAAAACTGATCCTTAAAAGAAAAGTCACATGCAAGGACATCACTGAATGATTAGTGTGATTTATTCTTTGTGCGAGTTTAAATACCCAGCCCGTAAGGAATAAAACAACCGAAAAAATGGCAATGCAGACCCAATGACAAGAAGCTATTTTACTATTGAAAAGCACATGCAATGATATCACTGAAATTATTTGTGTGATTCTTCTTTTTACGACGTTTAAATACCAAGACTTAAGGTATACAAAACGGAAAAAATGGCAATGAAGACCAATGAGTGACTTTGTAAGGAACGGTTTTAATATGAAAAAGCACATGATTAAAATTATTGTATGATCTTTTTCTATTCAAAAGACTATTGTCACGTTGGGAAATCCCGGGCAGCGCCGGGTAAATCCGCTAGACTACTATATTTTTTAAATAAAGACCTGGTGGATGCGTAAGAAAGCAAGAATTATTGCATTAAATACAGGTTTTTACTAGCTTTTATTTATTTCGCCCCTTGGTGTTTTTGACAATGGAATTGCTTGTTTGGCTACTGAATAGCCTCACTTACCCAGTAACTTAATCCAGTATCAGCAGCTAATGACCTTATAATCCAACCATGATACTTCACTGATTAAAATATCAAACAAAAATTATCTAATTAAATTATCATAGATCATTGAATTATACGATTTTAATATTATATATTATTGTTAGTTTGAAAACCAGCTTTTATATGCAGAGTGGACGTTAACGACAAAAAATTGCCATATACTTAGATGTACCGCAAACACTAAAGGAGTGAAAAGTTCATATTTGTTTAGCGATAAGAAAAAAGGCGGTATTTCTTTTAAACGTGATTGTTTGAAAGAAAAGGAGAGAAAATAATAATGATAATAATAAACAGTTGGCAATATGAAATAAAGTATCACATCACTCATGGCTGTTGAAGAGGGGTCATCAATTCAGAGAGAAAGAAAAAGAGTCTATCCTTATGAATAAAAAAAGTTTCTTATTATGGCCTTCGAACCATATCATTTATGGGTCCTTCAAATGGAACACTCCAATATCACATAGTATCATTAATCCAATATAGCAGTACTACTACTTAGGAGAAACAGAATATTTATTTTGTTTCGTCATATCTGTCGATAAATGGACTCGACATTGAAGGAAAAAAGGAAAACTGTGTTACCCAATGAAAAGTCAAATTTATTGGTGAGTTTGCGAGAACGACCGTTTTCCTATGACTATATATGGTACATTCAGCTGTCTAATGGGTCAGTGATCCCTTCAGAGCAATGCAATCATTCATATATATATATATATATATATATATATATATATATATATATATATATATATATATATATATATATATATATATATATATATTCTTTGCACAAGATTTATTCATCTGCTGTCACTCTGTCTCTATGCTTTGAATATGGATGGAAAGGTTTTTTTATTAATGGGGTCTACATGTTTTTGAAAGAAGTTAAATGATCAACTCTTTTATAACTGTGTTTTTCATGAAAAAAACTTTTTAATGTAATAAAAATAAGAAGAAGAAGAAAAAGAAATTATGAGAAAAGACATACCCAGGCGTTGTTGCTGGGATTGTGGGGTGGATTCATTAATGGTGTCTTGTAGCGGATAGACAACATGAGGTGGATGCCTGCTTCACTTATATTACACGTTGGGGGGAAGTTAGGAAGGTTTTTCTCATAATTTATTGCCTTTTTGGAGGGGTTTGGAAGACCACTGGTAAAAGGTTCTTATTAAAAATGCGTGGTTGAACACTCTTTACATATTTTTAAGTTTTCATTAAGTTTTTAAAATGGTTGAGATAATAGTTTATGGGAATGTGCTTGATTTTTGACATATTCAATTGATAATTAAGTATTTGACGGGGGTTAAAGGTAAAGTTTTTTGGGTACTAGATGGAATCCGATGTCAAATGTTGTATGAAAGAAAAACGTCAAATTCAATTCAGTAATTTGAATTTGTAATCTATGTTTGATTTTCGGACAACTGTTTGAACATTTTTTATTATATTTTCTACAACATCGAAGCTAGATTGAAAATGAAGATTTATATAACTTGGAAAAATGCTTTGCCCTTCTTTAAACTCATAAACATTTTGTTATGAACTTTCACTGAATAATAAACGTTTTTAGTTCCATATAAGCCGGAAATCGAATAAGAGACTTTTTGTGAGTAGTTCACAATTGAAGAGTTGTATTAGATTTTTAGCAGAACAAGAGGAATAATAAATAAAAGATTTTGATTTTATCAAATAAATTTCCCCTAAAAGGTGTGACTTTTTTTATCAGTACAAATTATATTTTTTTTATTCTTTTGAATAACTCATTTCATGGCTTAGACAACTTATGATTCGTAGCGACAATATATCTGGAAAACATGATACTGTGGGTTTTTTTTTTTTTTTCATTTCCTTGTTTCATAAAAGGGAAATATCAGATCCAGCAGTGTTATTAATACTGGGATATTTCTGTGTACGCCTGGCAAGGCATTAAGTCCATTTCCATTCATATGTATAACTTTTCCTTTCTTTGAATTGATATATTCATTTATCATTTGATATTTATTCCATCTCATTGTATGATTGTCCAATGCCACAAATACAAATATCCTTTTTCAAAATAATAATAATAATAAACATTTAGGGCCCCTGGAGCACATCATAGGGGAGCTTTATTTATGATTTTTTCATATGTAAATAAAAGACTTTTCTTTAGGAGTTTTTTCTTTCCAACCCATTAGAGCATTTTTTTTGCTTCTCCTTCACAGCAGCCTTTGTTGTTGAATTTACCTATTTATAAAGAATTACGCATATTTAATTTGATTAAGTATTATGATAGGGAATCAATGAGGCCTATTATACTACTAGGCCTTTAGGCCAGAGGCCCATAATACAATGAGGAAGAAAGTAGAGGTACTTTAGGATGAAATTTAATAATATATAATCGGATTAATTCAAAGGGATTTTTGTTGGATGTTTTTTTGTATATGCATCAAGGCCATGCATGGTTAATGGACACATAAGAAATATAAATGATTTTTCTATTGATAATGTCTTACTTCGTATACTTTAGATTGTCAAAGGAATAATGGATTTATGAATGGTTGAAATAAGGATGGTTATATTTTGTGTCCTTACTGATAAATATTATTACTCTTCAAACCGCCTTTGATAGGTGTCATTCTATCAAAATATGTCAATTGATCCCTCACCCAGAAATCTATTCAAGGGCTAAGGTTTTTTTTGTAGCAGCCAAAACACCACAAAGCTGGAATCCCATTCTCAATTTAGGTATGCTTTTTTGAAAACTTCATCCAAATATGTCAATTATTTTCCATTGTCAATATATTACAATGTGTTATTTTTATTATAAAAATACTTTCATATGATCTCTTAAGCCTTCAGCTTTAGCTGTATTATCAAATATCTTAAAATAAGTACAGAGAGCACTGAGCTCGGCGATGTTATTCAAAAGAGTCACAAAAATGTGTTTTTTTATTACCAAAATACTTTCATATGATCTCTTAAGCCTCCAGCTTTAGCTGTATTATCAAATATCTTAAAATAAGTACTGAGAGCATTGAGTGGGCGATGTTATTCAAAAGAGTCACAAAAAAACGTTTGCAATTTTAAAAAGTCTTCTACATTTTACCTTTTTGTGATTCAAAGATTGTTTATTTACTCATTGTAAGAATCACTTTAATTTAATTGTATTTTTTTTATTTTTCTAGGTGAGTTTACGATTTATTGAGGTCATAAGCACCTCACAAAAGGGGGCCGTAATTAGTAAAGTATGTAATTGCAGCCTTTCTTAATAGTATAATATTATTTCGAAGATGTAATTCACCTCATTTAAAGGTGACGTCATAAATATTTGACTTTCTCCGTTTATGAAAGAGAGTCATAAAAGTTGGTAGAACTTCTTATAAATATAATACGTCCTCAATCAATTGAGCCTAATAAAATATAGCTCATTTTATACTTTAAAGGGGTTAAAATGGCACAGGAAGGAAGGCCATTTCCCCATTAGTTATTTACGTCAAAAACTTGAATTTTTTGGAATATTACAAAAGAGTAACTAATTCGGTCCAACTACATAAAAAAAAATCTAGGTCTTTAAGGGGCATGGAATTTTAACTCAATGAATTTAGGTTTTTGATATACAGTGGTCCTTTGAACGTGTATAAATAATTTATATATAACTTGGTATCTAATTTAGAAATAAATAAAGACCTTGCTTTTGAGGAAAAAAAGAAAAATATTTGTCATGTTTATAATTTTAAACAATGTACAAAACCTTAACCTTAATGAAAATAGGTAAAATTTGCGTAAAATGCATACATAAACATTATAACAGGTTGAACTAAATTTTTTGGTCACTTGAGATAAAGAATTACCTTTTATAAAACATGTATAAGGAGACTCCAATCACACGATACTACTTTGCAGTCCTGTCAGCCACTAATTAACTTATAAAAGCATTATTATTTAAATACACCCCCAAATGCGATTTTATTTGAAATCACGTTTGGCCTTGCAATAGTCTTAATCATTAACTCATTACCACACGTTTAACGACCGTACATAGATCACACCTTTATCTGCCAATATATAAGTACACAACATTCATCAAATATTATACATATATATAAGTAATCAAATGACACAAATCCTGGATCCAGACTTACCAAGCTTTCATCCACTTCATTGTGAATGGTACTTAAAAAAGCACTTAACATTTAATAAAATGTATAATGTGTATATTATAGTTTACACTTTTAATTTTTGCCCCCACTGAAAGGGGGGGGGGGGGGAAGAAGGTGATGCGGGCGGGAAAGTTTGAATTTTCTTCAGACAGTAAGAATTTAAAACGTTTTGCATCGTGCATCCATGGCTATTTTATTTCCCGCCCTCTGCCTACTAATATTTCTATTAAATGTTGTAATATTTTTTTCCATTGTGGTTATAAGGATATAATTTCCATGAGGGTTGCATTAACTTCGGCTTCCAATGCAAGACTAAGTAAATAAATATTTTTTTCTCACTCATGCTAGTATCTCTTGTAATATAAACATATTAAATTTCAGTAGGGATATCATCTAAAATAAAATAGGTCCAGCTTGAAGAAAAAATCTTGAAGTAAGGATTCTGAAGAGTTAAAATACTAAGTGCCGAGAAATGGAGAATATGATAGGTGGTTTAACATCATGTTGGTGGCTTTACTCGTACACACTGACAACCCAAATTCTCATATTCTCATAAAAAATGCTATTTTTTAACCAGTCACTGTATAAATTGTACATCAGAAACAAGAGAACATACATAAAATCCAGAGCAATGTGTAATAAAAAGATAAATAAACATTGTAGCTTAAGTTTTTGCTCTGGAGTAGAACATATCAAAATAAAAGTCATATAAAGTAGAATACAATAATATCACTTAATAATTACAATCAATTAAAAACTATATAATGATTAAAAAAATTTCCATACATTAATATGAAAATAAAATACAGAACAATGCAAAGGGATAAAAAACTATTAAAGTTTAGCTTTTCTTAAACAAACCTTCAAAATTCTTATAAACTTTTAAATGTACTTTGGAGCACGATGGGAAATACTTAACTCCTTTGAGGCCAGAGTCCACAAATCGTCATGAAGACTTGGAATTTTCAGTCCAACGCGGTGTATCGTACCGCTGCGCGATGAGTATCGTCCTTAGTTCTGCCGGTATTATAGGAGTATATAGGGTAGCTTTCCGCTATAAGTGCTTGAGTTGAGAAGGGCACTATTTAAAGCCTCGTTCGCCCGGTGAATATGCATTTGCTCCTAGGCCAAAAGAGGATGCTTGCTTTCGTGTACTGGACGTCTGAGGATCGCTTAAGCCTTTACATTTAACATAAGGATTTGTTAATAAGTTCCTACTGCGGGACAATCCACAAAAGCATGAATAATTGAATTATTAGATACGTCCACAATCTTTACAGGTTTAAAAAAATTAAGCAAATTAGCTGAAATTTGCAATTGGGCAGTGAATTACGCCCATCTAATTTTGATAAGAGAACCCATGATCCTTTGTTCCATATCTCAGGCAGATCTAAGGAGAGCCAAAAGTCGCTATTTTAAAATATTTTAGTCGAAAATTTAGGTATGATCAAGAGAATTTCAAATTAGTTTTTGTTATTATATATACAGCATGGTAAAGAGGTTTGGTGTTCTAGGGAATGGGCTAAGATAGTTAATTCAATTCCGCCTTGACTCAAGATTCGACTTCAATTCGTACTCTTGGATCCTACCCTCAAACAATAAACAAAAAACCTTATACATATTAGGTTGCTCCAAAATAGTGAGGTATGTTGCTATCTCGAAAAAGTTCACACGCTATCTCAAAAATTTCAACGGGAGTGTTCTTATCGCATATTTACCTGAGTACCTGAAGGACGACTGGGAAGCGCTTTTACGCCTGAAAAGGACAAGATCGGCTGAAAGATGTCTCCTCAGTGGGACAATGCACGTCCCCCAGGCCACCGATGCCCAGGGAGTACCTGACCGGAGGGACATGGAACCGGTGAAACAGTCACCCTACTCACCGACCTGAACCTGTGTGACAGGTTCCTGTTCCGGAATTTGAAGCACTTGCTCTGGGAGGACGAGTTTGGGGGCCACGAGGAGGCTACACTCGCTGTTCAGTGGGTGATGAGGAGGTCAGTTAAGACGAGCTCTACGACCAACTCAGGAAGCTCCAGGGACACTGCCACGACGTCATTGCAGTCGGCAGGGATTATGTGTACTGATTAAGAAGTTTTTTTGTTGATCTGATGAAAATTTTGAGTTTTAATTGGTCGACCTCATTTTTTATGGAACAACCTAATATGTATATTATATGATATTACCTATATATATATATATATATATATATATATATATATATTATATAGATATATATATATATATAATATAGGTATATAAACGAGAAGTAAAGTTTTTAAAAAGTCCTTTTGGGGTAAATACCTCAAAATACTAAGGGGAACCCGACTTTCAAATCCGAAAAAACGTAAAAAAGAATTATACATATTTATCAAGAGTATTTTATAAGAGAAAAATGCAGACCATTCCTCAAAGATGTCTGTCTGACCTTTAAGAAAAGTGCTCTCGAAGGAATATGAGACCAAATAAGATTATCATAAGTTCAAAGAAAGGTTTTCTGTTCAGTCAGTAATGATTCTATTACAAAATGGAGGCTTTTTTTCTTTTACTCTTTTTCAAAGAAACTACTTATAACTCAACACGTCTAATTATATATATGCATATATGTATTGAAATGCGTACCTTGTGCTTACGGAGTAATATGTAGATATAATCTTTATTGTAATGAGATATGGCTACTTGGATCATCTGTCTGGCTTATAAAGATTGTGGTGCTCGTAAAACGATATTTTTATGCATAAAAATCTATAGTGTATAGAAGGAGAGAAGTTGAGTGAGCTAAGGATTTTTTGTTCTACTTTTGGCCATGGTTGTCTTAAAATAACATATACAAAGAATGTCAGCTGATATTCCTTTGCCGAGAGGATCGCAACATCCGAATATTTTAGTGCCTGTAACTACTAATAAGAATAATGTATAACCGTTTCTGTTCATATGGCAATATCAAATTAGAGCTGTTTTATGTCGAAAGAAAATAACTTTATTTGTTAAATATTAAATTTTGGTTTTAAGAAAGTAATTTAGAATTATAATGTATTTGTTTGTTTTTAACGTAAGCCTTTTTTATTTCTTTATGTACGCCATTTTTTGTGTATTTCATTTATGCACTATTTTTATACATTATTATATTTTAGTACATACCTAAATTGCTGCATCTATTTTTTGTGTCCATTTGGTTGAACGGGATTCCATACCTGTGGACATGAATAGGCATTATATCACAAAAATAGTCCTTCAAACGTAGGATCCTTTCGAAAAGTTGGATCTGACCTTCCCATCCGGAGTCAACTTGCACTCTCTTCATTGAGTCTTTTAGTATAAAATAAAAAAAATTGAGCCATTACGAAACATTAACTAGCTTTTTGTGGAAGTGAAAGAACACATAAAAAATAATGTTGAGTACATAGAGATATAAATATATAGCGAGCTTATTCCCTTCAATAGCAGAGAAACATCGTTCAGCTGTATTTTGTTTCCAATATAAACAAAGTCATTTGTACTACGTCATCGTAAGCTGATCATAGAGATAAAAAGATTTTTTTATATTGGCACAAAAAACATATTCTCTGAAGAATCCAAAAAGCTCTCTATGTCTTTATATCTCTATGGTTGAGTGGGTCAAGTCCGGATTATAAGCCTCTGTCTTTTATTAAAAAACTCTGCTGTGGAGATAGAAGTATAAAATGACGAGTTTTATTAAATATATAATCATGACTAGGCGTTGTTTTACATATATCAATTGCATAATGGCAGAAAGGGAGAAATGTTAATATAAAAAGTATTATAAGAAGAATGTTCTACTAAGTTGAAAATTGGGTTTTCTTCAAGGGTATAGTTATAGTTAATATATAACAGATGTTGTTGTCAAAGCTCCAAGATTCGCTGATATGGGAAAATAGTGATATTTAAGCTTTAACGATATGTGGTCATATCTATCTATGATCTATGCTAGCTTCAACAGATTTCTAAGATTTCTCACACAAATACATTTTATAACAAAAACACGAACATAATACTAATGACACCCAATTATAAAAGATGGTGTGTGCTATAATTATTACATTTGAACAATATACAAATTGTCACCTGTTTCCATGTGCAAAAGTCCTGGATTACTTGAGTTATGTAATTTAAAATATTGAATATACAACATTCCTGAGTCTCTGTCTCATTGATAAATGATAAAATAAAATATCTATTGAATCAGTGGAAGCAAATCAAATGATTTCTTTCTTGGAAGAAAATGATTCTTTGTCATGCTATGTCATCCTTTGACGCGGGAGGGCTCGCTATGCCTCCTTACTTAGATGTCACCCTTTCGAGATGTCATACATTGATCAGTTAAGATGATGACCATCACTTACTTTAATATATATATATATTTATATATATATAGATATTAGATATATATCATATATATATTATATTTATATATATATACAGGGTTTGAACGGAACGTAAATTGAACGTCGTTCCGCGGAACGGAAGAAATTGAACGGAACGATGAACGGAACGGAAAAATTGAACAGACCGATGAACGGAACGCTAAAATTTGTCTTTTTGCGTTCCGTTCAATAATATTCAAGAGGAAATCACCCAACCTCGATTTTAGTATGTATTATACAATTTATCAGGTTTGTTGTCGTCACTATATTTAATTATTTAGTACTAACAGAACTTTCTTTTTTCACTCTTTATCCCTTTCGATCATTATCGTTCTGACCTCCAAACTAAAGAGAGGGAAGCTGCGTCCAGGTGTAGGGTGTTATTGATGCACTTCTTTTGGGATCAAACGAAGATGTGGAGCCTCCTTTGAACGTATGGAGATGCTAATTGCTTCAGCAAATCTCCTGAGTTCAAAGTAGGCTTTTTAGACATCGCAAAGCAACAGTTAGCAAAGAATTATTTACTTGAAGAGCCAAAGAACTGGGAGATTTTCCTTCTAGTCAACTGTTGCAGAACCAGCAGCGGAAGTAAAAGGCAATTTCTTGCCAAGAGGCCGAAGAAGACTGGCTCACTAAGCAGGAGGTTGACCGCTTGAGTCTGAGGCAATGGAATCAATTATTGCTTATAAAGGATTAAAAAGATTTTCATTCCATATAATGTTATACTTCCCAGTGCCAGTTCGGAGAGACTCTTCTCCAAATCTCAACTTTTATTGCGAAGGACAAGACAAAACACTCCTTCTAGCGTAAATTAATAGTATCTTTTAAAACTAATGAAATAAAATAACTTTTCGTAATTATTCTCAATAACGCAATAATATGAGAAGTATAGACCGAGAAATTCGGTGGACCATATGTGGGTGGGATTTTTACATGTTTGATTTTCATATTGTAACATTTTTGGTTGGGGTAAAAATATAATTTTTCGGGCCGAGCCTTTGATTCAAAAAAATTATATCTTAAATATATTATCGAAGTTTGTAAAGTTTTTGGACACTTTAATTGCGGTAACTAACTCAAGCCGAAACTATTAAGCCTGGTTTAAAATTTATACCCGATAACTACGAGGATGCGTGAAAAGTACAAAAGCCTTCTTATGATAATTTTTTTGAAATCCAATTTTTTGAACGGAACGCAAAATTGAACGGCGTTCCGCGGAACGGAAATATTGAACGGAACGATGAACGGAACAAAGAATTGAACGAACGATGAACGAACGGGGAAAAAGTCTACGCTTGCAAGCCTGTATATATATATACATATGTATATATAACACATAATCTATACAAAACAAGACTCCAAAGTGCCCCTAAAATTGATGTTTCATACTTTAGCGATAAAGTAATCTCCAAAATATAAATACGTGTCAATCGGTACATTAATTTAATATCTAATCATAGAATACTGACTTGTATCAAAATAAACATTCACCTAATGGTTGTGATCATTAATATTCGCCACATTCCGACGTCACACAAAATGGATTCATACAATGACAAAGGATATCAATTTTTTCTAGTCCTTAGTAATGCGTTAAGCAAAGTAGCGCATGCATAACATAAAATTCTTCCTTTTTTTCCCAAAAGGAATTGGCCAAAATTTTAGTTCTCCTTTAGTCCGTAAGGGGGCGCTTTGGTGCTAGAGCTCTTAAAAATAATAACAAAGTCCTATTAGTATTTATATTTGAGACTCGCACATATCTCGCAAAATGTTGTAGTGGTTTGATATATTTCAAATCATCAAACTTAATCCCTTTAAAACCGGTTTTAAATAGGATTGTGACGTATTTCATGGACTAGCGACATCTAACGTTAAAGAAAATTATCAAAATTTGTGCCATTTTTTTTGTACTTTTTCCTTGCATGTGCTACTTTACTTTAACCTTTAGTTCCTAGGACTTTGTTAGCTTGTACTCACAAAAAGGACTCATAAATAAACCCAACCGTAATTTCATTTATAATTTTTATTTAAGTATTGCTTCTACACAGCTGTTCAGAAGAATTTTATTTTGGGATATTTATCTGTGGTTTTGGTGCATTTTTTATTACACCGTATATAAAGATTTCAATAAAACTTTTATGACCTAAACAAATAATAATAGGAAAAATTTGTGAAAAAACACATTTTATATTAAAACTATTTTCTTCTTAAACGATCTATAGACGAACAATGCAAATGATCTATTAAACCATATGAATAAGAATTTGATTTGAGGAATCAAAATATTTAGATAGTCAAAATTCAAAGGAACGAAATACTGAGAGCAATAAAAAATACACCTATGATGAATTTAATATTGATATATAGAGCTTCGAAAAAGGACTGTCCTTGAATTGTGCATGTTCAAAACAAGCATTCCACATAAAGTAAAATGATCTACATTCTATGGCTTTTTTGCATACAAAGTAGTTCATGTTATATCATTTCCCTTTTTATGAGGTTAATGAATTCGAAGCCTCCTAAGATTCCTCTTCAATGAATACATATATTAACTCTACGGCCTTATGTTATGTTAAGTAAGTAATAAATATATTATAAACTTGCCTCGTATAAATTATGTGTATATAAAAAGTGAAATATTATTCTGTAGAATGATATATGGACCTTTCATATAATGTAATATATATATATATATAGATATATATATATATATATAACGTAAAAAATATCTTCTTTTTGCAAAGATAAATCTAAGATATCCCTTCAAAGCTCATAGAAAGATAAATGAAACACATGACTGACCATCGTAGGGTTCCTTCATCAATGAGAGACAAAACATCAATTTAAGTTCTTTTAATATATTTAACCCATAGAGATATAAAGATATCAAGAGAGGATTATTCCCTTCCATAGCAGAGAAAACATCGTTCAGCTGTCGCCTGTGCTCAATATATACAAAGTAATTTGTACTACGTCATCGTAAGCTGTTCATGGAAATAGAAAGATTGTTTTAATGGGCACAATGACGTATTCCTCTGAAGAATCCAATAGAGCTCTTATGTCTTTAGATCCTATGGCTTATTTCCCTTCAATAGCAGAGAAACATCTTTCAGCTGTCTCTATGCCCAAACTATACTAAGTTAATTTGTACAACGTCATCGTAAGTTGATCATAGATAGAATGATTTGTTTATATTGGGCACAATGATGTATGCCTTGAAGAATCCAATAAGCTCTCTATTTTTATATCTCTATGTTTAACCTCACCCCTGCCTAAATAAAATTTAGTACCTTGTTTAAAAGCCATAATCGCTGATTTTTATAACAAAGAGTTATCATTCATGAGTAATTCATTCAAAATGAACGAATCCTTGAGTCTTTTTAAGAGTAATTGTTCGTTCTTTATATTTATTTTCTTCATAATGGATGGAACATCCTCTAGGAAGGAACGAATCAACCAGCCGGGACAACAATATACTCATAAGTCTATGAAGGAACCGTTTACCACCTATAAGTTTATAGAAAAAAATGTTAGCAGTTCCCTCTTAATTACTTTTTAGGAACATGTTATTTAAATAATCTGCCATATGCCTTTTGGGTACAAAAGAATATAAAAAGGAAAGGTCATATTTTGAATGCTGTGGAAGAGCTTATGTCATAAATGTCATCTTGTTTTATTTTGACATGCTCCACAATCTTTGAGAGGGTTTTTTGATGGTACATGTCATGTACATCAAAAGATGCATTTTGGGGTGAAATAATTATAATTTAATTAAATATGTGTATACAAATGCATTTGCTTTTGTGGTTATGCAGTGATGAGGATTTTTTTTGTTAATAAAGAATCTACATTAGAGATTTGTTTGGTTGTTCGAGGAAATAATCCTGCAGTACACTTTGAGGTTGAGCCTTTTATATTACAAATAAATTCATTAATGTTTTTAACCATTCAACAAAATGGTCCATTATGTTTCAATCATAAATACTTTTATTCAATTGATTGCTTTCCAGATATATTTCCTAAGATTAAATTTTTTTTGATTAAATTTTTCATAATCTAACTGTATTTGTTGTGCTTTAATAAAAAAAGACTCTTAATAGCTGCTATAAACACTCTTTTAAATGTTTTCCTTACAGATACTCTGAATCATGTGCTTTCTTCTAGAAACCCCATTTATTTTTATACATGTGACTTTCCCATTCTAACTTGCAGACATTCTTGAATGTAAATCATTCAACAAAAAAACTATTTACGTATAAAACTATATATATATAGAGGTATATATATATATAAATATATATATATATATATATATATATATACATATGTATATATATATATAATATATTATATATATCAAGCTGTGACTACCGAATGTAAATCGGTATTCGATTCTACGACGGTAGATTTCCAATATTGGACCGATTATACGATATTCGGTAGAAACTACTGAATACCGTATCGATTGACAATTGGTACGGTATATTTGAAAGTATGACTTTTGTAGCATTCATATAGAGCTATAAAGATTTAGAGAGCTTATTCACTTCAATAGCAGAGAAACATCGTTCGACTGTCGCTTTGCCCAAGCGCTCCCTTGTGTGAAGAACTTGAACTTCGAAAATAAATAAACAACTATAACTTAAGTATTATAGAGCAGATACATAAATATACATTCAATATAAGCCTCTGCTATGTATTGAATACTTTTTTTGTGAGTACCTGAAAGTACATTTAATATCGGACAATAAGATATATAGCCTTCCATTTCCTACAAAATCCAAGTAAATATATAATTATATAAGATTAGATGTATTGAATTTCAAATAATGTCTATAATTATAACAAATGATATATTTAATTGTCCTTTGTTATGAACTGCCCGATATTAAATGCATATGAAGAAGTAAAAGCAGATACATAAATAAATTTCTCTCTCTTTATAATCTACCGTACCGAATATCGATCGATACTGTCGATATATAATAATCTACCGAATATCGAACCGGTAGATTTTTCTACCGAACCCCAGCTCGATACATATAGATATATATATATATATATATATATATATATATATATATATATATATATATATATATATATATATATATATATATGTATGTGTGTGTGTGTGTGTATGTAGTGTTGTCCATGATTTTGACGAAAGTAATATTTGATATTAGTTTGATAGCCCGACCATTGAAATATATTGATAGAAAAATTTCAATTCAAAGATTGAGAAAAAGTGATGAGAAAGATGAAAAAAATACCACTTTTCGAATGTCTCTAAAAATTAAAAATATACATTGCGTTGCGTGAATATGAATGTGTGTGTGTATTGTGTGTACATATGTGTACGACATTAGACAGCTCTTTAATTTAGAAGTGTGAATAAAAAAATACCACTTGTGAATGCTCTTAAAAATATACATTGCGTTGCAATGAATAAGGATTTAAACTCATTGATTGGTTAAGAGAACATGTGTAAAGAAATTAATGAAATGGTTTGGCCATTTTCCCATTAGATATTTTGTAGGTTTTATCTAGTTAGCATACTTTATTCTCTGAGATAATTGCTTGAATTGAAATAAGAAATAGCTTTCGAGTGTAAAATCAAGTAATCAAAAAAAAATTCATTTTACTTCAGACTGATTTCATATAAAAATAAAACATTCCATTTACCTCCTCCGACAGAGTCGCAAAATAATGATAGGAGTAAGTTTGTATCCAAACTCGTTCAATCGTTAGTTGTTGCGAAAAAAATATTCTCTCAACTATCAGTACTTAACGTATAAAGTTAGTAGTAAAATTGCTAATATTAGCAGAGCTGCGACTACCGAATGTAAATCGGTATTTAGAACTGGAAGCGTTACCTGGTGTTAAGAAGTTGACTTTTTCAAAATAAATAAACAACTTTGGAGATGAAATCGCATTAATAACGGACAACGTATAACAAAAGACAGTAAAGGAAATAATTTATTTGCTATTGCCTTACATTTCCTTCAACATCCGTTGCATATATGATTCACATAAAAATAACATATATTAAATCTCAAATAATCTCTAAAAAAAATTATAACAAAATATGTACTTGATGGTCTTTCGTTATAAATTGTCCGATACTTAATGCATATGAAGAAGTCACAGAGCAGATATAAAAATAAATTTATTTTTCTTTCTTATCTACCGCATCGATCGATAGTCGGTATTCGGTAGATATATAATAAAATCTACCGAATACAGAATCGGCGGTACCGAATCCCAGCTCTGATATTTAGCATCCTCAATCATCTGAATGTGTGCTTTAAGATGTATGGAATAACATTCAGGTATAATTATACCTTCATTTACAACATGTATTCCATTTCTCTACGCAGGCTTTTGCCGGTATGTTACATTCAAACTCTGCTTCATTCTTCTCTCTCTTCCACACACTCTTACTTGTATTACTCACTTATATAGAAAAGGACACGATCAGTCTTTTGCCGGCAACTTCAAACATGTACTCCACGTGTATTCCAGCAAAGAGTCTTCGTCTTCCACTTTCTTTTTTAAGTGTCTTGACAAGAAAACCATTATTACTTAGATTCATGACATTATTCCTAATAATATACAGGGCGTCAAAATCATTTGACTTTATTTTTATATTCTTTCTACCAATGACGTCACATGTTTTCATACATTACACCCTATTGGTTTAACTGTTAACAATTTGGTTCGAAAATAGTCCTTGTAGACTCTACAAACCAGTATTACACTCGAAGATTCATGACGGACCGTAAACCCTTAGATATAAAATACAATAATATTCATCAAAGTATACTGTTTAAATGAGTAAATTATCTTCACTAAGTGTATTTATGATATATTCTTAGCGCAATTCTTTTTATTTCAAAGTTTTTTGTATAATCTTTATTTGTTAAGGCTTAGAAATTTAAAAAGGAATTTTGTAAAATTAAAAACAATCAACATATTATTGACCTCATATTCGCGCTACAATATCAATTTAAACATATAAGAGAAAATTAGGTTTTTTCGCATATTAAGTGTTTGACGGGCTAATTAATGTTTGGGGGTTGTTTTTTTAGTTTATGTTTTCTTTGGGGATACGATCGCATGTCTTTTTGATAGGAATATGTTGTTTTTTATTCTTACCCCAAGAGTATATGCTATTGAGAAATATCTTAGGGTCACAGAAACTGAAATTTAATCCAGCAACCCGTAATGTAGGAATATACTATTTTAAAATGCAGTATACAATATTACTGTCTCGATATATCCTTCATGCTTTCTTGCCTAAAGTTGCATAGTCCTAAGGGCTTTTACATAACAAGGTCATATAATAACGTGCAGAGTCCAACATTGCCTTTACAGTTTTTTATTTGCCGCTCACCGACAAGCCGAGTAACTTTCGTTATAAACTATTCATCCACAATTGATATATATGATATAATAAATATCAATAACTTCCATCGAGAGTATATATTGTAGTTCCATAAACTATCAATCTTACAGTACATGATATCCTAACTTGAATGCATAAGTCACTTCAAGATAGTTTCACTTTTCATTCATTAATAAATGCACTCCCAGCCAATGCACATATTGACGCATCTCACTGTCACAAGGTTTTTACAAACTATAACTTAAGTAGATTCACTTCCTAGTCAAAAAGAAGTTGGGCTAACTAGATGTATCGCCTCTGAAAATATGAAGACAATGGTTCCAAAACGACGGTTTCGGTTGTATACAAACAAATAGGCATATATTTTTTATATCGTTATATAAATCAATGAATATTTCTCATAATCAACTATTTTTACGTGATTAACTAATAATTAGCAATGATTAAATGCCTATTAAAGCTTTAACAGTGCATAGGGTTGATGAAAATGATGAGTTTCTAAAGCATTTAAATTAATAGTATTAAAATGTGTCAATGAAGAACTAACAAGAATTATATACCTAAATAAAGTTTTAAAGGTTGAAAATGTCGACCCATCGAATATTTATTTTTTGCAATTCATCATGAAATTTTTTCGTAACTAATTTATCAAAATTAATCAGAAAAATAGTTATTTGGTCTCTAAGAGTAGTAGATAAGGTGGATGAACCTTCTCATGAACACATCTCGCAAAAAAAGGAGTCAGCTGATAATCAGCGTCAAGCAAACTGAACTCATCTGCTTTGAGCATAACGCAAAATGAGTATTTAGATTAAATGACCTTGAATGTTATTTCCTTACTTCTCCCTTTAAAGTCCCCGTGGAAAAAGAACCTTCTAGAAAAAAAGAAGAACCAAAGGCTATCATGGAATCTTGGAACCATTGAATCACTCAAATGAAACAACATTGAATTGTTTTTTTAATTGTGAAGAACTAGTTTTTTATTATTGACAATATAATTAAATATTATTCACTCAAAAGACGAGACACTCCGACTAATTTATCGAGGCATCCTCCGGATAAAAGTGATGAAATACTACTATGAGGGTGACAAAAAGGAGGAAACATTGTCTTTGTAGGATGAAGGATGAGGGAAGGGGGTTTGAGTTCCTGGATGGTCAGTTTCACACACCTCTCTCTCTCTACTTGGTCGAATCAATGAGATAAGCAATAATGTCTTTTCGTTCACCGGCCTTCTTTAATCCCGCAAAGACCATTTTCGTACCGGGATGTACTTCTTGGGGTTAATAAGGTATTCATCAAGGGTTTCATCCGACCAGGTGATACCTGAAAACATACAAAAAAATAAATTACATAATTTCACAAAATTATATAAGAATAAAAAATAATCTTACCCTTTCCAATATTGGCGGCCGTGTAATTATATCCGGGGGCCTGTCCAGTCTTCCTGCCGATGAGTCCATGGAGATTGGGGCCCACCTTGTGCTTGCCTCCGGCTTCCACGGTGTGGCATTGTCCGCACTTTTTCACGAAAAGGCTCTTTCCCTTCTTAATATCACCCATTCTACTGTATGTAGTAGTTTAATACTTGAACTCCGGTCACACCAAAACACGTCGTTGGAATGAAGACAAGCAGGCACTCAGAAGGAGGTCTCTGACGTCAAACATGGAAGGGAAAATAAATATGGCGGCTGCCTATAGCCTTCTTCTTCTCTTTTCCCTTTTCTTCTCTCTCTCTCTTGTCATCCTGCTGCTTGGCTTGTGACGTAGGAAAGGAAACACGGCCTTCTGATGACGTAGAAGGTGGATCAATAAAAACATGTGTTTGGACAAATATGGGTGACACTGAGTTATTTAATTATTTGTACTTATAAAAGAAGGCGTGTATTGAAGTATATTGAAGTATGAGGGAATATGGGGTTGTTTCATTTGAGTTCCTATCAACAACATCACACATCTTTTTAAAGAATCCTTCCTCCTTGTCAGTGAAAAAAATACATAATAATGGAGAATCTTATACATTATCTTCTCCTTGGGAGTTGTAGGCGTGTTCTCTTTAAAAACAATCTTAAGAGTCATTTCTTTATTTGGATATATTTATGTCTGAATAATGCGTGAGATAATGAACATACTCTAGCAATAGTTGTTTATCATTCACAATTTAGAGTTTCTTTTTATGTTGATAATTCAGGACAGTTATTTATAGGTTCAAATGTCAGGAATTCATTTCTTATGTGGTGGTCCTTGGAATGTGCTCTCTTTTCTGATAACAAAATAACTGTGAGCGGTATGAGGTCAAGTTCGATATATATATAGGGTCACTTGATCTACTTTTCTGTCTATACTCTTGTTAAACTTGTATTCGAATATTTACTTTAGTGAGATAGTGAAAGAGGAAGAGTGGAGGTGGGCAAGGACATTATCACCCCATCCTCCTACAACACCTGTTAATGGCTTTCCCGATTATTATACATGAATACGTTCACATACATATAAGGAATAGTGTCCTGCTCAACCGGACCTTCCTTAATTGCTGATATTAAAATGTAATTATTATTACACGAATCTTAACATTGATCTCGATTAAAAAGGGAGCTATTTACACTCCATCTGCGGGGGAATAACATTTTAAAGGTTATTAGTAATGTTTCTTTTTGTGTGATTAAATGTGCATGGTAATTAAATATATAAAACATGTTTCGTTAAACCATCGACTTATATAACAACCGGATACTCAATATATTTTGTTTTGTTAGGCTTGAAGAGTTCTTTGATGGCGTATATCGATCTAAAATGACCGCCAATTTAGACATAGGGATAGAAAAAGAATAAATTCCTAGGGAGTCACATTATCTTTCATACAAAAGTATTAGGTATTAAGTATTTTTTATTTAACAGTGACGTCGCTGGTATGTATTGGCATATTTATCCCCCTTTTAATGCTGTGTAAGACTTGGTATTTAGACTTGGATCACTAAATTCTTACATGGGTTTTTATAATATATAAATATTATAAATACAAGATGGCTTCCATCGAGCGTCTCATGTGCAGAATCATGTCTATATTGTTTATTTTGAAAATATGAAGTACTTATGGGAAATGTGACTTTTCTATAATTAGGTTCATTAAAACATTTTTACTCACGCTTGAGTATAATTAACTAACTACTAAATCATATCATTATATAGTCAATCTACACAAAAGCTGGCATATTGTATTGTATTCTCAATAGAGTTTTTTTGTCCATGTTGACGAGGGTTAAAGATGACCGATAATGAATAATTATGTAAGGAATAGCAACTAACAAGGATTTCTTATCAGAAAAAGTCGCTACCCTTTTTCCCTCCCATTCCAACCAATCTGTATTATAGTTAAAAATAAATTAATTATCACGCAAATCTTGAGACCTACAACGCCAATAAAAGACTTAGATTTACGAAAATATACTGCTTATGAATAACACATGTGTTTCAATAAAAAACATAAGACATTTGTTGAATAGACTAAGACAATCTGAAACTTCAATAACCCCCTCCTCCCCCTCATTTAAATCCTTTGACAACATGATGAACTATACCACATATTAAGTGGGATACTCACTTCTTGGGAATCTTTCAAAAATATATGCTGTTTTTAATGACATGTCAACCATCTAATGATATACAATTCAAAAAAATATATTCATAATCCTTTTTTTAAATAAAGAAAACTCGTTAGCTGATAGGTTTTGTATTCGACTCTCTAATGAAAGGTGTAAGACCGTTTTTATCCTTATTTTAAGAGATTCTATGTATATTGTCATGGCAAATACGATTACTTACATAATAAGATGTAATTCACTCTAATCATCTATGTTGATACAAAAACTATATAGACCTTGTTGAATTAATGGTGGAAAATATATATATGGTTTTTTATAATATAACTTGAATTTTATGATTATAAGTTCTAAAAAACACTATTTGAACATAGTTGTTTCTATCTCCCTATAATGTAAATAATGTATATTAAGGTTAAGAGTAGAGTGCTAAAAATAAGAAATTTGTTGCAACATTTTGGTGGAGCTGCTTTTACAGATATACATTCTTGTATAAATATATGCTGTTTAAAAAAAGTATGTTATTTTAAAGCTAATCCTCTCATTAAGTTTTCCGGCGGGAGAAAAGCATAAGGGCAAACAGACTGTTCTTTAAGTTAAAAGGGTTTCTCAAAGGAGATATGAACCATGATATCAATACGTTTAGTTTGTTTTTTTAATATGAAAATATAGTTGTGAACCAAGAATAATAATATTTATGATGAAATCAATATTTGAATTTATATAATTTATATTTTAGTTCTTAAAAATCCAAAAGTAGTTGCATAAAAAACATAAATACATTGTAGTCTAAAATTAATACTTTGGAGAAGAACGACAACAATTAAAACATAGAATAAAATTAATCACACATAAAATGGCACAATACATACTTTAAAACGCTTCTTCTCCAATATTTTAAATAATAAATCACTTTGAATATTTCAACCAAGATGTAAATCTTTAATGAGATAGGGAACTTGATGGAAGTATCGGACCTCCTCTGAGCAAAGGTCCACGAATTGTTTCGTAGAGAAGGAATTTTCAGGGAAATGCAGTGTATCTGGCTGCAGCTGATAGCAAAATTGCTCGTAGGTCTGTTGGTTTCCAACTAAGATATTTGAATTTTATGTCTTGTTGAAAGGATCAAGGACTGTAAATAAGAAGTTCATATATATTCTTCATGTGTTGTTCAATATGATGAATCTGGCTATGTAGACACAGTCTCATTTTTACTTATTCCTGTCCATATTTGTCACAGAAATGTCTCAATGAATATACTATGTACTACACTGGCTCTTAGGTGGTCCTACAAAAAAATCTGATATCTGGGTGGTCCAATTGAAGTTATGAGAGACATGAGTGTAGGAGGGATTTGTTTGTCTCTTAATGCAATGACATGTTTATTTTCATCTTCTTATGATCCTCTACGAGAATAATAAGCCAGTGAAAAGTAACTCTATAAGTGTTGCTTGCTCTAAATTTGTCTCTACCTTAATCTCTATTTGTCTGCGACATGTAGGTTGGTTTGAACACCTTTAGTTAAATTGTGTGGTTATTTGTATAGCAATACGTTTTAACAAATTAAAAAAATAATTAAAATTATATGGAGGAGGGAAAACAGTTGGGAGCAGATACATAAAACCTAATAATTATTAAGTATATACATAATATTTCATTTTTAATCAAGTTTCCTCATTTTCGTTACATCCCATGAAAATTATTTATGTTTTTGTTTTAAATTTATGTTTTTGTTTTAACGTAACTGTCTTTAGATTTTTATATTTATATATTTGTTTTCTATGTTATTGTGTATTTCACTATTTTTTTAGAATAATAAATGTATATTTTAACCCAAAAAAAAAATAATAATAATAATTTATATCTACATCAAATTATTATCGTTGCTACTTTATGAATTTTTTGATGGATTAAAGTGCTGAACATTGACGCTATTAAAATGTATTTCTTACTAATTGTATATAAATAAAGACTATAAACTAAATAAAAACGTCTTTCAGAAACTTTAGACCATTGGTATGGCACAATTCCTTTTTTACCTCACATAGTATATGATGAGAGATGAATGTCTACATCAGGAAGTCAAAATTGCATATATTCAAACTCATAAAAATAATACCCTATTAACCATAAACTGGTTCAGGTAAAGTCCTAAAATGTCTTTATTAGAACAAAAATAGTATTTCAGAAATATATCACTATCATTGATTTGAATACTTTAGGATACTTTAGTTGCTAATATTTTTTTTTAAAATATCATTTTAGATAAATAATTTGACTATATTAATATCTTAACAAGTTATAATTAATGAATGTACTAATAGATTATTGAGATATTTGTTTAGTTCACAACTGGTTTTTATAAGAAGAATTGCAAATAGATTATTTCTTAATTCTACAACTGTGGAGTCTAACAAAACTCTGAGAATACTCAGTATTCTTTTTTAAATGCATAATAAAGATATTCATTTTTCTGTAACATATCATTTTGAAGAAAATGTTCAAAAAACTATTCTTGAAATCACCTTTTTCAATTCGTAGTATATCAAAATATAATTCCAATCTTGTTATCAGTGTTTATGTTTATTGTAAAAGCAGTTACTTATTAAGACATCACAAAGTATATAAGTTACTTATATATGTGCACCATAGAGAATATAGAGTGTCAAAGTAATGTATGAATGTAGGAGTATTTCTGTTAGTTCTCCATTGTTGGGAGTAAAGACAGCGATCGAAATAATTAAACAAAAGTATATTTAAATTTGTTGATATTATTACATACATAGTATTATTTATTTATTAAAACACTTCTCAGCCACTGACGTAACGGCCGAATGTGATGTACATTCGGGCCGTCACCATGGCACCACTGCTATAATATGTATTTATATCTGACGGATGCAATTCTGTCGAACCATATAGGAAAAAAAAAGAAGAATGAGACTTCATTTATCTAATGATTTTTTTCTCTATGAAATAGGCATTTCGACAGTGTTACATCATTCCCATTTCATGATTTGAAAATATGAAGTCGAGCCCTCTCTTAATTCTTTCTATCATCTCTTTCCCCAACAATGGAGAACTAACAAATAAACTCATAATGAGGGCTACCATACGTTATCTTTGACGTTCGGTAAATAGCTGCACACATTATAACAATACAACTTGATTCAAGTCTAATACAATTTTGTTACCCGCTTCTACCAACTGCGTCGCTGCTGTCAACCTTTGAAATCCCTGGGGCCGGTCACAGCCATTGAAAGTGACTCGCAAGTTAACTATGCTCTGAGGGTGGCAAAAATTCTGGCGGGGCTCCCTACATGCTTTTAATTCCAAAACGTTATCGAAATTATAAAAATATAATATATTGTTTTTTATTTTTAATTCCTATTAATATTTTAATATCATTATATTATTGTTTGCTTATATAGATAATATTTTTTTTCAGTAACCATGAAGGCTAGCGTAATATGAACTTTGAAATATATTAGACAACAACAACATAGCGTTGTCCAGATCCACATTTTTTGCTCCCGATCCGATTTCGATCATTTGGATTCGAGTATCGGCCGATCCGATCGCTTCTTTTTTTTTGCTCCCGATACAATGTCGATCATTTCTTATAATTTTTCCCGATCCGATACATTTTTGGTAATACCTTAAGAAAAAAGGGAACTAAAACTCAATTAAAATGTCCCAAGTTTCTTTTATATTATTATTCATTCACTTCCCAATTGGACATATTCACTTTTTTTCACGGTATTAAGTTTATCAAAACAATAAGAGTTTGTACTCATTAAACATCTTCATAGACCAGTAGTAAGCACTTTTAAAATCCTTTAAAAACTGTCGTCACTTTCAGAATGACGAACGACAACTTTAATGAACGACGAACAAGCAAACCACATGATTATTATTTTTTAACTAAAAAGATATCGGACAAAGCCGATATCTGTTTGCCTATTCCGATTTTTTTGAAAATTACGTGACCGCTTCCTGATCGGTCGGGACAATCTCTAACAACAACTTATTGATTTTTATGTCAGCTCAAAAATTCATTCATAAAAGTGAGTTTGAATCTAAGTTTAGACTCTGGTCGCGATGGAATACTTTTGATATATAATTTACCTCTTTCTTTGCATTTTGTAGCGTCGGCCTCGTAGTAGTAGACGTTTTGGTAGTCTTAGCTTCAGTGTATCAAAGTCATGAAAGGTCTTTTGTTACTTCTAGAAGCTTTTTCTTATGATTAAAGACTTTATTTAGTTTTAAAAACCTTAAATAGCACTTTTTAATATAATATACATTTTTTATATCTATGAATAATACATCAAGAGAGAGAAAAATATATTAACTAATGGATTTAACAGATATGCCATGTTGAAGAGTCATAGCTTACTTATACGAGACGGAAAAAAACTCTTTCAAACATGCTTGTTCTCATACCAGACGATGTCTTCTGAGATGTCAAGTTTTATTTATGTTTATTTTTACCAACGGCATTTCTCGTGGTGGAGAAGACGAGGGGTTTCAAAACATAGAACGATTTTCATCTATAATATTTTTCTATATTTCCCTTTGCACAATAATATTGGGCTAAAAGCGTTCCATTAGTTCTATTGACAAAAAGAGTTTCCACCTTCTTATATCAAATAATTGCCAAAAACTATAACTATTATTCATACCACATAGGGCCATCTTGAATATTGTACTCTGTTTGTTGCATAAAAAATTCTAAATAAGCCAATGGTTTCCTAAGGACCCATTACTTCGAAGTTAGACCCCGAAGACATAAAAAATGTGAATGAAATTTGGTAAAATCGAATCTTTTATTTGGTCTTACAGTAGATTGAAAAGTTGTTTCTATATATATATATATATATATATATATATATATATATATATATATATATATTATATATATTA
>CP045900.1:10337454-10378638 GCA_013387185.1 Caligus rogercresseyi
TTTAACAGGCTTGTGGCGATCAGGAAAAAAATAGCGATCCGATCAAAAATAGCGATCAGAAATTCTTTGCGATATAGCGATATAACGATCAGGGATTTTTCCGATCAGCGATCCGATCAATTTAATTGCGATCAACAAAAAATTACCATATAATACTAATTCTAAGTAAAAATTAAATGTATATACAGTCAAACCTTTATAAGCATTCATCTTTATATGACAATGGAATGTTTGTTTCCCATAGCCTATGACAGTGGTCCCAAACTTTTTCTGCTGGGCCCCCCTTTGGTATATAAGAATTTTGCGCCCCCCCCCCCCCCCCGCAAAAAAAGGACATACACACATTTTGTTCTCAGAGTCCATTGCAGTTTATTTCACACATTGTAATTAATACAAACTCAACCTTTTTTTTGTTTTTTTGTCCATTTTCTAGCAGTGGTTATTTATCAACGGCATTTATATTTTATTCATTCGTTTTTCCCCCGCGCCCCCCCCGCAATTGCTCTGCGCCCCCCTAGGGGTCGCACCCCCACTTTGGGAACCACTGGCCTATGAGCTCCAAATAACGACTTCTCCATAGGCGCCTGTCTGTATATTTTAGGACAAAAATATCAGAATTGTTTCTCATAGCCTATGAGCTACAACACTCTGGCTCCACAATTGACATATGTCTGCATACTTTTAAGACAGAGATGCCAGAATAAATGTTTCCCATAGCCTATGAGCTCCAAAACAATGACTTCTACATAGTCGCTGTCTGTATATTTTAGGACAAAAATATATCAGGATAGCACACACTGGCTTTTTCATTAGTATTAGTCTGTATTTTGTGTTTTCTAAACAAATTAGTTGTTGGAATGGATTTTGGTCAATATGACAGCTAGTTAAGTTTTAAGAAATGTAGGGTTTGTCTCAAAAATCCTTATTACAAACATTTTTATTTTTTAGTTATTTTATACAAATTGATCGGATCGCTATTTTTTAGTGATTTTCTTACGATCAAAAGATATAAAGATCAGGACCTTTTGCGATACTCCGATCAGCGATCAAATATCGCTATATCGCTATTGATCGCCGATCAGAAAAAACTCCGATCAACAAGCCTGGTTATTAAATATAATTATACACAATAATAAGATAATTATCTGTTTAGTATCTCCAATCCTTCGGAATTAAAGACTCATTATCAATAGAGGTTTTATTCCTCATTACTGCAGTAATAGACATTTTGTGCTTAGATGAATTTAATTTTCACAATTCCATTTGAAAATTAATAATTACACAAACGGTGCCAATTTTGTGCACAAATCATTTATATTTTTTTAACAATAATTCCCTCATTTATATCGAACGAGCATAGACGCCAATAACGATACATTTTTATTTAATCACTTGTACAATAATTAATAGCTTAAAAAATACAGGCTTGTGAGCGATCAGGAAAAAAATTGCGATCCGATCAGAATTCTTTGCGATATAGCGATATAACGATCAGGGATTTTTCCGATCAGCGATCCGATCAATTTAATTGCGATCAACAAAAAAATTACCTATGTAATCTAATTCTAAGTAAAATTAAATGTATATACAGTCAAACCTCTATAAGCATTCATCTTTATATGGCAAGGGAATGGTTGTTTCCCATAGCCTATGAGCTCCAAAATAACGACTTCTCCATAGGCGCCTGTCTGTATATTTTAGGACAAAAATATCAGAATGATTGTTTCACATAGCCAATGAGCTCCAATACTCTGGCTCCACAATTGACATATGTCTACATATTTTAAGATAGGAGATGCCAGAATAAATGTTTCCCATAGCCTATGAGCTCCAAAACAATGACTTCTACATAGTTGCTTGTCTGTATATTTAGGACAAAAAAATCTCAGGATAGCACACACTGGCTTTTTCCATTAGTGGCTGTCAGTATTTTGTATTTTCTAAACAAATATGTTGTTGGAATGGATTTTGGTCAATGTGACAGCTAGTTAAGTTTTAAGAAATGTAGGGTTTGTCTCAAAAATTCTTATTACTAACATTTTTCTTTTTTAGTTATTTTATACAAATGGATCGGATCGCTATTTTAGTGATTTTCTTACGATCAAAAGATATAAAGATCAGGACCTTTTGCGATACTCCGATCAGCGATCAAATATCGCTATATCGCTATTGATCGCCGATCAGAAAAAACTCCGATCAACAAGCCTGAAAAAATAAAATATAGGGAATCATGACGTACTTGGGATTTTTTAAATATATTTTTTGCATTGTTTCTGACCATAATGAAGTTGAAAAACATTTTATGTAGCAGTTAGAAGATCGAAAGTTTTGGCAATTATAATAAATTTATTTATATCAATGTATGGATTATATGAGTACAATTATTTTTTACTTTTACGTAGTACACATGAGCTTAAATCATGACGAACTTTTTCACATAATTCCATAGTTTGACGAAATAATCATGAATATATTCTTCAGTGTTTCTAAAAGTTAGTATTGGTAATTGGAATCATCATTTAATTATATTAATATATTCTGCATATACTTTTTGCATGTTTGATAATTACATTTTTTCATCATACTTCTTTTTAAAACACTTTGACCTTTGATCACGTCCACTCAATCAATATTAAGATATTACGCAAACAAACTCTCTGAACTATTCAACACCCTGCCCACGACATCAACATAATGACATCAACATAATATTCCTTTTCCCAGAATTTCCCTTGCTCATTGTGTGTCTTCATAGACGTCGATAATTGAGGCCGTTGTTGCCTAGATCTCTCTAAAGGAAGATTTGAGTGCGTTTATTTACATTAAGAATTTGGCAAGCCTATTTGCAATGTGATTTTCTTTAAAAGCATGTTTGTTTCCTTTGATGCTTCCTCACACTGTTTACATAAGGAAAAAAAGAGAATGAAAAGTTTTCATAAAGTCTGACAGTAGTTTTGTTATACTTGAAATAAGTGTCTCATCGTGTTCTTTTTTGTGTGGTTCTATGACTGTTTACGAAAAGGATGCGGTTTTTCGTTTTTTAAGTGATTCCTACTGTTTTTAGTACGTTATTTATGAAAGTTTATAGAGGACTTCAAATTATCAAACTAGTTTCATCGATAAATCAAAAGGTAAGACAGATTATTAGATAAGCACTTAATGAATAAAATTTTACTATTTAAACAAAGTGATAATTTTTAAACAATTAAAAGGTATTCGAAATCATAATATAAAGTCAAAGGAACAAACATCACAAACGAAAGGTGGTGACGTCATCGAAGTATGTACTTTTATTCGAAATTAATAATATCATTCAACAAATTTGTTTTTTATCCATGTTTCTTTGTGTTTCTTTACTCTCCAGAGCTCTTTGCATAAATGTCTGTATTTATAAATTGCTCATAAGCTTCTATTTTTTTAAACCCAACAACGACCGATTCAGTCTTTTTACATCACATCATATATAATATATATGTCAAAAAAAATCTTACACTTACTAAAAACGTTTTAAAACGAGATGTGTGACCAATTTCAAAAATTCTAACGCAAGCTGAAAGTAGATATACAGTTAATCATTTTTATGTAAATCTTCTTCCTCACTCGTAAGATGAGCGAGCAGCATAACAATCGGAACAAGATTGAAGGGGTGCTCTTTGCGGGCAGCACCCCGACGGAGATCCCTTCACGCTCCACTGTCTACGATGTCAAGAACGCCCTCGTGGTCGGCAGGGACATTGAGGAGAGGGGGAAGTCCTTGGAGTTGAATAAGAGCCCTTGCTCACTCCAAATGATGGCAGACCATCTTCTTCGCTACTAAAGACTTCAATCTGCACGTGCCAAGCGAGTTCATCTTCTTTAGTGACGAGAGGACATGGACCTGGATCCCGTGAGGGAACAGGCAGAACACCGCTACATTGCCTTCGGGAACCCAGATGGTAATGACCATCCTGCCTATGATGTTGGTCGACACACACATGTCCTTTGCGTGGGCTGCCATGGACTTGGTCGGCTCGGCCTCCACGGCCGTTTTGACGTCCTTGCAGTTGAGGATCGGCTTCCAGTCCGAGCCAGGCATCCGCTCAAGGTCCCTGTCGGCCACGAGGGCGTTCTGACATTTGACATCGTAGATAGTGGGGCGGGACACGTTCAGCGTGAAGGCGATCTCCGTCGGGGTGATGCCCGCAAAGAGTAGCCCTGCAATCTTGTTCCGATTGTTATGCTGCTCGCTCATCCTCTGAGTGAGGAAAATTTATCAAAATAAAAATGATTGACTGTATCTTTATTTTCAGCTTGGGTTAGAATTTTAGAAATTGGTCTACGCAACCTTGATTTACAACGTTTTTAGTAAGTGTAAGAATTTTTTTGACATGCCCGGTATATATATATATATGAAATATACTCCAGGTGTGTCCTAATTATTTGCTTATTCAGAATATTCAGCTCTTTAGTGAAGAAGGGGATATGCATTTCAATCTACAGTTACATCAATTTTATAAATTGATATAGTTTACTCTATAACATTTACAAACTAAATTCACTAATTTTCTAAACAAGGAGATCTCTTATCCGAGTTCCGATTGCTGTAAAAGTAATATTTCTAATACACTATATATATTCTCCTTCACTAAACTATCTTTGCATTTTGAAAAGTCTTAAGATCTATACATTTTCTTTACATATTAAAGATAATAATAAAAAGACAAAAGTTAAAATTACAATTTCTGAGTTATTGAATGTTATATCAAATATAAATCCTTTTTGGGGTAAATCAAAAATCTTATTTTCAGTTCATTCAGAAATGGAACCTCTTTGATTTCTTAAAAAACTATATTCTCTTGAACATAAAGATAAACCAATAAAATATGTCACTCATACAATAAACTAACATAAGTCGAGCTCTTATGTATATCAAATGATGAGTGTTTTTGTCTTGCCTTAAGAAAAGTGTCAAATTTGACACAATATCTGTTCGAAGATTTATACATCACAAGTAGTACTAGAAATTTAATTGCTTGCTATAAATATCAATCAACAACAAGGTCGTAAGATTCAATCGAATTGAGATCATCAAATTACGTTATTTATGACACTCCAGTCATACATGTGAAGTTAAAGTCCAAATCGTTTGACTATTCAATTTTACAAACCTTTTCAATTTCTATTTTTGTCAAAAGAATACATAACGAAATCAAATTCACATTTAAAGTTTAGTCTACATTGTTCAAGCCATCTCTGGCCTATATATACACATATAATTAAATGATTTTCGAATTCACAATAAATAAAGACCAAGTAAGAAAATCATTTGAGAACCTTTATGTACATTCGCGCAGAGATTAACCATGTTTGGGATATTTTTAAAAATAAAATTTCATAACATAATACACCCATAATAAATACAATTATTTCGAAACATCAATCTTAATTTGATATTTATGGCATTATTTTATCACCGACCTATACTTGACCTCGGAACATTTTATCCTTTAAACATCTAGTTATTTTATAATATATATATATATATATAATATATATATATATAAATATAAAAACGAAACCTTCTCATTAAGCTGTATATATAGGTTAATTGATTTCGTAAATATAGACATGAGCCTTGTTAAGATATATGTAAACCGTGTAAACATGTCTAGTTTGA
Source organism: Caligus rogercresseyi (assembly GCA_013387185.1). Lineage (NCBI taxonomy): Eukaryota > Metazoa > Arthropoda > Copepoda > Siphonostomatoida > Caligidae > Caligus > Caligus rogercresseyi. The sequence goes on from CP045900.1 coordinate 10,343,111, forward strand.
TGTATGAGCATCAGTATTGCATATTGCATTGATGAAAACCATTTTCTCTCATGGTGACGTTGTTTTAATAATGTTGCAATAATTCAAATTTACAGTCTCAGATATTTATTGTAAATGTTGTAGTTTAACACAATGGAGTTTTAGTACTTGATAAAATTTGTATGCAAAATAAATATACTTATGAAAAAACGAGACATTGTTGAATTATGATGAAGTCTTGTATAGAAGATATTTAGTATGTTGACATATATATATCTATATATATATATATATATATATATATAATCTATATATATATATATATATATATATATATATATACATATATTCATTTTTTTGTAAACAGTTAAATAATTAATGTCTTAACACTTATAGCTATTTTAGAATTATAACTTAGTGTTTACACTAATCTAATGATACAAATCATTTGATCTTTTCTGAAATGAATAGTGGCATTCATTATTCAAGTTTTCATACAAAATTACATGGTGGTTTTGAATATTTATGGAAATTGTATAATGTAACTTATGTTATTGTGTTCTTGCATTTCCGATTTTCATAATTATTCTTTTAAATTATTTCCTTTTGAAAGATTTATAAGTAACCGCTTCAAAAAAACTTTTATGCCGACTCCTAAAAGACCAAATTGCATGTGTAAGAGTATATGTACACATTTGTTAATAAATACGGTAAACTTTGTTTGAAACGAAAAAATATGGTTTTAAATTGAGTATTTTTCAATCTAAAATATTTTTTTGCTCCATTGAGATTTTAAACATTCTTAACAAATTTCTTTAGGGACGAAGACAAATATACAAAACTATTTTTAAATTCATTTTGTTTGCATTACATGTAAAACTTTTTAAACAAAAAAATCAATAATGTCAATTTAATATAGAAGAAGAAAAATAGCCTGTTTTCTCAAATTTCTCGACTGGTTCATTTAGTAATCAATAAATTGAATTTTAAAGTAAGTAATTAGAAACGACTAACAAGAAAATTAGTTTCCCCAATCATTTAAAATACATAAAGGTTATTTACTTTAAAACCCCATAGCACCAAATATTAAAAGGCTGCAAATAAAACTATAATTATTTTTGTTTCAAAGACATTATATCTTTTGTGTCTACACGAGCAATAACTTAATATGAACGAACAATTAAATCCATTGTATTGAAATAATGACAGCTTTATACATTGTTACTTTTGCAAAGTCCTGAAATGGAATTTATTATTTTATTTATAATTATATTTAGTCACAGAGCTTTTGAAAGGTACATGAGTTCTTATAATGTAGGGCTTATAATTACCTTTAATTCGTTTTAAAAGTACTCTCTATACTTTTTCCCCCAATTTATTTCCTCCTAGAATTAAATGCATGTTGAAATTATGGCCATATGGCTGTAGAAAAGTATTGAGATCCCACGTTTGATGCATTAGAAACGGAAATAAGTTATTTATCTTTTTTTGCAACTAAGTAGACTCATAATATCCCTAGCCGCTTTACCCAACACATTATGTACATAGAGATATATACTTCCTATTCGCTGATTATTAAGGTAGACCCCATGAAAAGGAAATGTTTTTTCAATACTTCTTATATTTCGGGAGTTATATCGTAAAACATATGTAATGCTTAAGTAAGAACTAACGAATTCTTTATTTAAGACAATACAGTTGTATATTATTATAAATCTTACTAAGGGAGTGCGATAGCCGTGTGAGTTAAGGTGTGTTTAACTCTCAATGTTGGGGGTGCAGGTTCGAATACTTCCGATAGGGATGGTCATATTTGGTCTACCTCATGGATAATATCTTGAGTTCAATAGACTAATTATACGCTAGTATGCTTATTTATAACCTGCCGGATGCAATTCTATCGAACCATATAAGCAAAAAAAGCCTACTTTTTACAAAAACAAAAAAGAACAAATGTCATTTTGTTTTAATGACGAGAGGATTAAATAAATATTTATTATATTTAAATAGCTAGTTATTTAGAAAATTGTTAGACTAACATCAAATCTAGTTATTGAAATGTTTAAATGGTTAACCAAATTATTAAGTATTAAGTATCAAAGAATTTATCCTCTCAGCATGAAATATTGTCTAACGCCTAGATTTGTGGTAGGTAAATGATTCCTAATATTAAATCTATATTGTTAAAATCAATTCATTCTTGAGACTGATCAAAATATCAGCAAAGATCCAGTGAGGACATTATATAACTTATTTTTAAGTAAATAATCACGATTAAATGACTAGTTGTACATTTACTTTTTCCTTCCCTCAACTACTCTGATTAAAAAGTCTTCCTTACTAATTCATTATGGCCTTGAACAAATATCATACACCGACAAATAGCAATTAAATGCACCCTACCAAACCATTTTGACCAGGCAGAAATGACATTGCAAATTCCAGGATTATATCATTCATTTTTTCCTCTGAAATCCAATAAACACGCTCGCATTGCTTTAAGTATCCACTTAAATTATTCTTCTATGACGAACCACTTTTTCCCATTACTCCTTTTTATTAATTTTTAGAATTAATAAATTATTTTATTGTTTCAGGTAAGAGTTGGCTTTGAATCAAATGTATTTACTACCGGCATTGATTACGGAACATGTCCAATCTTTTGACTCACCCAACCTTTTATGATTTATCCATATCATGTCCATCCGCATGCTAGGACATATTAATTTGATTAATTGCCCCTAATTTATACGAAGGACATCATAATGTTGTTCAATATATGTCCACCTTGGAAAAAGAAGTATCGATATCCATATTGGAGGTCATTTTGCATTTTATAATATTTAAGAATAAATGACAGGGCCTTCCATTTCATGCTCCACAGTTGGCGTTTGAATAGGGATAACTAAAATATTGTTCTTAGAACTCGTCAATTTACATGTTTTTAAATATTATTCGATAACACTTTTTCTTTAATTTTCTATGTCTGATAGTCAGAGTAATGATCCATTTATTGACAGATATGAACAAATAAAATAATTTTTTTTCTTGAGTTCGAACAGTCCCTTGGTTTACTTAAAATTAGTACATGGAATAGATGGAGTCTAATCAAAGAATTCATAAATGATATGAATATGGGGCCATAAAAAAGAGACAATATAATTATTTTTAACAATGATATTATTCTCTATGAATTGAAATTCAATCACTAAATATGAGTAGTTGCTTTATACTATTAGCAGTGTTGGTCGAATATTACTTTGAAAGTAGTATATAATATCCTACTTTTTAATGCGTGGTAATATTTTTTTTAAATATTAGTTATTACTTCTCAAAAGTAATATACTACCTTATATTAGTTATTACTTTTTTGAGTATTCCGAAGCAATAGTAAAGGCAATTCAGACAGGATTTGTAAAAATCCTCACCAAACGTAGTTTGCATTTTTATATCCACTGGGTGACGTCACATACATTCATAGTTCATTAATTTTCATCAAAAATGCCTGTCGAATATTTTTTCACGAAAGTAATATGTAACTAGGATATTACATAGTAGTTATAGTTTGAAAGTAATATCTAATATGTTCGTTCTCTCTAGTTAGTCGCAGTAATATAACTAAGTAATATATTACTCGCACGCGCGTTAGGGAACAACACTGACTATTAGTATTAATGGGAGGAGTCCATTAAAATATTTTTAAACTGAAAACATGGATGTAAGCCCATGAACAAGTGACAATTAGTATTATGAAGATTAAATGTCTTCTTCCTCAGTTAATCTCGACTCCCTCAGCAGCCGTGAGTGATATGGTTCTTAGCAGCATAATACACATTGCTTTGTATAACCCCCTCTCCTTTTCTTTCAACCAATCACGTTCCAAAAAAAAACCACTTTTTTCTTATCCCTGCATTCAATAAAAGGTTTGTATGCGTATTTAGAGCAAATAATGATGTTATGATTCGTTAGGGTATAAATTAACATAGGAGGACCAGTCGAGAAGCATGACTTAGTTGGATTTGAATGGAGAAATCTTCTTTATGACTTAGTATACACATACTTGATTTATATGCGCTGCCTTCTTCATTATTTTATTTATGATAAAATATGTTATGCATTTCTTCCAAATCATGGCTTTTAACTATTAAAAGACTCTTCATAAGAAGGCATATGGTGACAGATATTCATATAATAACAACAAGCATTCAACGAGACTTGTGAACGAAAGCAAAATTATAGAATAATACCTTATTAATTGTAATTTCTAAATACATAAAATAAATTATACCTATTCAAATTGAGGAAAATGTCTGAAGAATACAAAAAATAAACAATATGGTTTATGTGTTTTAAAAAAATTGCCTACAAATGAGCAGGCATAATATAAATACCCCTTTTTGTGAGTATACACATTTGAAATTAAACTAGTGAAACAAACTTATAAAAAATGGCCTTAACAGTAATATTAATGTAATATGATTATTTATAAATTATTTTATAATACAATTGTGACTTAAAATTAATGATTTCATTAGACGAATAATCAATATAGGGAAGGACGTATGCAATTAAGAGATTGATTTGAATGTTATCAATCCTCTCCAAGGAGAATATAAATAAGGTGAGGCAATGGGAATCGACGTAGGCAATTGTAGGGCACAGCTGACTATTTTGTTGTGATATCACAAGTGCTACGCTTGAATTCTAGTTCAGTTTGTATTGTAAAGCGAAAATGCTATATTCTCGAGGAAGTAATGGTGTTTGTGCCATCCCCTCTTGCTCTAATCCTCGAATGCATAATATTTTTGCACTTCCGACGAGGGATCCCAATATCCAACATCTGTGGATTGCACGATGCAGAAGATCCGACAGGATTGCCTAAAGAATGCGAAGATCTGCGATCGTCATTTTACTCCAGATGACTTCCAAAGGAATATTCAGGCTGGAAGAATAGGAAGAAGCTTTAGTCTCAAGTTATTCCTTCTCTCTTCATCCCTGATCACCCTCCTCAATGTGTCCAAGTCCTTCAGACAGGTTCGTCAAGAAGCCCGTGAACGAAGAAAATTGTGAGTTGACTAGTGAGATGGAATAAGGAACTCTCAGTCACGAAAATGAAGCTATCCTGCTACAAAGCTAAGTGCCTCAAACTTAGCTCATAACACTTTAAGGAAACTTTAATTTGAACCTCATTGGAAAATAATTACACAGCGATTCAAACAATAAGGTTAATTAATCCGTTGACAAAGTTCATTCGTGGCTACTCAATAGAAGATGTAACTACCGCCCTCATTCTACGGAGCATATGTACCCGGCCTTTGAGTATTTGCGCTCACGGAAACTCCTTCCTCTGCCTAGTCGGCAAACACAGGAAAAATTCCAATGACTGTTCCAACGAGGGTCTCTCCTATATTGCTGGATACTCAGGAAGTTTAAAGAACTCCACCCACATTTGGGGAAACAGACGAGTAACATTGGGATTTGAAGAAACACAAAGTCCTTGGATTGAGTTATTACCGCCCCTTCTCCCGATTTTTGAAGTTCTGCCACCTCTTAGAAAATCATTTCCATTTTTTCACAATAGCCATCAAGACGCAATCGATAAAGACCCCATGTTTTTCTAAGAATTTTTAAGCCACTTATCAATTATATCCAAATTGGTCAAAAGAAATTATTATTGCTTTCGTAATAATAAAAAAGAACACGGATTCGAGTCTTTCTTAATAAGCTACTTAAACTGTAAATGCTAGTGAGAACTTAAACACATAGGTCAGGTTACTAATTAGCGTAATTCTATTCATATTCTTATGTTCCCCTTTTTTAAATGTACATATGTAGAATTCTATTATTGTGATTTATAAATTTCTTGAAATAAATGAAAATTTTGAGTTTAAAAATTATTTTTATTGTTTGAAATTATTTGCTAATTACTTAAAATAATGAATACTAATGATATATCATTTACTTAACAAATTTTTCATGCAACATGGGTTCTGTAAACTAGCACAGAACAATATTGTAATGAAATATTTCAATTGAAAGATAAAGTTGAGAAATAATTACTAAATCATAGCACTAAAAAATAATGTTTTTTCATTGTAGCATTCGTGACGTCACAAAATTATATCCTTTTGATCAAGAGCATAAGTCAAAGATTTCTCTTTGACTCACCTTATTATATATCTCCTTGAATCCTCTCCTCTCTCTCTCTCTCTATATATATATATCTATAATATATCTATAAATACTGATTTTTTCATGCATATGGATGTCGCATATATTAATTATTTTCCGCACATTCTTGATAAAACTACAATATGTTTTTATTCACTAGTAATTGAGCAAGACGCTCAATCAAAAATCTTCCAGTTCAAAGCTGTGCCGCCTAAAACATCTACTTTATACTAACATAGTAAACAAATAAAAACGTTACTTATATAAAGATATCATTTAATGATGAAATAAATGCAATTATGTTACTAAGTAATATTATATATTGATATACTTTCAAATAACCATGTTTTATAACTCATTTAATAATGAAGCGAATTGGTTACGGAAAAATAATTCAGTTGGGAAGGTTTTTTAAAGTAAGGCTATAACAAATATGTATTGCCGCAATATAAAGGATACAGCATGAATTTCTCGAGAATTGATGAAAATATCACATCTACGATGCCCAAGTTCATTTGTACCTGTATAATAGCATGTTAGGAGGCGTATAGACGTTATTTGATATTATTTCCTTGAGGTAGTTACAATATTTTAAAATTAAAAGATTTTATTTTCTTCGCGTACTTATATTCTAGCATAATTAGATATTGATTGGTGTCATTTGGCAAATATCATATATTTTATTGCCTATTTGGTAATATAGACTTGTGTCCGACTACATATAAATAGCTTATAGCGTGGTAATTAGTCTATCGAGCCTAGGACTTTATCAATGATGTTGACCAAAATTTATGTTCCCCCTCTCGGGAGTCGAACCTGCGACCTCAAACACCTTAATACACTGAGTTATCGCAGTCCCTTTATTGTATATTTTGTTTATTATATATATTGAATTATTTTTGCGCATAACAATTGTATTACATCAGAATCGTTATATATTTATCTGAATACGTTTCAGCTGCAATAATTACAGGGTTATGGATTGAACGGAAAAACGAACGCCGTTCGCGAACGCACGTTCAAAATCGAACGCCTGAACGGAATATAATGATGGACGAACGGATTTTTTATTGTTAGCGTTCGTCCGTTCCATTCATATTTTTTTTCAAAAGTGTGGACGCTTTTTAAAAAGAAGTTCAATCAATGTATCTCACAGCCTGATTCACTATAATTGAGACTCTCACTTTGGTAACTCCTACATTTCCCCTAATTTAATATTCCATCCATTTTTCATTTTTGTTGTGTTTGATAGACATCCCAGCTGCAACTTTCACTAAAATAAACTGTGTGAGATAGCCCTGCTTCCAATAGAAAATGGCTTCTGACAGGATAAACGTGACTTGATTTTGGCCTCATTTCGTAATGAAAATCTATGGTTGAAATTATGAAGATTTTAAAGCGGAGCAACGGTGTACAGGACCGTAAAAGCCTTTAAGGAGTCAGGCAAGGTTTCAGGAAGGTTCAGGTCCGGAAAAATTGTGAGGCTGTGAATAAGAGGATCAAGGAGAAACTCAAGACAAATCCAACTCGATCCATGAGACAGATGGCTAAAGAGGAGTGCATGAACACCACCAGCATGTGGAGATTGGTCAGGAAAGACCTGATGATGTTCCCTTATAAAAAGAAGCCACCTCAGATTCTGTCCCAGGCCATAATGAACAAGCCTCTTATCCGTCGGAGGAAAATTATTCAACAGCTCTCCAAAGACTGTCACCATCCGTTCTCTGAACAGATGAGAAGATTTTCACGGTCCAAGCCACCACAACAGTCAAAATGACCGGATTTTGACCTGGAAGAAGGAACATCCCCATGAGCTGAGGGCAGCCTTCAAAGGCAGAAGCCACCCTCCGTCATGGTCTGGACGGGCGTGACGTCGGACGGGAAGAGGGCCCCTTTGATCTTCGTTGAGGAGGGGGGTGAAGGTCGACCAAGCGGTTTATTTTTACCTTCTTTCCGAGGAGGTAGTCCCATGGGTACAAAAAAGAGCATCCAAAGACACCTTTAATGTTCCAGCAAGATGGAGCTCCATGCCACACCAGCAAATTGGTTCAATCTTCTGAAATGATATGTTTGCAGACTTTTGGCCCAAGGACTTGTGGCCACCATCCTCCCCATGATCTGAATATAGTCCATTCGGAGAAAAGGATGTTTAGCAAGTCCTGACCATCAGTGGAGATTCTAAAAAAGAAACTGCTTCAGGCATGGCCTCCTTACTGAGGAAGAAATATCTGCCTGTGTTCCTCCACAGTTAGAAGTTTCAAAGCTGTAGTGAAGGCCAAGGAGGATATGTGGAAAATTCATTTATAATATATTTTTCATCACCTATTTTATATTATCTTGTATTTCAGCAATATTTATGAGAAATTTAATACAAAGATTATATATCATAATACGTGTGTCTCAATGTAGTGAATCAGGCTGTACTTCAGAAAAAGTTGAAGACTTTTTTCAAAAAGAAGTGCAATTAAAAATACTACGAGTCATTCTGGGATAAAAGTTAGGACTGTTTTTTATAATGTATTTTTTTTTCATTTTGAAAAGGAAATATTGATATTTTTTCAACGAACGACAAAACGAATGGACAAACGTTAAAAATTGAACGGACGAACGCCTAAAAAATTGAGACGGACGAACGCTAAGGTTACGAACGCCCACAAGCCTGAATAATTAATTAATGTTTAATGATTATTATATGAAGTAAAATTTAAAAAATATTTTTTTAACAAACTTTTATTTGTAATGAGCAAGACATGAGCAGAGAGAATGCGCACTTCATGCTTTATTCCTAAGCAATTACTTTCTTTGTATGTCAAAGAGCAAATGATTTAACAGTAGAAATGTGGTCAAGACGGGGATTCGTGTTTATTTTAGACCTTACATTTTTTGTCATGTATTACGTCATGATTAAAGGAATGTTGGAATGATTGGAAGAAGAGCAGGAGGAGGAGATAAATAAAAGAGTCACATTTTAATGCTAGGAATGCACCATACAAAGAGCGAGAGAGAAAAAGGGTAATTCCCAGGGATTCATTAATAGATCTTAATCAATTCTTGACATCAAATATAATTAATCATCTTACAATTTAAATGATATGTTTACTAAATATCTCTAAAAGTAGCATTCATCAAACCGTACGTAGCTGAATGTTGCTGAATCCTTTAAAACAGTGGTACCATGGTGACGGCCCGGCCCGCAACCGGCCCGAATGCACATCACCTTCGGCCCGTTACGTCAGTGGTTGCGAAGTGTTTATTATAATAATAATACTATGATATATATCAACAAATTTAAATTCTAACAGTAATTTTGGCCTCCTGAGGTCCCACTTGAAAACAATCTGGCCCACTGACCAATTTCACCCTGGCATCCCTGCTTTAAAATGTTACTATTATATAACATAATGTTACTATTTCTACTATAATGTTTACACCAAGTATCAGTTCATTTTATATTCTACCTTGAAATTTGATTGATTTTTTCTACGATGACGTGGGAATCATTCACGGATATTTAAATTTTGAGCCAATTAATGTAATTATAACTGTGTTAAATAGTAAATTATGTTATTTACTTCAACGTTATGGTCAAGGCTATCTTCTTTTGCCTATATGTTCGATGAATTGCATCCGACAGGATATAAATAAGCATAGCTTAGTTAGAAATTTATTGCCGATTACAAAGTACATACAACTATAGACACTACGGTAAAGAACACAACCACACAATGGGTATCTGTGTTACAACAGCAAAATGAATTCCTTCTTAAATCCTGAAATTATGTACAATAATATGTTTCATTTCTTTACATTTCAAATTTTTTAGAATTTAGATGTCCGCGTCTTCTTCTTGAGACACTTCATGCCTTTCGAGGGACAGAGCAGGGCATATAATAAGCATATAACATTCAAATTTAAGGAGTGCTATAGCCGTGCGTGTTAAGGCGCGTTTCAACTCTCAATGTTGAGGGCGCAGATTCGAATCCCGAGAGGGGATGGTCATTTTTGGTCTACCTCATAATAAGATCCTAGGTTCGATAGATTTATTTTAAACTCTATAATGCTTATTTATATCCTTTCGGATGCAATTCTATCGAACCATATAGGCAAAAAAATAATAATCAATCGAACATAGGATCTTAGACTAAAAGGACCATCCCCTCTCGGGATTCGAACTTGCGTCCCCAACATTGAGAGTTGAACACGCTTAACATTTTTTTATTCTATACGTTATTTAGGATTTTAGTATAGTTTATATTATATACTGTTATGTTTTATGTGATATCGAATAAAAAGTATGACCTAAAAAAATATTAGTATAATAACGTTTCCCAACGAAACCTACATCCTTATCGAGGTATAAATTTCCCCTATCTATGTTTACTACAATTTTAAAAGGAGTGTCCCATGTGCTATATGAAGTTTACATACTGGGATCAAAATGTCGCATGTCTAGTAATCATTGTACTAGAAGTACCTCCAGTTTATCACAAGGAAATTGTGTCCTTTAATGTATTAAAATAAACAACGTATTAAAATATAAAAATATATATTTCTAAACTCTAACTTATATGTTTATTTAATACATTATTAAAAAAATCATATTTACTGAATAAAAAACATAGTTGGGAGAGCAAAAATATTTTTAAATGATATGTTCTTATGGCTTCATCGCTTACGTATGAGATCTCTCTCACATACACTGACTCCTGGGGTTTCTAGATTGGAAAAGCTTCATGGAAGAGAGTAGAGAGAAAAAAATCATGAAATATATATGAATTGACACATATATACTTTTCCTTAGTCAGTCTATATATATATATATATATACATTAATTACGGGATGAAGTACAGTTATTATGACGTGTGGTTTCTCAAGGGAAAACTTAATTATTGCCTGACTCCCTGTAGTTTTCAGAGTTGTTGTTTAAAAAAAATAAATACATTATACCATTCATATTTAATGTATTATTATTTTGTGTAAACGATTAGATTTTATAATGACAAACAAATACACTGTTGCCACTAGAGTTATTAGTGCATAGAGGTGTTGGCTGAGTAGCCACTTGTATCCATAGTCATAATAATATTCGTTTTAAACCTGTTGTTCATATCCGTTGAATGCAGTGAGGCATATTATACGTTGAGTGAAGGAACATTCTTTTTTTCAAGAATGGATTCCTTGGACATTTAAATGAATATAACTTTCTATTGTCACATGCTGAAAAATGCTATAAATAGTACCATCATCGTTTAAAAAATCACAATGAATGAAATGACGTCAAAGAACATTTCAAGTAATATACTTAATTCATGACTAGTTTGTTTTATATCAAATAACTACTATAATTTGACTTAGGGATGTATGCAATTCCAGAATAAAGGAGTCCCTTGTGATCTCTTAAGTATAATTATTATGAGTTAATGCTGAAGGATGCTATGCATTTGAAATATATATATATATATATATCTTCAGAAGGATATATTTTTTTCTGTGCATACATTTAATTATTGGAATCTTTTGTATCCAAATATTATCGCTTTTTAAAATATATGAGCATTTTAATGGAATGGAATTATAATTATATAGGCAAATGGTGAACCTCGTCCAAAGCGCCTGAAAGCACAACAATCGGCTGGAAAGGTTATGGCCTCAGTATTTTGGGATGTGCATGGTGTAATATTCATCGACTATCTTGAGAAAGCAAATACCATCAATCATGAATATCATTAGCGTTATTGGAGCGTTTGAAGGCCGAAATTGCAAAGAAACGACTGCATATGGCCAATTTTTTTTTGTTTCATCAAGACAACGCACCCTGTCACAAGTCAATCAAAACAATGGCAAAACTACGTGAATTGAACTTTGAGTCGCTCCCACATCGACCGTATTCGCCAGATTTGGCTCCAAGCGACTACTGGCTTTTCGCAGACCTGAAAAAAATGCTCGCCGGTAAGAAATTGGGCACGAATGAAGGGGTTTGTCGCTGAAACTGAGGCATATTTTGGGCGAAAAGATGGATCGTTCTACAAAAGTGGGTTTGAAAAGTTAGAACGTCGATGGGTTGATAGCGTTGCTCTTGATGGAGATTACGTTGATGAGTAAAGCTAATTTCGAGCAAAAAATGTGTTTTCTTTGTTAGGCCCGGGACTTTTAAGCCCATGTGTTACATATTAAAATTTGAAAGAACTTTTGAACTCAACAAACTATTTTCCATATATTTCAAATAAAACAACTTGTATTTGTTCATACTAGCTTATAAATAAGTGTACAAATATAATTATCTCAATTTAAAATAAGTTTATTCAGATTTATTAATATAGAATCGACTTGCAATGTCTCAACGATAATATTTTTCATAATTCTTGCAAGGAGGAGCCTTCAAGGGTAAGTCACCACCTAGAATATATACACAAGCTAATTACGTATGTAGACGTAGGATCAATGGTATTTAGAACAGAATAGAGAGAGAAGAAGAAAAAAGACGCTCTTTGGTCTGAAGGATTGTAGGAAGAGGGAGCCTGGTGCAACAGATGTGATTAAATTTCATTGAGCTGGCGAGTAAATATAATTAACTGTTCAGTTATAATTTATTACTATCAATTCATGGAGCGTTGATTAATTGGCCCGTGGAAGAAAAAGGGAAAACGTATGTTTGAGGCTATACCCATATATTAGCGGTGCGAGAGCCAAAAAGTGGGTGGATCTGTCCTTTTTATAAAAAAACAACAAGGCAACTCTCTTGTGCTTCCTACATCATAAAAACAGTCAAGTGTATTCATCTCTTCTTTGGTTAATCATATTACATAAATTCTAGGACTCTGCTAAATGATTATGTTATAATATATTTGTCGTGTTGGGATACCTTTAATATGAATATATTGTTAGTATATTTATATCCCAGAGTCGTCGCCAAGTAGGTTGCACGGCAGGAACGAATGTTAAAGAACGACACGTGTGAAGGGTCATGACTGGAAGGCTACTTTATTGTAACAGTATAGGAAAAGAAGGAAATATACAAACGGAAGAGGAAAGAGTGAGGCACATGACGTCAGGGTATCTTGTAACGTGACGTCAGAGACATAACAATAATTATATACTTTTTAGTTGTTGTAAAATATGGCTCCGCAAATATTTATAATTTAGTTTGTTGAAATATTTTCTTAAAAAGGCTTCAAGATATTTTTTAAATACTTTTTTAAACATAAGCTACATATTCTACAAAAATCAAAGCAGATGGTAGTTTTTCGAATGATAAACGATTAGTTTTTGGTATCCCGCAGTATACAATTTAAAAAATGATTAATTGCCGGAGGTGCCTAAAAAAAGGAACAAATAAATATTGATATCTTGGTATCAAATAACTGTTAATTTCAACCCCCTATTTCTTTCAAGTGTAGTTTAATGGCTCCATTATTATTATTATCCTTTATGTCCCATATCTTTTGAGCTTTATACTTTATTCAACAATTTCATTAAGTATATTTGCTGTATTCATTTAAGGAAATATGATCCCCAAACAGCAATCAAACTGATTTCCTTTTGTAAGCTTCTCATTTTGTTGGATTGTAAGGCCCTTGGGAAAGATTTAGAAAGAAAGCGATTTATCTGAGGAGCCAGCAAATACATATCTATATATATATATATATAAGCATTTGCCTTCCATTTACAATATTAAATAAATGTGAAAATACAGTTTGCCACTATTTTATTATTGTATTATGTCGCAGTTGATGTTATCACATTTGAAAATGGAGGGAAATCATTTTAGTAATATACATAAACTTTGTGAGTCGTTAACTAAAAAGTTATTTCAAATTGTAGCCCAAAAATAAGTTGTAAATTTCGACCAAGCATAGAAAATACTCCTATATATAGTTTTTGGAAGATTGAGTAGCACATGTGATGGCCCTTATATTTGTCGACCTTCTCATATGCTTAGCGATGGATGACGTCATTAACCAAAGTATTGATCAGTAACAATAATTTCAAATATATACTATTTTAGACATGTGTTTCTCAACTTTTTATTGACGGCTCAAAGAATCCTCCTCAAAGGTTAGTGACTCCAATTCGTTTTTGAACACTAAATCTGCTTTTATATAAATAACAAATCATTGGCGATTCTAGGAAATATTAAGTCGAACTTAAATGGGGTCGATATTCGTAGTTTGATAAACATTGATTTATACTACATGACGTCACACTTGAGGTCGGGCTTATGAAATCTGAGGTCCTCTGAATTCAAGCGCATATTTTTTATAATAATGATAAAATTAAATCTCGGGGTTTGATTGAGCAGGACCGGACAATTGCTCGGTCTTTCCCTGTAGGTATAACCTACACTGGTCCCACACATAACTCTTTAGATTCATAATAATGAATATCTGTTTTTTTCGTAAATGTATAATTTTTAAATTTATTTAAAATGTTTTCAAAATGATACATTTTTAATTAACGAAAAGTTGTATTGATTAGATCAGTTTGTTTTAAGACTGATTGAGAAATCACTCCTCTCTTCGCGTCTGTCCAATGAAGGCCATCTCTTTATTAAGCCAAATGATGTATTTCATTGCACTCTCATTATGTGACTATGTAAATATGTCTTGGATATGCAAAACTCATATTCAATAAAAAAGATATAGAATCACTTATAATCTCAAGGATGTTGATTTTTCCTAAAAGTATAAAACTCAAGGATTAATTTTCAGGTAAACACATATTTAAATATGCTTTTCTATATGACGGATCACATATATATATACATAAACAGTTAAGTCCCTATATCAATGCCCTTGAAGTTTTATCATGAATTATTATTTTTGGAGTCTGGAACAGCAAAGGAGCTGTACATTTTACTATTATGAATATGTGGACTTGCTTTCTCAACTTATGATTTTCGTATAAAACTCAGAGGTTTACTGAGGAGGAAATTGAATTTCTTTTTTTGCATGACGAGTTCCTTCAGAGCACAAAAGGAAGAAACAAATCATAGTCATTAAACCATGAAAAGGCCTCGATGGGTTAATCTATAGTTCGTGACGTGAGACAGATGGATTTTTATAGTGAGGAAAGTAGATTTTCAAATATGTTTTACTTATAGCGAATGCAAAATAGTCTCTGTTAAATGATCAGGACTGTGTTTGTCAGGGATTTGTTGGATGACAAACGGAATCGAGTCCAAGGGCTTTTTTTTTAAAGAGACTTTGCAATTTTTGTCTTTGAGTTTGTGATCTCAAATTTTATATGATAATTACTTGTTATCTAGGAATATAATGACTTTTATGACTGTGTGTACACCCTGCAGACATATTAAAAAAAGATTCGTCATGGTGTTTTTCAGCTGAAGGGCCATTTTGAAATATTTAGAAGGAATGCCGATTTCCTTGTGTCTATGCTTTTGCATATTGAAACCCTCTAATCGTAAAAGAAGTACACCAATACTTGTGATAGACAAATACCTCACCGATCTTTTGTGCCATACTCTCAACCAATGCTCTTCAATCGCGCAGAACATAATTGGTAGATACATACCGGGTGGAACGCAAAAATTGTTACACTTTGTAGTTTTAACTTTAGCTACTTATATTTCAGCAAATAATCCTAATTTAGGAAAAAACTTTAACATATAGTTTTATGGCATATATTACATCAATCATCGATGTAGCCACCGTCAACGATCCCAATGGCCTCAAGACGCCTCCTGAAGGCCTGGCAGGTCTTTGTAATGTATTCCTTGGACATGGAGGTCCAGTGCTCATTAACGGAGGCTTTCATGGCCTCAATATTTGCGTGGCGGAGTGTACATGCTTTGGACTGAACGTGCGGCCAGAAGGCGTAATCCAACGGTTGTTGTCTGGGCTGTAGGACGGCCACATGTCCTTAAGCCAGAACTCCATATGCTTCTTCAGTCTATTCTGGGCAGTTAAGGCAGTGTGTGCGGGTGCCCCATCCTGCTGGAGGACCACATTGCCATCAGGGAAATTCTCCCTCACCCATGGAAAGAATTTCCTCTTCAGCCCTTGATGTAGTCAGCTGCCTTGAGCCTGAATTCTGTCGGGAACCAAATGAGTGGTGCAGCGATGCCATTGGAGGCCACAAATCCAAAGGGCATTGCACTTGCAGGGTGCTTTGTGGTGGTCAGGGTTCGAGCAGACTTATCAATTTCCCTAAAGCTGAGATAGCGGTCATTCCGGCGGTTCCTTACTGAATGAACAGTCCAAGTCTTTTCATCGGAGATGACCGGCCAGCTGTTGCACTCTTCAGGTTGTTGAGGAGAGCTTGACAACATTGGAGATGGACAGCTTTTATTCTCTCAGTGAGAAGTGGCCTCTCCACCCTCACCCAACTCTCCCCCCCAGCATTTTGACCGACCTCACAATCGTTGTGTGCGAGATCCCCATGTCCTTTGCATGAGCCCTCATTGATTTCAGTGGTTCCGCCTCCAATGCCTTCTTGATGATCTGTAGGTCCACTTTGGCCTTGCTATCACTTCCACGTTTCCTCTCGATGTAGTCCTTCTTGCCAATACGGTACACAGACATTCTGGCTACGCCCAACAGCCTCGAAATCTCTGTGTGTGTTCCCAGCATCAAGAAGCGCGCGGACTTTTACACGGGTGTCTCGTTCTGAAGCCATTTTCTCGTGAACTAAGTGAGTGATCATCTTGAAATTTTACCAGACACGCTTTTTGTTGTTGCTTTTGCTAATACCTTGGACTATTTAAAATCTGTCTTCAAAACCTCTTAATTTAGAGATTAAGAGTGTAACAATTTCTGCGTTCCACCCGGTATGTAGGTATAATAGCTATAACTTTGATATAATTTTCCTTGTCCTTTATTTATTCATTTTTATCTCTTTTTCAACATATTCATAAATAATATAATAATATTAAATACTTTAGTGCTTATTTGTGTATTTCCATATATTTACCTCCATTTTAATATTTGTAAATTCAGTGTATGTGTTTTAGAACTGTGAATTAACAAAAACATGTGAATTTTCGAGCATTCAAATAGGCAATTCAATGTCTCTTTCGGCAAAAATTAAAAAGTTCTGGCATTAGGCCTTATAATACTTTATTTTTGCGAATATTTTGTTTAATTTCTTATTTGTAAACAAATTTATGATATAAATTGGGTTCTAGTGGAACTTTAAATATTCTAAAATAAGTATCCAACATAGCAAAGGGCAAAAGTCACAAACATTTATAAAAGGTTTATCTATGTACAATTGACAGAGCTGCGACTACCGAATGTAAATCGATATTTAGAACTGGAAGCGTTGTTACTTGGTGGTGTGAAGAAGTTGAACTCTGCAAAATAAATAAACAACTCCGGAGCTGAAAGTACCTTTAATATTGGACAACATATAACAAAAGACAGTTAAGGAAATAAATTACCTTCCATTTCCTTCAAAATCCGAGTGTACATATGATTTATATAAAAATAACCTAAATTGAATTTCAAATAATCTCTAAAAAAATTATAACAAAATATGTACTTATTGTCTTTTGTTTTAAATTGTCCGATACTAAATGCATATGAAGAAGTCACAGAGGAGATGCATAAATAAATTTCTCTTTCTTTCTTATTTACCCACCGATCGATATTCGGTAGATATATAATAAAATCTACCGAATCGGCGGTATTTTTCCTACCGAATCCCAGCTCTGACAATTGAGCCATTGTATCGACTCGGTGAATGTTATTTTTAAGTGCAATTGTACGACAATACGTTAAATATGTATTGTTATTAATTGTGTTAATGAATCGAATCAATATCAATCATAGGCATAAAATTAATCATTATTAATAGTTGCAGGGAGAAAGGGAACGAGATAATACGTTACTTCTCTGAAATCTACTTTTTCGTGGCCTGTATCTATCTCCATTATCCGCAAAAAATATTTTTGATTGGAGATTTTATACTTTTAGGGTAGACATAATTTATGAACCTAACAAAATTATACAAACTGAATGAATAAAACATTTATGTCTTACATTATGATAATAAGATTCAGTCACACATTTAATCTTCCTTGTAAATTTATTTCACAAATTGTTTAATCTTTTTTATTCCAATTTATTGACTCTTTAACTATCATTTAATTTTGTCTTATTAAAAAATAGTCTTGTGGTTACTCCTGCAAACAATTACTCCCCAAATAAATTAACAAGAGTCCTGCATGATATTTTGCATAATTATGTCATTAAAATAATTGCAGATTACTTCTATATAATTTGTAGGGAGAAAACCAAAAGGGAAAATTATAATTGATCGCATCAATTAACGTAAGTGGATAAATGGTCTCCTATCAGTTTTTTGTTTGTTTGTTTGCCTTCATTCTTGGTAACTTGGATATATAAGTGCATTCGTTGCATTCACTTCTTTTTTATTTGTTGACTACATCTAATACTTGTGCCTTGACCATGAACTCCAATGGCTTAAATGCGAGAAGGAGAGAGAGAGAGAGTCGCGCAAATGATAGGAGCCGGTGATAAATAACTTAACCACCTCGACCACTAACGACACTATTTTACACAGAGTTTGTTTTTGTTTTGAGGCCAAGGCTGAAAGAGGGTTTTCCCCTTCATTTTGTTATGAATCCATATTTTCTATACTTGTTATAGAATTATTCCTGTAATTGACTTTTGTATTTATTATACTCTAATAATTATGCTTTATTATTTTATAAAATTCTTAGATTTTATAAATACAAGCATATTACCAAGATAATCAATATATAAACGAATGTTATATTTTTGCAGATTTAGTTCCTTTCGAATTGTATTCTTGTATAATTGATTATGTATTATAGCATTAAAATTAGGTTTTTTTTAAATGAAGTTGAAGCCTTCCCATCGAAAGAATCGATCTTGTCCCCTCAACATTATGTGAATTAGATTATTAAATTGTTATATTAAAAATCCGAGATGAGAATATGATTTCAAATTTGTCCTCTTTTCTTAAACAATATCATTTGTAGTTGCTCAATTTGCTAATACAAAATCCATAGTTAAAGTGCAAAAAAAACATATGATCATTTAATTAATAGTGATTCCATTTGTTGTTTGTATGCAATGGAACTTTTAATGACATTTAAACATAGAGTATTCCTAATATAATACAGTTTATAGCGTTTTGTTTAACGATCTGACTTTTTAAGGTTATTTTTTCATATATTTTTATCTCATTATTTTCTAGGTAAGTGCAGGAATATTCCTTTTTTTCTTTGAGTTTGATTAGATGGAACCACAAGTTACACATAACTTAATGCAGTGGTTCCCAAAGTGGGGGGTACACCCCCTAGGGGGGCGCAGAGCAATTGCAGGGGGTGCGCGGGAAGTCTGAATGAATGAAAATATAAATACAGTAGACTAAATAACACTGTTATAAATGGTCAAAAAACAAAAAAAAAGGTTGAAGTTCGTATTAATTACAATGTGTGAAATAAACTGCAATGGACTCTAAGAACAAAATGTGTGTATATCCTTTTTTTTTGGGGGGGGGGGGGTGCAAAATTTCTTATGCACCAAAGGGGGCCCATCAAAAAAAGTTTGAGAACCACTGACTTAATGAGTTATTGCCAAGGCATTTAATGCTAATCCTTACAATCCTTCGTCCCTCGTGATAACCTTTTTCTAAGGCTTATTACTTTGAATATGCGTCCTCATTATGAAGCCATGAGTTCATGTACTCCTCCTAAGTATTTTCTCTTCCACCTCCATGATCAAAATTCATAAGGAGCATTAATTATGAAATATTCCTCATAGTTCATTTTCTCTCAACAGCAACAAATGCATTTTCTATAAATAAGAACACGCTGCCAAGAAGGAAAAGCAATTTTTTGGCCCGCACTTCTCCTAAACTCAAATACATATAATTAATAAATTACCTATTAATAGAACGAAGAGCCTTAAGTAGTGTATTTACAATGAAGAAGTCTCAAGGTTTTCTAATTCATTAAAGCCACCCAGTACTCGTACACACACACACACACTTACCATATCCAGGTCTCTCCGCTTTGTTTAAACGATACCAACCAGGCCTTCTCCTTTGTGTAGTTGTTCTCTCTAACATGGATTGTAAATCTTTCTTGGGTGCTTAATCATTTTCTTCTCCACTTTTTTCTTCTTTTCCTCTCTTGACATGATGAATGGGTGTTTAACATTCTAATAGTCAAAGAATAGTTGCCTGATATCAACATTATAAAGACCAATTGGCATCGAACGAGTTAAACGGATTAGAGCTTAAGCAAACGTCTGATAGTTTTACCTTTGTTTAAATCACGCGCCATTTCTTCCTTCCTCCAATCAAATACAACGCGCCTTTTTACGTGCCATTTCATCAAATATAAAAATATAATTTCCAGTGATAAGTTACTTTTTCCATCTTATATGTATTCGAATGTAATATATATTATATATAATACCATATATTTTTTCTAAATTATTTATATCAACATATAGTTGGTTATTTTCCACTCAAGTGAGTCAAATGAATTTCATATTTATAATGATTTCTCGACCCTCAAAATTGTTTAATTCTACAGTTTAAACAAATTTAAGTCATTGTAAGATCCCACCGTCTAAATGTAAATGGCATTACGTCACTACTTTTTTCTACTTTACAAATGATTCTTCGATATTGAAATATTCTTGTAATGAGTTTTTTATGCATTCATTAAAATAAGGGGCTCTCTCTGTTGGAGACCTTACCAGGGCTTTGACCTTACCTATCACTCAGATATATCATCATCCTTGGGATGTTGACGGTAGTAGGTAGAATATTAATAAAGCCATCAGAGATTGGAGGGGATATCTTATAATGTTATTTCGAACACTCTCTTCGCTTGTATATTGAAAAGCTACGTGATGTCACCAGAACAACATGAAGAAGACCAAGGTATTGAACTAAAGTTCAAAGAAGGTCATTAAAAAATCTTAATCAAGGCCCAGAGCATGATATTTTGCAATATTATTTTATTTTTAAATCTACTGGAGTTGCCTATAAGTTGCAGCAGTGTCTACATACATATAATCTTAATGTTAAATGAACTACGTCCCAAAGCACAAATAAGTATGCGTCGGTTTAAATAAAAAATGACCTGTCAAAATATTAAACCTCTTAATAGTTTATTGGTTATATAGGACGACGTATGGGCCCGGACTCGGACCGATGCCCGCTTGTTAAGGACCCCAAATATAGATCCCAGATATAACTTATAAGACAAGATAATAATTTATGTACACCCACTGTAAACTTACAAACGTATGCTCTACATCCAATATTTGATGGTATGTTTTCTACTAGAAAAATTCAAAATGGATTAGACCATAAAAAAATCAGGGCCTGCTGGGATAAATTTAATGCCATTAATAGTCTTAGGATCTAATTTGAAACTTCAAGATTAAGCACAAACGAGTCCCAATTTAACACACGCATTTTATGCTCCGATATTAATGATTTTGCTGTCTCCCATCAATTCTTTAACATAAAAATGTTCGAATTTGTGTTCTTGAATAAATTTTGTTGTGTATAAAAAACATATCAAATATTACCTTTTTATTGGGATTAATATTTTATTAGGAGAACATAATCAAATTGATCGAAATGAAAGAACATGTTCTAACAAAATATATTGTTATTTTATTGTTGTTTATATAAATAGAAGAGAAAACTCTTTGAATGCTAAAACCTTGCCTTAATATCTCATTTTAGAGATTGATTGTCGTACCACGAAATAAGCACATTTATATCCTTGAAATATATTTCTTATACTTATTATTATCTACTGGAGATATTTCAGGCAATAGTTTGTTTATTGGATGTTATTAATTTCATTTTGTGAAGGTGAAAAAAAAACTTTTTTTAGTAAACATAAGAGTTCAAACAAATGCCCTGCAAACAGTAAGATCACAAAAAAGTCTTTTTTTTTTTGCCTATATGGTTCGATAGAATTGCATCCGATAGGATATAAATAAGCATTATAGCGTTAAAATTAGTCTATCGAACCTAGGTTCTTATCAATGAGGTAGACCAAAATTGACCATCCCCTCTCGGGATTCGAACCTGCGCCCCCAACATTGAGAGTTGAAGAGTCTTTTATTCTTATGTCAAAATATTATAATTCTTATTGTTTATTCAGAACCATCCACAAATAATGTCCAAAAGTAATACCCACATCAAGGTACTAAGTCTGGATCAATATATATATATACATATATATATATATATATATATATATATATACAGCTTCCATGATTTCATTACCCAAAATGACAACCTGGGAAGGGTACTTCATTCCATCGATAATATATAAATTACCACTTCAATATTTGTTTATTGAACTCATTTGCTTTAAAAAGAGCATATACAGTATGTTTGCAAATGATCAATCACATAAAAGGTTGAATTTGAATGGAATTATAGGACTGAAAATATATAGAAGAGCAAGAGTAGCATGAGAACAAGAAGATCTAGCGGTGATGAAGGTATTCATTGTAAGACTGTTTGGAAGAATATTGTTTTATTAAAGAACATAAATTATAATGAACAATGTTAAAATATTCATTGAATTTTAAGTACAAAGTCATCCACAACATATATTACAGAGTGTACCAGCAAAATTTAGAAAATCGCGAAACAATTTTGCTCGATCTCTAAAAACTTTAGTTAACATTTAATCAAGAATCTCTGAAACAAATGTTAAAAGAAAATATCTTCGCAATCTGTCTTATTCAATGTAGCCTCCTGTAGCTTCAATGACTGCATCAACACGGTGGCAAAAAGCAGCACAGCTCTTCTTGATGAAGTCGGTAGACATGTTGGCCCAGGCAGCAGTGATGGAGATCTTGAGAGAGTCCACATTTGGATGAGGAGTGCTGTTGGTCTCCCTCTCCAAAAATCCCCACACAGAAAAGTCAGGGGATTGAGATCTGGGCCTGAGGGTGGCCAGTAGTTTGCTGGCCAGAAATGGGCAAAATACTTGAGCAGAAGTCCTGGCCAACTTTGATGTGTGGGGGAGCCCCATCCTGAGTCCACACATAGTGGCTAATAGGGTAATTTGCCTTCAACTAGGGCAAAAATGGTATCTCAGGACTTTCATATAAGCATGGCGGTCAATTTTTCTCTTCGCCCGACAATAGTACAGAGGCATGGTCTTCCCGTTAGATGCCACGACTCCTAGAACCATCACTTGGGCTGGGTGTTTGGTCTGTACACTCCCTTGACCCCATCTACTGACTCCGCAAGGTACCGATCGTTTCTCCAATTGTAGACCTGGTCCCTATAAAAATCTTCTTGTCTGAGAAAATTGTCATAGTGGACTTCTTCTTGTGAAGGTTTGAGCAAGTTTATGTGCATCTTTCGAGCCTATTGACCTTCATTGCCTCTGTCAAAAGATGCATGAGCCTCCTGACGTAAGATTTCAGGTTCAGGTAATCTTCAAAGCCCTTGACATGGTAGAAGTACCCACATCGATGGTCCGAGACAGTCTCCAAAAATGACTTTGTGGGATCCTCCTTCACCGTCTCCTTGACCTTTCCCAAAAAGTCCTCAGTCCTTTTCTTATTTGCTCCTCCACTGCTTGGAGTCCTGCCAGTACCGTTCCATCCTTTAGAGCTTTGAAACATTGTAAACTGTTGCCAAAGAGCAGCCAACAATCTCCACGATCTCTTTTTTGTCCACTTTGGCCTTAAAAGGTCGGCGATCCTCTCACGATTCTTCTCCTCACGAATCATGGTGAGGAGTGAGTGAAACAATGTTTACTAACAAGCACTCTACGTGGCTGGTACTACAGGAAGTTTTAATCTAAAAAATCACTAAAGCTTGCCCCAGGGTAGCCAAAGACAATTAAACTAAATCTAAATTTGCTGGTACACTCTGTATATGATCCTTATCACGTTGGATTACTCGAATAGTGTCCCATTAGTAAATGGTTACATAATTTTGCAATATATTTGAACGACTAACGTACAAACTAATAATATGATGAAGTGGGATATTAACGTGACATATTAGATTTGTTCCATAAATAATGAGGTCGACCATTAAAACTCAAAATTTTAATCAGATCAATAAAAAGCTTCTCAATCAGTACACATAATCCCCTCCGACTGCATTGCCGTCGTAGCAGTGTCCCCGGAGCTTCCTGAGTTGGCCGTAGAGCTTGTCTTCACTGACCCTCCTCATCGCCCGCAGAACGGCAAGTGTAGCCTCCTCGTGGCCCCCAAACTCGTCCTACCGGAGCAGGTGCTTCAACTTCCGGAGCAGGAACCTGTCACACAGGTTCAGGTTGGGTGAGTAGGATGATTGTTTCACCGGTTCCATGTCCCTCCAGGTCAGGAACTCCCTGGTATCGGTGGCAGTGTGGGGACGTGCATTGTCCACAAGATCAGCCGGATTTTGTCCTTTTTCAGGCTGAGAAGCGCTTCCCAGTCGTCCTCAGGTACTCGTTCCGGTCGGTTGTGTTTCTGGCAGGTAGTGCAGTGATCGATACCCGCCTCGCATCAGAATCATCGTCTTCCTCGCTGTCTGTTTCACACGGGGGGTCGAGAACCGGCCCCCGTGGGCTCCGCCCAGACTTGTCTCCGCTCCGCCGAATCCCAGTAGAACCAGGACTCGTCCTGGACTAACAGATGAGACCTCAAAAAGTCCTCCCCGTGGTCCTGGATCAGCTTCAGGAGGTCCTGACAGCACTTAACTCGCTGCGTCTTGTTGGCTTCAGAGAGCTGGTGAGGGACGAGCACGCTGAGGAGGTTTCGGAGCCCTAGATCCTCCGTCAGAAGCCTGAAAACAGTTGTAGATGGTAGGGACACCTCTGCAGCAACTTGTCGAGTGGTCATCCGGGGTTTATCCTCGACCAGGCACTTCACACGGGCCACATTCTCCTCTGTCCTCGTCTCCCGGGACGTCCAGGACGGGTCTTCTTCTTCAGGGCAAAAACACCCTTATCGAACTCAGTGTGCCATCTTTGGAGGGTGGAGAGGCCAGAACAGGAGTCAGGGAAGGTAGAGAGCAGGTCCCCGTGGATCTCGTTGACTGTCCTGGCGAACTTGGTCCGATCAAGAAGTAGGAGCGAAAGTCGGGTGTCTCCATTTTCAGCTGCGAGTAGAATGAATGATAGAAATGACGCGATTACTCACCTTATATACTAGCCTGAGTGGCGCCATACAGTCTGTTCCCATGCAAAAATATGCGATAAGAACGCTCCCGTTGAAATTTTTGAGATAGCGTGGGAACTTTTCGAGATAGCTAACCTACCTCATTATTTATGGAACAACTTAATAGATGAAAATGACCCATTCAAATTTAATGTTATATATGGCATGAAACTTTACCATATATATACATATATATATATTTATACATATATATATATACGAAAAGATTCGAAATATTCAATTAAAAAAGCTAAACTATAAAAAAAAATTAGATAATATATTAAAAAATATAATTATTAATAACGCGACCATTCATAAAAGAAAAAGATAATATGTAAAAAATATTTTTACATATAATTTATTTTTAACGTATATTCAATCAACTTTTAAAAGCTTGATTAAAACCATTAATAGAATGAAAAAAAGCTGACAAGCTACCTAAGCCTTGCTTCATCAATATACATATAAATTAACTATTATCTATTCATTTGTTTGTTTTTATTTTGACAGAGGGTTGGGATGGTGAGTTCTCTCTTTATCACTCAGATAGTATATTATATAATATTTATTTTGAGGTGCAACCGGCGTTTGGCCCTAGTTGAGGTTGAGATTCCAAGAGGAGCAACAAAGACCTGTCAGCCTGCTCTTAACGACATCTTAGGAAGAACATTAATAATAATAATAACTATGCCTGTCCATTTTGTTTGTTCTTATTTTTTATAACATAAAAACTTTACACGCAAATCTTGGCCCTACATATATGTTTCATTCCTCACTCTTCTTTAACCTGAGGCCCAAACAATGTTTTGGTAGTTGTTGCATGGGCCTTACATCTACAACATTTTCCCACACATAAAATTGCCCAATTTAACAACCTATAATTTTCTCTGCCCATATTAACTTGTGTTATTAATCTTAATTGAAACTCTCCCATTTTCTTTACTTTTTGGTCTTTGAATTAGTTTTTGTCTGTCTTACTTTATATGGTCATTTCCTCAGTGTAATGACAATTATTTTTCCTGGGAAGGTTTTTATAATATGACAGGAACTTCCCTATTATGGGGACATCCGGAAATAAACCTCATTCCCTATTAATGTCAATACAATAAATCCACATATGCTCAGAAAATAATGTGTGGTTATTTTGATTTACCATCCCTGACGATAAACATAATGATAAGATATAAAAGCAAAAAGAATGCGTTTCCGACTGAAAAAGACCTAATTAATCTGTAGGTTATGAGAACTACCATAAAAATCAGTAATAAATTAGATAGCTAATATTGATACTCTCATTTTGATGCACTAAACTTCCATTCTTTTTTATTGCTAATAATGTCGTGTAAGGGCCAACGTTTATATAAAAAAAGAAAAGTTGAGAGAGTTCTACTTCCTAAAGAAAATGACTTGGTCAGAGGAACGTATAATGAACCATTTTTGATCCCTTAACAAGACTTAAAGTACTCGATATGTTATATACGCACATAAGATATCATTGTATTTTTTGTTTTAGTATTATTATCAGGGCGGGTTTTTGCTATGGGCAATGTGGGCGACAGCCCAGGCCGCAATCTATTTGGGGGAACAAAAAAACCACCAGTTTCCACACAGTGCGGATCACGTCCCAATCTTTATTTCTGCCGGACGGTGCATTGGAGCTCAGTGCAACTCAAACAGCAGCTGGATTTGGATACGGCTTCAAAATCAAACATCCGATGACTTTTAAAAGTAAAAAAAAACTCCGCTCAGTAGCAGGTCGGATAAAGTGGGTGCACGCAGGGGGCACATAAGCAGTACGCATGCAGCCTTTCTGCAACCAGTGGAACTGCTGCTTCCAAAATAAATTGTATTGTGTTTACGTTATATCATTTCTATTTAATTTAATTATTATTATTATTCTGTTATTATATTATTTCTTGTTAAGATGTTGTAATTAGTGTTATTTGTGACACTGATGGGAGGGGGCGCCAATGGAGGGTTCGCCCAGGGCGTAAAAGTAGCCAGGACCGCCTCTGATTATTATAGCTGATTCAAGGATAAGAAGAGACCTCCTTCATTTACCAGAGCCATCAGAGTTCTAAATTAGGAAAAATATATATTATTTATAACGCTCGCAACTTTATATATTTTATATATTTCTTTGTCAAATGTAACACAAGAAACTATAAACCCAATAATATATATTTCTATTTTTGACTTAGATTGAAGGATATCTCCAACATACAACTGATCCAATCATTCTGAGGCTAAAAAACACTTTATATGTGTTGCTTTCTTATTGAACTTTCATCCACTGACCTAACTCATAACTAGATACTCTATAAAGAATAAAAAATATCTTAAAGAGTTCTTTGATAATGTAGGACGAACTAAATGGCTGCCCAACTTGGTGAAAAAAGTAGCCTTCATGGAAAAAAATCTACCAAAAATCGCAATGATGTCATCTTTGTTATGCTACATAAAACGTAGTCCTTTAAAATGACGTCACACTGTCTTTATTGTAGTTTTCCCCTTTTTCTATTCCTTAAGACATGGACACTTCATAGAGATATAAAGATATAGTGAGCGTATTCCCTTCAATAGCAGAGAAACATCGTCGTTTCAGCTGTATTCGGGACACAATGACGTATTCTCTGAAGGATCCAATAACACTTAAAACACTTAAAATAGTAATTCTATCTCAAAAGCAGTGTGATATTGTAACGCTGGCTAACTGGTTGATAAGAATTGATGGGAACAGGTCATAGAGATATAAAAAAGATAAAAGAGCTTATTCCCTTCAATAGTAGACAAACATCGTTGTTCAGCTGACGGCATTGCCCAAACTAAACAAAGTACGTCATCGTAAGTTGAGCATAGAGATAGAAAGATTGGTTTATATTGGGCTCAAAAACGTATGCCTCTAAAGAATCCAATAAGGGCTCTATGTTTTATATCTCTATGGTAATAGCAGGGTATGTAAAAAACCCAAAATTTTGAAAAAAACCCGAAATAACCCTGTTAAAAACCCCGGGTTTTACCGTGGGTTTTTTCGAACGGGTTTTTCATTACACCATTAATTAGCTAATAGCTAAAAAAAAACCGGGGTTTTTTTTTTCGGGTTTTTTCAAAAATTTGATTTTTTTTACATACCCTGGGTAATAGCCAGGGGCGGAGTGGCCAGTGGGAGTACCGGGACTATTCCCGGCAGGCCGCTGGCCTCAAGAAACTAAACGGCCGTTGACAGCCTCCCAATGGCATATTGGGGCTGTATAAGGCCGGCAAGGGCATAATTGTCCCGGTGGATAAATTCTTCGCACTCCGTTCCTGGTAATAGCTATATCCTTTTTTTTCTTTTATGGTTACTTGTTTGTTTTTCTTGTTAGATGGCTCATCGTAGAGGTTTATTCTGCAATAGTTAGTAATAGCCTAGAGATATAAGGTATTGAGAGCTATTCCCTTCAATAGTAGAGAACATCGTTCAGCTGTATTCTGTGTCCATTTTAAACAAAGTAATTTGACCTACGTCATTGTAAGTTGGTCACAAAGATAGGAAGATTTGTTTATATTGGGCAATATGACGTATTTCTCTGAAGAATCCAATAACCTCTTTATGCCTTTATAACTTAATGGGACACTTCAAGGGATAAAAAGCTTTTCCTTCTTCTCTTTGTTGTTGCTTCAACTTCAGATAATACATTTGTCAGCTAGATAAGATGGCCGCCATCGAGCATTCTTCTTCTTCCCTTTTATAATTGAGTCTATTGTATATCCAGTTATTAGATATCTAAATATTTCATATTATTATTCGGCTAAGTAAAAAATAAGCATTTTTATCTTGACCTCCAGCTCTAATGTTGTTACTCTTTGGAGTGCTCATCATGCATAATATTGTATATATACATTATATATGTATATGTTTATAACAACTATAATGGTAATAAAATAAACTGACTATCTGTGCACCCTCTTCTTCCTCGGAGTTAAGGATAATTTTCAACTTAATTAGCATGGGCTAGGGGATTTAATGCCCTTTATTCTTATAAGAGGCCCATTTCCCTGGCTAGCCTTTATTATAAACTCTTTTTTTTACTTCCTGGAATCAAGATGGCCACCATCAATAGTAATCTTTTATGTTTGTTGTTTATGTGTTTGTGTGAGCATGTGGTGTTCCACTGGACAACAACCCCCTCAACTCAGGGGAATTGTAATTATATATTTATATTGAAACTCTCTTTAATGAAGGGTATTGTATATATTTATAGCTTTAAATCAAAAATGATTATATTGTTCTCCGAATTATTATTTTTAAAATGAAAGTGTTTGAATGGTGTTTGTTTATAGGATTTCAATACATTCTTTTTTGTGTGAATGTAACTCTCCTACATAGTTTACATCTCACCAAAGCATAATTTGATGTCAGTCCGTAATAGTCTACATATATGTATATATTTTATTTTAATCGATTTTGTTGAGAGGGAATTGCCTTAAAAGATATGCATGACTTGTTGTAACTAGTGAGTTAATTGGGTTTTATGAAATGTAGCCTAGGCGTTCATTGTTTTTTTTGTGGCATTTATGGATTCTCTTGAAAATTGTACTGCATATATTTGGTCTTATGATCACTGATATATTTTTTCTTCTTGGTTCGATAGAATTGCAGTATCCGACTGGATATGAATAAGAATCATAGCCTTAAAATTAATCTATCGAACCTTAGATCTTATCAATGAGGTTGACCAAAAGTGACCTTCCCCTCTCAGGATTCGAACCTGCGCCCTCAACATTGACTTTTGTTTCTTTTTGCTTTTTAATACAATTGTTTTTGTTTTTCTCAGATATTTTACTTTTAAAATAGAGTCTCTATTTATGCTTTTTAACACAATTACTTCGTACTATTTGATAACTAAAAAAGACTGGCACTGGCATCAAAAGGATTTGGTAGACTTGGCATAAATCTTTACAGCATAAATAAGAAAGCAATCTATAAATAAACTGATTCAATAAATATGACGGTCAAAAGATTTGCTTGTTTGAGTGTAGGATCTCAGAGCACGAATTGAGGCAGGGTCCTTGATCCAGTGCAGAATATATACACAATCTTAGCACATAACACACAACCTCTGAATCCCTTTTGCTTAATTATTTTATCTCCGTAAGCCAAACAGACAGTAACCAATGTGTCAACTCCTAAGAATTGTGATCAAAAGTTTGTACTTTATATATAAAAGGGACAAGACAATCAATACAGTGAGTAAAAGCTTCTTAATTAATTGCATAAATATAATCGCAATATTAAAAACGGCTAAAATGTCATGGTAACTAGAAGTTTGGTTGGTATATAAAGTTAGATGAACTTTGGTGATAGTTAACATGGGCTAAGGCTTCTATATGTTAAAGGCTAATGAAATAGATAAATCTTCTCGAAATGTAAAATGCCAAACGTACATTAATGTAACCTTATAAAAAAATCTATATTATGAAGCCCATTTTACACTCATGAATCTTAAATAACGCATTTTTTCCAAAAAAAAAATATATATATATATATATACAAATATATATACATATATATATATATATATATATCGTACTTGCATGGATATAAGCATCTTTGTGGTAATCCAATATCATGAATACGTTTGGTTGTAAAATGTTTAATGCTTTCTTCACCTCAACGTTTGGCTGTATTATAATATTTTAAACTATCCTCAATGCATATTACTCATTTTTTTCTAGATCATCTTCTTATTTATAAATAGATATATTTTTATTTACATATATATGATCTTTATTAGTTACTCCCATTCTCTTATAATATATTTGTTTTCATCACCTTGTGCATGCATTTTATGAATTGTAATCCATAATTTTAACTCTATATGAAATATGTAGTTTTATGTGTCAATCCATTTCCTTCGTAGATAATAAAATATTATTTATAAGGAAAAATGCAAAGAAATGCAACAAGTGCTTAGGCTGGGGATTATAATTTTTTTTTTTAGCATACATTTTATATATACGTTGTTCTTTGAGCTAAGTTTTATCTGCGTAAAGCTCTTGACAACTTCCGCAACGATGAGTAATGATTGCACTAAAAAAATCATACACAACTGATTCTTCACAAAATAAAGAAATATAATATCTATTAATATGCTTAATAACTTACTTATCATAATTATTGCTAACTTTGCAATTAAATTTTCATGTATTTAGAATAAAAATATATTTTTAAATATATATCTTTCATTTTTTCCCAATTATTAAGCTACAACATAAATATATGATGTTTGATTTAGTGCAGACTTCTTAATGCAGAATTACTTTTCTTAAATAATGCCGTTTTAATACTTTTATGCCAATAATGGAAACAGTGTGAAAGCTTCATTGCGTTAAAAAAACAGTAATTAGATCTTAAAATTTCATATCACCATGACCAATGGTAGTATTCTGACTGTAAAAGGGGTGTAATACTTTTCGTACTGATTTATCAAGTGCTGTGGAGTATGATGATCTGGACAAAAAAACAGCTGCTTATAACAAGAGATTGAGTTTGAATAATCAAAAGTAGATTTTATTATATCCCAAAGGAGGGAATTTCATGGTTGAATGATAGACTTATTGTTATAAACAGATTTGGATACATAAATATATTATTGCTCGATAAATAATGCTCAAGGATCCTAGGTTTGATGAACTTATCTGCATGTTATAATGCTTATTCAAATTCATAGGGATGCAAATCAATCTAACGAATAGGCAAAAATGCTCATATTACTGAAAAAAGTGTAGATCTTAAAAATGAGATTAATTAACGTCTCTATACATTACCTATATAATATCACTGGTTACTAAAATATCTTCTCATTTGATATTAAGTGTACTTTGTTTATGCAGTCGTCAAATCCTTTTATTGAACAGTTGATTTTTTTTGTCCAGATTCTTATATTCTAACACTTTGTATTCTTTCATGATCAAGAAAATGATGAAGCATTATTTAAAAATAAAAACTATTTAGGTGATATTTTGTTATTCTTAATTAAATGTAGATAATCCAAGATTATTCATTACTTTTATTCAATTATATTATGCTAATAATATGCTTTAGTTTTGAATAATATATATATTCTACCACCTGTTCCTATATTATTATTTTATTAATATTTATTCATATGAATGTATGTAAAAAATAACTGTTATTAACTTGGATTTCTTTTATTCATGTCCGGCTTTTATAAAAGTACTCTCACGCGAGAGATGTGTGTGTTGTCTGTTCAATATAATTTGACCTAAAAGAATGAAAAATACTTTTAACTACGATGAATCCCTTAATCAAGATGAATGCAATCTAGGGCTTCTTTAAAAGCACCAAAGTAAAAATAATTGGCAATAACAAGTTTACAAAAAAAATGTATTAAAATATATCAAAGTGGACGGAAAAAGAAAATGATTTATAAAATAATAATAAAAATATTTAAGGAAGGAAGAATAGTCTTAATACCCAAAAAAGAACACCCACCGATATAAACAATTGGAGGCCTATTACGGTGCTCAATGAGACCTACAGGATATTGTCTGGTATAATTGCTCAGGAAATGAGCCTATTTTAAACATGAAATTGGGGCGGAGCAAAAAGGATTTCTTAAGGGAGGAAAATATCGGATGTGTCTAAAACATACAAACTGCAATAGAATCCTCACAATCGAGAGGCTCGTTCGGAGCAATAATTGCAATCGATTTTTGCAAAGCTTTCGATACGATACTCCATGGGCACATTATGAAAACTGTAAAGAAGATTCTCCCAAAAAGTACTTTAATCCGATAAGAGCACTTCTTTTCAATGGGACGTCAACTGTGACTATGGTGATCTTAACAGTGAAGCCATAGCCTTGAAAGAAGCTGTCGTCAAGGCTGTCCATCAGCGCCTCTTTTGTTTGCTGCTGGTCTTAAGGATCTCAGTGATTCGGTAGCAAAAAAATTTAAAGGTTGTGGGATTGACTTCGGATCCTGTAAACATATCATAGATATGTATGCAGACGATATTACTCTCTATATAGAAGCAAAAACAGAACCGCAATTAATTAAACGCTTGGAAGTCATATTTAATCATTTCAAAAAATATGAATCAAGATCAGGACTAAAAATTAATTTAAAAAAACAACGGTTCTCCCATTGGAAATTGGAATCCCTCGCTAGGACTTCAGGTCGCTTCACTTCAAATCAAAGACAGAGTGGAAATTCTGGGAATAACTTGGGACAGACATGGTGCATCACTGAGCAATTGGTCTTCCTTGAAGCATTTAATAGACGTCAATCTATCGAAATGGAGAAATTTAAACCTACAACAAAGGATCGATTTGTACAATTACAAAATTGTTCCAGCAACGCTTTACAAAGCAACAGCCATTCCATGGCTGGCAGAGAAAGCACTCGAGGAAGAAAACATATCACTAGGAAAACTTTTCCATAAAGCTACATTCCCTCACTCAAGAGACCCAAGTGTTATATGGGTGGCGGACTCTCGAACCTTTCTTCGATTATTCCCAGGATTTATAAAAAGATATGTATAGACCTTTCAAGAAATCCGGGAAAAGAATGGCGATCCCTACACTCTGCACCCTGCATACAATTGGTTCATGATTGGTACGGACTCCATGAATCAGAGAGTGGAACGGTTTTCTACTTCCCTAGCTGCCTCCCAAAGAATCCTTTGGAAAGGACAACCGTCATTTATTCTTCATCCACAATAGACATCATACGTGAAAATCATCACAAGAAATTCTTTTTTACAAATCTTAAGGAACCCAAAATTTTAGAACTTGAAGCATTCGAGGGGGACATTTATCTTATCATGACTTAAACAAATCGTCTATTTTTAATTGCGGAAAATTCTCTTTTAAGCTAAAAAGGGCTGCTGATCACCATATAGTTCCCATGCCCTGGCATTTAAGAATGTCCTACGAAGAGTCCCACGAAAAGGAAGCAAATAAAATAGCGTCAAAGTTTTTAAAAGATCTGCAACTTCCTAAAACTTGGTATATAGGATAATGTCCTCTGTTAAAAAAGTCAAATATGACAAACGCTTCACTGCTCAGTTCCAAATATCCTCAGGAGTGCTATTTTTCACAACTCCTTGTAAGGATTGTGGAAAATTACAACACTGTATATCATGCCTTTTCCAGCTGTCCATCTCTTACCATAATAAGGCAATTCCTTAAGTTAAATCTGAAGAATTTAAGCCAAAAATATATCACACCAATACTTCTATTCGGAACAACCTCCAATCCCAACAACGGCAACTCTAAGTCGAAAGCTATTGAGTTTGCTCTCTGTAGTGTCCGTGCCATGATCGCAGAAAAACTCTCGACGGCTCAACCCCTGGATCAAAGCGCCTTAAGATCTATTTTAATGTCCTCTTCGGCCCGTTACTCGGCTCTCACCGTCAGGATCCCCGATCTCTCAGGGACGAATTGGAGCTACGCTGGAGACACTCTACGCTTCTACCCAAACGGCTCAAAGGTGAGCCTACGGTTTCTGAGACGCCTATTAAGACTATATAATGGTTTCCGAAGAATCAGAGAGGAAAACTTTATCGAGTTTTAATCATACATTTAAAATTTTAACATTAAATTTTTATGAACTTTAGTAATTCTACATTCAATGTTTGTTCTTTAAGTTTTATTTAATTGTGTATGTTTTGTCTTAAGTATTATTTTACGTGATAGAGATAGGTTTATTGTTGTAACTGCTTTTGATTAATTGTATATTTTATTTGTAGATTCATTCTGTTATGACTTTAGTTTAGGGTTTTAATGTTAAACTATAATGTTTAATTATATATACATGTTTATATACAATAACTCTAATCAAATAAAGTCAATAAAAAAAAAAAAAAAAAATTTATAAAGGATCATTGGATTTTAGAGCTTTTGCAGCCTCTGTCAGTCCTTCTTCGTAACGTGTGGATATATATCAATTATTCCGTGGATAATGGGGAAGGAATAAATATGGAGAATGAACTATGGTCCTAAGGTGTGTGTCTTTTAATCTTTTTAGCTAATTCGTTAGCGTTGCTTATAGCAAATAACGTATTGTGTATATAGCTCCACAGACATTGGCCAATATTGTAAAAAAGTGTTATTTCCCTAGCTTTTTCTCCTTTTTATTTATATGTGAATATATATTTTTTTTTCTTGGCCAACAGGCATCATTTTATATTGAAACAAAAACAACAA
>CP045900.1:10378738-10407172 GCA_013387185.1 Caligus rogercresseyi
TGTAACCAGAAAAAAAAAGACTCCAAGACTTATAATCCCCAATTCTTACGTACAAAATCTTCTAGCTAACTTTTTGAACCTTCTAACCAGTGGCGTAACGACACATCAATGGTCCCGTTAGCAACATTATCTGCGAGGGCCCATTATGAAGTACAACAGGTGTAAAGGTCCAGGATAGGGCGGCAGTTCCATAAATTGGCCAAACACAATGCAATTCTCAGTAGTATATGATCACACATCACACACGGGAAAAATTGTACACACTGCGCACCACCACATCCACTAAAGCAATGATGGCGCACCATGCATGTCCATGAAAACATAGGCTATTTGGTGATTTGGTGGCGGAAATCATAAAACCCAGAAAAAAATCAGACGAGCCAAGCTCAAAGCGTATATTGTAAATGTTATCACTTTTCACAGTAGACTATTGACTGAAGCCTCTTCCACACCAACCCGATGTTTGGCTATTGTCGTGCAGCGCGCACATAGACGCGCGACAGACCAATCCAGGATCCCCACTTGCTACTACTGTGTTGTGTTGTCATTTTTTTATATCCAGAACTATTTTAAGATATATAAAGTTTTTACTCCTCATCATAGATGCAGCTTCCGGGCCTTACTCTGCGCAAACTCTTCGATCAGGTCCTGTACATCCAGCTGCCGGGCACGAGCATTCTCAATCGACAGGATGGCGAGTCCAGAGAGACGACTCTGTCCCATTGAGCTCCTCAGGTAGCTTTTAATTAGCTTTAGTTTTGAAAAGGAGCGCTCTGCGGAGGCCACTGTCACTGGTATTGTAAGAAAGAGCATGAGAACTGTGCAAACCTCTCCGAAACTTGCTGTGATGCAGCTGTTCTCAATGAGCAGCATCTTTGCGAGCTCTCGCACTGTCTTGACTTGTGAGATGCGCTGTTTCAAGCAAGCACGGAATGACAGCAACTGAATGGGAAATCTTCAGTAATGTCATCTCTGTAGATGTCGACCAGTTTGCTTGCTTGCCGAAACAGTTCGTCGTCTGTGGCGGTGCAGAGTGTCATGGGCTGTATAGCTTTAAAACGTTCCGCTGTTGATCGTAGACCAGTGAATCGCTGGGTCAGCTGAGAGATGACGATGTCCAGACAGGCGTTGAAGACGTGCACTCGAAAGTAAGAGTCTGCATCTGCTAGGCGTTCGTCTTGACTCAGTTCGTCAAAATGGCTTTCACCTTTCTCGCCCGAGTGTTCTCAAAGGCCTTGCTAACCCCCCACTTCTCCGAGAGGCCCTGTGCTGCTTGTTTGGACTCTTCGAAGTGCTCGCGGTAAGCAGACAGGTCTGCGATGGCGCAGTCCAGTAGCTGGACTGCTATGGACAGGTCAGTTTCGTGAGACTGCAAAAGTTTAGACACCACATTTGTTCGCTCCAGGATTTTGCTTTGGAGGACAACCAGACATACAAAGGAGAACTTCTCCATTGCGCGTTTCAGTGATGCTGCTTCGTCCCGCTCCTCTTTCTTATGGCTCGTCAGCCCGATTTTTGACAGTGCCTTCATCACGTCCCCATATCTGTGTCGTAGAGCACTGACTGCATCGTAGCGGGATGCCCATCTGGTCGGGCATAACTTCTTAAGTGTGATGTTGGAGCCGTTTTTTTTGTTGTCTCACTCCGATCTGCATTTATTACCATTGCCCATCTCTTTATACTGTGTCCAAAAACACATAAATACGCTCCACAGCATCAAAAAAATGTCTCACCTCTTGTATCCTCACCGCATCATTGAGGATAAGATTCAAGTTGTGTGAGGCACAATGCACATACACGGCAGTCGACTCTTTCTCAGCTATTCTTGCCTGAACACCACTGTATATGCCGCTCATATTAGCGGCACCATCGTACCCCTGCCCTCTGCACTTGGAGAGGTCCAGCCCGCTCTCCTCCACAGACGCGATTATCTCCTTGGTTAGTTCACTGGCGGATGAGTCGGTAACTTCACGAAAGCCAACAAAAGATTCTTTGACTGCAACATCAGTGGCAACCCTTGGCTATCTCGCTCAATAACGACATATCTAAAAATTTGGCTCATCTGGTCCACTTTCGCCACATCTTGTGTTGTGTCCATGATCACCGAAAAGAATGGAGATGAGCGTAATTCATCTAGAATGTCTTTCTGGACACGTTTGGCAAGGAGTTCGATCAGCTCGTTTTGTATCAGAGGGCTTAAGTACTTGATCGAGCGAGCGGGACGGCTTATCAGCTCCTGTAGCACTGGGTCATATTTTGCCAACAGTTCGATGATGGAAAGGAAGTTGCCGTTATTGGCTTTGCCAATTTTTTCCCTGTGCCCTCTAAATGGGATGTTGTTCATGGCTAATGTGAGGGTAACATTAATCACTCGGTCTATTACCTGTCTCCAAAAGCTTGCCTCCTTAAGTATATTTCAATCCATTTCCTTATCCATGACTTTATTCTGACGCCAATGGTCGTAGATCACACATGCAGCTGTATGCGCAGTAGATGTCTCGAGTATTTGAATTTTCCTTGACAAATTGCGCCAGTATTTGTTTCTCAGGTGTGCTTTGCAAAAAGCCAACAGGGCTCACAGTAGGCTACGTCTAGGATCTGAGAGTAGCATAGCCATTTCCTCGGTATCTCCAATCCAGACTTGGTTCTGCTAATGTAGAACGATGCAGAAAAGCGCCGGTTTGACTGTTAAGGGTCCCGAGGGAAAGGACCTGTTGGCTTACACGACCCATCGACACTATAAAACGTTTCTCGTCTGCATCAAGGCTCTCGGGGAAATGTCCTATGTCAGTTGGGTACTCCCTCGTTGATGTTAAACCGGGAGGGGTTTCAACTTCGGTCAAGGAGCTGTCACTGTCAGACCCACTGTTAGCGCAACAAGGCTAGCTCGAGCCTCACAACCCCCCTCCTCACCCACGCTCTCTCCATTGTTCTCTTCTTGGTTGCATCTTCACTCACTCGACTAGTAGCAGCAACAGCGTCCGCCTCTCCCTCTCCGGTTCTCTGAAAGAAGGAGTTTATTTTCGGAAGTTTTTTCCTTTCTTCCTGCAGCTCTTCATGCCTTTTTCTTTTCTGAAATCCGCTTCGGTACTTCTTTTTGTTATCCATCGTCGCTGATGTATTCGTATCCTTGATGGGATCGTATCCAGATTGGAATAATTAACTATGTGAATCTATCTTTAATGTCTTATCCCTACACGCACGAAGAAGATATAGTGTAGGGTAATATTTATTTGTTATTATCGGAACATATATTTATACATTGTAGTCACGCAACCCTACAGTCGCTAATACAATGTTATGGTTTAATCTACGCTCTGGTTTAGTGTTACGTGATGTGACGTCTTAACACGCTGCACGCACGTTACGTACGTAATTCGTAATATGTCCAGTCAGTTCATCATAACCCATAACATAATTCCAAGTCGTAGCGTAAAAAATAAAATACTCAAATACATCGTTCTGTTAATACCTTTATTGCGGTTTGAAACATATTGTATGAGTGTATTTATACCAACCGTCTAATGAACTATACATAGTTATTAACATAGTATTAAAAGTACCACTGATTTGCTATTGGTGTCGTTTTTTAAACGGCACACCGTCATGCGAAATCTGGCATGAGTTGTGGTATAAATACGGTCCGGCCAGGAACGCATGTATCAGGTGGGTTTGAGAGGAATTCACTGCACCATCTCAAGTGTAAAGAGACGCCCTAGTACGCAATTGCGTTGGGGGCCCACCAGATGTCCGTGAGGGGGCCCCTAAGAGGTCGTGGGCCCTTAAGCAATTGCCGCCTCTGCTTACCGATAGTTACGCCCCTGCTTCTAACCTAGACACAAAGGACACCTTGAAATTAAATAATTCCCCTTTCATGATTATATTGCAATCATTCATCATTTAGCATATTTAAAAACTTAATTTTCTAAAATATTTGATATGAGAACCTTTAAGAATCATCCATCAAAGCTTAAGGAGATTTACAACATATAAGAGATATTAAATAAATATATTATGTACCAAATATTGAGAAAGAAATGAGGAGAATGAGAGCCTTCAACTGATCTTTCCTTCAATCATCTATCAGCTTTAGTAGATTTACCCCATTTATTAGATGAATAAATCATATTACAATAGATAACCCATCATCCATAGATCCATGTTGGATGGGGCCCAATAAAATATTATGTGCATTTTACTATTTTTAAACATTGTATTTGAAAAAAAACACATTGTTAATTTAATATTAAAATGTCAAAAGTTAGATTTATGGAGAAAATCGTTGTTTTGATTAAAGGAATTTACTTGAACTGTTAATAAAAATAAAAGTTTCTTGTTTATTGAAATATTAATTTTAATATCAAATAACAAAAGCAGCGAAAGTAATATAATTGTATTATATAATGATAAAAAAGGAAACTTTTTGTTAAGCTAAATTAGGAAGCACCATATAAATTATTATAAATGGACGCCATATAAAAAAATTAAAAATATATTTTTTTAAATTTTGATCCGCTGAAACTCCACAGAGGGAGTTAACCTCGAGGGACTCACAATTTATTGTGAAAACCCTATCATTTCCTCAATAATATTTATATATATATATATCTACATATTAAAGTTTAATTACTATATATATGAATAGTTTTATATTATTGTTTATTTCATTTATCAAATATGACAAAATGATTGCATTCAAAACAAACATAAATAGACATTCTATTCTAAAACTAAAGCTTTGGAAATAATAACATCAATTGCAAGAAACGACAAAATAAATCACCAATAAAAAGTAACAATACATTCTTTCAAAAACACTCTCAGTAATAAAAAACTTAGTATTCTTTTAAGAATCCGGCTTATTTTTTAAAAAAAGTAAGGAAACTTGGTGGGAAATATTTGACCTGTTATACAACAGAAAAGGACCGCAAAAAGCGGAATCATTAAATAACAAGCAGAATTACTCGCAGAAAACGATGGCTTCACATATTTATATTTGTTAAATCCGTGAATTTTGCGTTAAAAAGACGTCGTCCATTGTATATTGAGTTGTTGCACCCTTTTTTGGATATTTGAATAATGATAAAATTATATTCTGATTCTCTTTTAGTCCCTTTTCAACAATTTGTGAATTCCTTTTTATTTGCTTTAAATTCCTGATTATGTTTTTCTCCTTATCCAAAAAGCTCAAAGAACCCTGAAGATATCCTTGAGCAAAGACTAGAGCTAGAATGACGATAATAATTATATCATATCCCTTCAGGAAGCGCCTCTAGGTTCGTAATCAAGGCTGAGAGTGACTTGGATTGAGAACAAAAATCTTTTGTAGGAGACTGACCACTGTGATTTGCAAAAAATACCATTGTCTCATAGACATTAAGACAACAGCTTAATTAATCGACTATTTCAAAAGAGCTTTGGAAACTCAATATAATATAATTTGTATTTTAAATAATTACATTGTCAATAGAAAAACCTTTGCCTGAGTGACTAGGAAAAAATTCGCTCCAGAAGTAAAGAAAACTAAAATACTATCATTATAAACAAACAAAACCACAAAACCGAATAATGCAAATATTTTGTATATATTTGTGATATAGCCATTGAACATAAATAGACATTTAAAGCTTAACATTGTCTTCATCATTAAAAAATTAAACTTTTTGTTTTATATGATATGACCCGAGACAATAACAATAACAGCTGTATTTATAAGCTAAAATGTTATTTATATAGTTTTTACTGTGCATTATCATCGATTTTTATTTACTTTTTTATTTATAAATTTATCTTTGTATATTTTCTGAACTGTGAATAAAAAAACAAGACTAATGTAGTAAAGCAATAAAGGGAAACGAAGGAGTTTTCTTCGACTGCAAGAATTTTTTCCACCATAATATAACAATATACAATATCATAACAGAACCACAGTGATGTGATTTTTAAGAATACTAGATTGTAACGTATGTTTTCAACACTAACGGCTGAAATATGGCTAAAATAATATAACTTAAATTCCTTTGCCATTTATAAGTGTTTTATAAGAGGCCATAACCATTTATTTTGCTGATCTAAAAGTCTTTTAAACTTTCTTTAACCATAAAAATAGTTCCCTGCGAACTAATTTATAACATATGTTATAATATATATGTCAATCGATAGTAACGAACATGACATACTGTTATTCCTATTCATATAAAATTCATTCTGGATGTATTATTTACTATGTAACTACTAGGGTTTATATATGCATTTAAGTATGATTTTCTGTTAAGTTGTGCATATACATCTTAATAAAGAACAGAAAAAAGTTATAAAAATAGTTTATGGAATAATTCAATTATTTCCATTTATTCATTTTCTGAAGTCTAGTCCTTTCCTCATCTAAGGATAACACGCACAACAGTTTTAATATGATTGATTTACTTTAAAATGATCTCTCCAGCATATTTTTCAATTACTTTTTATAATGTTTCATAATTCCATGATCAAAGTACTTATGTCACCATAATATAATTACATACCAAGCAAACACAAAGACACCGTCGCATTTTAAACCAATGTATATTTGATGGATGCCCCACGTGACAAAGAACATTATTATTTTCTTTTTGTACGCCTTGTCTATCACAAATATATATTCTCATGTATATGTATATATATATATATTATCATCGTATCCTTGAAATATTCCTCGACACTTTGCACGCTTTCACATTTTTTACTATAAATAATAATGCCTAACCACAAGTTCATTCATTTTCAATCATAAATAGTACTCCTTCACCTCAGTACTCAAGCTTCCCCATAATTACTAGCGTAATTATGATGAGGATGTTTCATCCTCATAGATTGATAACGCTTTCTCCAAACACTTATACACACACAAAAAAACTTATGAGCATAAATAGGGGGGGGGGTTAAAAGACATGAGGAAATGGTAGAAGAAAGAAGCGATTCATATTGCGTTGCGGTATTTGTAAAAAACCCAAACGTGAAGAGAGTTTTTTCTCTACGCATGACGAAAAAATTCCTTAGCTTTAGGATTGCCACATTCTAAGATCCTAACACTCTAAGTATATTTAAACTGACCTGTTCCATAGAGGTACATAGAAGGCTTATTGGATTCTTCAGAGGAATACGCCATTTTGACCAATATAAACAAATCTTTCTATCTCTATGATCGACTTACGATGACGTAGTACAAATTACTTTGTTTAGTTTGGGCAATGGCGACAGCTGAACGACGATGTTTCTCTGCTATTGAAGGAATAAGCTCTCTATATCTTTATATCTCAATGAAAGAAATATAGAGATATAAAGACATAGAGAGCTTATTGGATTCTTCAGAGGAATACATCATTGTGTCCAATATAAACAAATCTTTCAATCTCTCTATGATCAACTTACGATGACGTAGCACAATTACTTTGTTTATATTGGTACGGGAACAGCTGAATGACGATGTTGCTCTGCTATTGAAGGAATAATCTCTCTATATCTTTATATCTCTATTGCCTGTTCCCATCAACGCCTATCAACCAGCCAGCGTTACAATATAACCTGCTTTTGAGATAGAAGTACTATCTTAAGTATATTATTCCTATCATATCTACCAACTAGCCAGGCAGCTAGGCCATACTTTAAATAGCACTGATCTATAGAGAAGTAGGACATGGTACATAAAACTATAAATATATTTTAACTCCCTTCTTTGCCAATATTTATCAGGCAGCTAGTCAACACTTTATCAACATGGCACTGTTATTGACGAAAATAGGAGGATAAATTTCAACTTAATATCTTGAAGACCAGAAAGAGTATACTGAAATACATTTTTGATTATTAAGTTAAGAATATTATGTTAAATTATCAATTGTTTTTATTGTCTATAAAAGTATATACATTTTATAAATTAAATGAATAGCAATCCTTTGATGAACAATTTTGTCTTCAAAGGCGTTTTAGTTTTCTCTAATCAAATTTACACTGAATTACAGCATGAAACACTAGATTCAGGATTGTGAGAAATAAAAATACTTTCAACCTTAGATAATAAATATAGAAGTACCATAAATAGCTGATTGACTCCTACAGCCATCTTTGCAAAAAAAAAAATATTAATGAGCACTTAAAATAATTCAAACAAATCTTATTTTTTCAGACCGAAATAAAATTTGGCTCATTTTTCATGAAGAAATCAATGGATCAATCTTAACAGCTCATAAATGCATTAAAAAGGAATTTCTCTCTCTTAATAAACTAAGTATTTTATTAAATAATTTTACGTCTAAGTCATAACTTAAGGCTCTGTCTATCGAAAATAATAATAACAACTCCGATAAAATCAAACTCCTACACTTATAGCATAAAAATGCCTACATATATACATTTGAGGAATAAATAGTTTGTAGAGGAAAATCCCTTAGATCTAAGTTATCCTCCATTAGTCCATTAAAATATTT
The DNA here is from genome assembly GCA_013387185.1 of Caligus rogercresseyi. Classification (NCBI taxonomy): domain Eukaryota; kingdom Metazoa; phylum Arthropoda; class Copepoda; order Siphonostomatoida; family Caligidae; genus Caligus; species Caligus rogercresseyi. The sequence goes on from CP045900.1 coordinate 10,387,204, forward strand.
TTTTCAATGAAAAGAGTTTTAAACGTAATTAGATTTTACTTCGAATGAAACAAAATGTATAATGCATTAGGTAAAATTATTCTTGAAAAAATAGTTAACATCTCTGCATATATGTACATAAAAGAGAATACATGATAAGGTAAGTGATTTTTTAATCATTGATGAAGAATAACCTTCGATCTTGCATCATTCATAAACACTAAAAACTGTCTCATTATATTTCATATGGTTTAAAGAGGCTTCCAAAATATCGGAGATCGTTATATATTATAATCCCAACTGCTGTTAGCATTAAAGGTTTACCCTTATTTGCAGAAGTGCGACTACCGAATGCAAATCGGTATTCGATACTACCGACGGTAGATTCCAAATACCGAACCGATTATACGATATTCAGTAGAAACTACCAAATACCGTACTGATTGATAATCGCTACGGTATATTTTAAAGTATGACTTTTTTGGCATTCACATAGAGACATAAAGCTATAGAGAGCTATTCCCTTCAATAGCAGAGAAACATCGTTCAACTGACGCTTTGCCCAAGCGCTCCCTTGTGTGAAGAACTTGAACTTCGCAAAATAAATAAACAACTACAACTTATAGTATTAAAGAGCAGATACATAAATAGACATTCAATATAAGCTTATGCTGTGCATTGAATACAAGAATACCTGAAAGTGCATTTAATATCGGACTTTAAGAGACAGTAAATCAAAAAAAATCTATAGCCTTCCATTTCCTACGAAATCCAAGTACATATGTATAATTTATATAAGATTAGTAATATTAAATTTCAATTATCTCTAATAAATCATAACAAATTATGTACTTAATTGTCCTTTGTTATAAACTGTCCGCTATTAAATGCATATGAAGAATAAAAGCAGATACATAGATAATTTCTCTATCTTTCTATCATCTACCGTACCGAATATCGATCGATACTGTAGATATATAATAAAATCTACCGAATACCGATATCGATCGGTAGAAGGTATATACCGAATATCGAACCGGCGGTAGATTTTTCTACTGAATCCCAGCTCTGCTTATTTGACACTACATATAGTGTTGAAAGGACCCTATTTCCGTTATATATCTACGCCCAGTTATGAAGGAAGGAAGACGGGAATGTATAGATAGTGTGTTATAAGCTTTGTCGCAGGCTGTCCAGACAGTAACATAATACCCCATATCATCTCTACCTTCAAATTAATTAGAATTTAATTATCTCAAGTTTCATGAAGGACCAAATAAAGAGAAGAGGAGGTACTGCTCTTCGTTAGGAAGATAAAGGCAAAAAGCCCCATTATATGTTATGCCGCTGCATTGAGGACGTTTGCTCAAGCAAAAATCTTACTTGACAGGGGACAGTGGGATGGTATATAAATTGATAGCAAAGGCATGATTTTCCCAGACGTGATTTTTAGTCCCTTACACCCCCCCCCCCCCCCCCTCCTCTAATGGTCAAGCTTACTTAACAAAAGCCCCGGGTTCTTATTACATATTTATTTAATGGAATATGGTCTTACAGTTCATTATTTGAACGTACATTTTTATAAAGGACTATTCACATAAACATACATTAGTTAAAGCGTTAAAGTAAAGTAGCGCATGCATAACATAAAATTCTTCCTTTTTCCCAAAAGGAATTGGCCAAAATTTTAGTTCTTCTTTAGTCCGTAAGGGGCGCTTTGATGCTAGAGCTCTTGAAAAAAATAAGAAAGTCCTTTTATTATTTATATCGCACAATGTTGTAGTGATTTGATATATTTCAAATCATCAAACTTAATCCCTTTAAACCGGGTTTAAATAGGATTGTGAAGTAATTTCATGGTCTAGCGACATTTAACGTTAAAGAAAATAACCAAAATTTTGGCAATTTTTTTTTTACTTTTTCCTTGCATGCACTACTTTACTTTAACGCTTTACTATTTGTCAATACCATCAATTTACTTTTATTATTTGATCATTTTGTTGAACGGTCGGATTGTCTAAAAAATATATTTTAAAATAATTTTGGGGCTACGCTTTTGTTGATCACTCAGGTATAAAGTATTAGAGTTGTAAATGAAGGGGCAAACACCTCATTTAATTCATGTAAACTAAGATATATATCGTGAAACGGGAATGTTTATATACAAATATATACATATTTGATAAAAGAGAAAGAAACAACTGTTGCCCCATCTGGTGACGTATTTATATAAGAAAAGAAAAGAGCAGGAAAAAGGAGATTATCTGCAAACAGATCTACAACAGATATAAAACAGTGCAAAATGCCCCAATAACAACGCATACAAACAATTTAAGTTCCGTTATTAAAAATTACTCACATATATGTCGAAATTCACACAGAAGCACTCTATGATGCTCTCTCAGATGTGGCACCGATTCTGGCGACCATTCGAAGAAACTACTAAAAAACAAGGGGGAAACGCAACTGGAATAAACTAGACAATCTAGCGTTATTCCTTTGTAACTGGGACTCAAATTACATCTTCGACTTGTCTTATATATAAAACATCAATATTCATCTTAATAGACCCATTACGACCGTTTGAATATTACTGTTCTCCTCCAAACGCATCATACCAAACACACACCAAAAAATATATCAGAGATCTAAAAGAGCAAAAAACACCAATTCAATATGACGTAATAAAAGCTTATTAATGGTTAAGGCACCATGTTTTGTAGACTTTGAGTTTGAGGTTTTTTAAAATATAAACAATGGATATATTTATATCAACACCATATAAAATAAATCTCCTCAAATGAGCCATATGCAAAAAAAGAAGGAATGACGTCATAATAAGTAGTTTAACAATTATTTTTGAGTATATTCAAAGCAATCCAGGCCTAATCGTATAGGCAACAAGGCATTCAAGAGCCCATATATGGGAATCATCAGGTGCAGTCTCATAAGGATGTTATTCTGCTTTGATACTGCATTTATGAGGGCGCTATCCCAGTGAATTATAGGTCTATGCATAAATATGATAAGTAGAATGCAATCCTGCTAATTAGTGTATACTTATCCACGCTCTTTTTTGTTTATGATTGCCAAAAAAGAGGCTGTGCTGTATCCTTGAGCCAATAATAATGACTTGCTTCTTGAAGGAAGTGCTTCGCTCACTCACTCGCTCCAGGTATTTTAATATATCGAATAAATAAACTAATTCCTTTCCAAATGAGGGAGCCTTGCATGAAGACTGCGGCCTTTGCATCCCCCCCCCCCCTTCTCCTCCTCCTCATGACAGTTTAATGACTTAGGAATATAACTAAAAGTATTACGTGTGGAGGAAGAAGTTTCATGATGAAATCCGATTCATTATTTGTTTTAAAATATATATATATGAGCGAGCATCTCTGTCTTTAATTTCCTGTTCTTTTGGCATTGAGGTTATTGCTTAAGAGGCCTTTCGGTCTAGGTCAACTCCAAGATTTTCTATTTTCACACCAGTATTTTTATGCATAGATCAACTTTTTGTGCAGCAACTGAACAATAATAAGCTTGCTTAAAATTGCAAATTATAAATAAAAGAAAAACAAGTTATTTTTGAAAATAATATTGGATAATTATAGTTGATTAGATTTGATGGCTAATTATTTTAAGTGAGTTAAATCTAAGAGAATGATAAAAATACACATCATTTAGAAGATGATAAATATTTACATTACTTTTAAGAGGACAGTTTGAAAATATGTTTGGCACGCAGAACTTTTTTTTGACTTACTTTAGTAATCTTTTATATAGTATAATAAAAATAATTATCCTTTATTATCTAATATTTTCACAATCACAAATAATTAATCTTTAAACCTTTGATCCTCCAAAAATCATTTTATTTAACGTACTTCCTTCATTCAAGACCCAACTTTTAAGCGACTGCTCCGATGATATATATACTACTATATATGTATAGAAGGGTATACATAGAACAAAATAACTGGCAATATATATAATGGCTTCACTTATTCGCTCCCTAATGAAAAGCAATTACCAGGGGGTGGTAGTGGACACTTTAGCCCTTAATCCCCAACCCATACACACAAGAGGCATCCCTCGCCTCCACAAAACACCCTCTCTTCAAAACAGACTCTATTTTTGAAGAGCCAATTAGAAGAGCTCTCAACCAAGAATATTATTTAGAGACAAAAAAGTCACTACATGTACATTATTGTTCGGAAGAATACTCCTTGTTCTCCTATGTAAATATTAGGGTATTTTAGGTAAGGCATAAGGTGTTTTCCAGCTCAATACTGACAGATTCAGGAATAGTTTGCTAGAGTTTACTGAGTAAAAAAAGTTTCGTGGTGAAATAAAAAAGTTTTGCTGTAAAAAACCTCAAACAAATTGTATTTTTAAAGTAAACTTGTTAGTTAGTGGCAGTTTGGCAATGATCAAAGCCTTCCAACTCAAACTATATCTTCATTTATAACTATACAACAATCGTAGATATATTTATGTGTTGTTAAATGCAAATATCATCCAGTGGTCATACACAATGACTGGAAATAAGGCCAATAGTTCAAAAGGTGTCTATTATAATAGTATTTATTAATAATAATGAACTTAAAATTAAGTTTTTTATAGCAATAAAAAACAGATAATTTCGAATAATATAAATTAGTATTACACATAGTTACGACGTCTTTTATATATTTATATATAAGAAAATAATATTAAAGTCCATAGAATAAACTAATTATATTTATAAAAGCAAATATCCATTAATTAACTTAGAAAAAGACTCATATACAACATATATTACACAAACACAGCAATATAGTACATCGCCCTAAACAAATAAGATTATTCTCTGTACAGTCGTTTGGCCATCAAATATATGTTGTATTCTCTCTATAGACACCTTCATGGATATAGTAGTAGTATCTTTACGCTTTTTTTATATATCCTAAATAAGAAAGAACAAATAAACATACAAACAAAATAAAAACTAAGCAAAAGGAAGGGGGGAAGTGGTAATTTTATGTATTACAATATACACAACATAGAACAATAACATGAAATTACATTTATACCTTAAATGTTTCTTCCATTGTCTCTAAGAAGAAGAAGGGGAAAGAGGGAATAGGGAAGGAGTCCAAATAGACATTAGAGAAAATGAAACCATCAGGAGCATCTTGATCGTCTAAACCATAAGGAAACTATAGTGAAACGGAGGAAGGGGAACCTCCCTCTTCTCCTCCTCCTCCCACGACTCTTTTTGAATAAAAAAGCTCATTATCCTCCCTATGTATTGCCAGGGGATCTACTACATAAGCCATGAGTCTAATACCAAATAAATTTTATGTATTCCCACTTTCACAAGTTTATAATTCATTTTTTTATTCATCCAATCGGATTTTATTTCAACGTTCTAAAAACCATACAATGAATTAAATGCATTTGTAAGTGAAGTTTATGTGTCAAATAATATAGATGAGTACACATTAAAACTTAAAACTTTGGCTTCAAAAGGGAAATTACATAATTTTTATAACGAAGTGATATAAGTCTGGAGTATCCGCAAAAAAATAAAAAGTTGTCACACTATATAAGTTATTTAGAGGTTTGAAATAGATAGATAAATATATGGGTTTTTATATAATGTCTGAGGTTGTTGTTGTGACTGTTTATAAAAATATATACTGTTTTTTTAGATTTAAGGACTACGAATACGTTATAAAAATAACAGGGAGGATTTAATTCATTAACAGTATATCCATGAAGACCATTGGTGATTTACATGGAATGCAATATATATATATAATATATATATATATATATATATATATATATATATATAATTATTAATTAGATTTTCTGATTCAGATTATTTATCACATTTTTTTAAATACGATATTCTTTCATTTCATGAGATATATATATATATATAAGAAAATAATTATTTTATGATTCATAGTATTTTCGATTGCGTCAGCTTACATTTTTTATAACATTTTGTTATAACATAATACGGCATAAAATATTTATTTATATTTTTAAACTTTACTACCTTATTAATTTATCACATTTTAAAATTTTGACATTATTTCTATATTTTTAATTGTATTTATCATTTTAGCTTACTTATATATATTATATATATATATATATATATATATATCTTCTGAAATGAAAGAATGTCGTATTGAAAAAAAAATGTGATGAGATATATATTACTATATTTTTTATATCCAATATTTATTTTTTAGGAGCATGCATTTTACATACGTTAATTTCATGTTTTCTCTCCCCAAAGAAGCATAAAAGAGTTTTGACCAAGGGCACTCCTTAAAACACTGATGTTTCTCCCCTACAAATAATAACAATCCCAGCCTTTCACTTCTGGTTTAAAAACATGAATGTGATGCACCCACACGATGATGCACTTTCATTTTCTCAACAAAAATGCTTATAAAATAATCTACGGGATCAAGGACGATTTTTTTTCTTTATTGGTTGCGTGGTGAGGGTTTTATATCTTATTCGCCTGGCTGACCATCATGGGGGCTTGAAGGATGTCTGAGATGATCTGTTTAACCAGGCGGCAGAGGCCTGCGAATATTTGTTTTTTTAGTTAAGAGTATTTAATGAAGGAACACAAATTGCCGAATTTTATATTTAATTTTTTATACTTTTATTTCGTACAAAATTGTTAAGATACTTCGAGGATGTCAGTTACTTTTAAAGTTCATTTTTAAGGAGATATCTTATAACCGTTATAAGTATATCCAGTTGACATGTAATGATCCAGCAATGATAATAATAAAACAAACGTATGTACTGCATGAACAACTACGCCACTGTTATCTTTAAATGTTTTGTTAAGATAGACTGCCCGTATTATAAAGATAATTTTTTATCAAATTTATTTAGAAAATTCCTCTCTTTTTTTACAGTTGGACAATTTTAAATTATGTTAATTAGATTATGTCGTAAGAACCTTCCAAGTCTAATGGGTATATATATGTTTCATTATTAAATATGTTTTCAAAAAGAAAGTGTCGTAAAAAAGATAAATATCGCTTTTTCCTAGTTCAGAGCCCAATCAAATGTTAGTAGACATTTGTTGCTATATTCTTTTCATATACTTTATGTTAAGGCATCAATGAGGCTTATTCTTCAATTACTGAAACTAATGCATTATAAATTTCGTCTATTATTGATTATAATCTTCCTATTTTTCTGAATATAAAAATGAAATACCCAAAGTCTGGTGAGTACAGAAAGGTACATTCGTAAACTAGTAATGGCATTTTACTTTTTTGCGAGGATAATATCATATGTGTATATATTTCCGATTGTAATAAATGAAATCATCTACTTTCCTTTCAATTGTAAGATGAACTTCTATTATCAGTCAAATTGAGGTCGAGCGTTTGATTTAAGGTCAATAAAATACACGATCTGTGCCCATTTCCTCTAACAAATAATCCTAAAAGACCATAGATAAACTGCATGTCAGCCACAGTAGGCCAGTTTATCATAAATAATATAAAAGAGAGTGAGTTAAGCGAGGATGCAATTCGACTCACAAAGGAGAAGATAAATTTTTGGTCAATCCCATAGAAAAGAGGCTTAGTTTCGATAACACTAATTTTAATGCTATATTACTTTTGCATATCCACACGGATACGATTGTATCGAACCAAATTGACAAAAAAATACAATAAATTTATGTAAAAATGAGTGTGAAATAAAACATATGGACTTTTAAAACACTAATATTGGACTTCATTTCATGTAAAACTGTTTAGAAACATTTAATAAGTAAAAAAAACCTCAGGGTATAAAAGACAATTAATAATCTTACATACAATTAACATTCTTCGGCACTCAAATGAGACTTTAAAAATAATAACTAAGTAACAAAGCTAATCTAAAATCTCTAATTGTAACCGTCTAATCCCCAAAAAAAGAACCTACTTAAATGACTGAAGCAGGCTCTTTAACTGAACACATAGGCATTTGTTAATTCATTAGCTCTGCACGAAAACACATTTTTCAGTCCCTCGCCAGAAGCAAAATGACAAACAAATACGAAGAAGTGAAAGTTTCTATTTCTGTTAACCTGCAATCCACTTTCCATATCTATAAAGATCTCAGAAGCGTATTGCAACTTATAGATTTAAAAAAAAATAAGTTGATAACTGTACCTGTTTCTTCTTCAGCTCTGACATTTGAACTTTTCCTTGTTGTTGGTAGTGTAAAAGTCTATGTTTTTCATGAAGTTTACTATAAACGTGCATATACATGGATTTGCTTGGAAAAGCTTGGATATCTGTTTACTAAATATGCAAATACGAGCATCAACATAATAATAAATGGTGGTAGGTGTACAACTGCATGAATATCCAAACAAAATGTAAAATATATTTATTAAGCATTCAAACTGTGTTTCATCCATGATGCATCACCTTCTTTAATTGATTACTTTCTTTTTATCAGTATTGAAAATAAGTATTTTTTATGATGTTTGCCTATTTTTCATAAACATATTAAATCTGTGAGCAAGTAAGTCATAATATAGGCTCAAACATTTGAAATCTAATGAACAAATATGAAAGGGCAGAAACATTTTGAAATAAGTGTTTTCAAGTAATGGACAGAGGAAAGGTGCAGCAGAGTCCTTCTCTCTGCTCCTTATATATTTGATATATTTTTTATTAAAATTTGTGAATAAGATTTATATTTGAAAAAGAGGTATTAAGGAATACCTCTAATAAAATATAGAACAGTTTAGACTAGATAACCAAAGGTGCAATTACTCATTCCCTTTGGTTACAAGGGCAGAGTGTTGAAGTTAAAATGTCACATATTTAAAAGTGAAATGGACAGAATGAAATCTATATATAGATATATACTTTCCAAGTGACTGTTTAATTATATATGTATATTTAATAGGTATTTTGCAAATACTTACATTTAGCTATAGAATACTGTCTTTTAAATTATGCTCAACGATTCCTAACATTGATACAAATGTTACAATATCGGAATATACTCAGTGAAGACGCGTAAAACTCTCATGGGGATTCTTAAAAAAATATGGTCTCATTTGATTTTATCAAACCATTAATTTAAAAAAAGACTTGTAAATCCAAAATTGTACAGCCTGAAATGACACTTATTTATCAACGAATAGAAGAAAAAATTCATATTATTTCAGAGCAGAATTATTTTAGGATATATATATATTAGTTAGAATTTTATAATTAATTATGAGAGTTAGTTTAGTGGTTATGTCTTTCAATATTTGGAGCTTTTTACTATTGTAAGTATAAATCTTATCATGGAAGAGAGAGAAAAAAATCAAGTCAATGGGCTCCATTGTGAGGTAAGAAGCAATTCAAAACTTTTTTCAACTAGTTACATCATGAATGAATGAATCCATGAAAAGCTACTGCTTTTCCTCAATGGTGTACAGCCAATATCGAAGTTAAGTATGAACACAAAAAAGGCAAAACATGCATTAATGCATAGTATTTGTATGCTTATAGACACACACAAAAAACTGGGTTACACACGATGATTATTATCATTGGTGGTTTGAAACTTTGCAGCAGGATAAGGTGACATTGCGTCAAGTTTCCTTTGACTTGTGGTTGACTTTAAAAAGAAGTCCAGTGGTTGAATTATTATTTTACTCATTAGTTATATTAATGTATAAGTAAAAGTTCAATTAAAACCTGAAGGTAGAGGTTAATTAAATCAATCTTACATGAACGCAAAAATATATTAACCTTTGGATCATTTTAAAAGATGATGAATAATTTTAAAGTTAATTTATTTGAAATCAAATTACATATTATATATAATATTTATTCATTTGAAATAATATTATTAATAATAGATTTCAAAAAAGCGAAAACTTATTTTTTAAAGAAAGTTAAGTAAATAATGTATCTACGTTAACACTTTCGAGTTGCCGTTGAATATCTTTTTTTATTTTAAGTGAACAAGAAAATATAATTACAGACGCACCTCATTGCTTCAAGTTCATTTGTTTTGTTGTTTGGCGTAAATATTAATATGAACATATAAAAATGCACTCGGACGGCATTATCTATAAATATAGAGATTCACATATTTAGATACATAATGAGTACCTACTATATTTTGCTTTTTCCTTGTTTATATAGTTGAATAAAATTGTATATATATATGTATGTATATATTGTTGATCGCATTTGTTAATAAATTTTTTTTCAAGAAAGAAGGGTAATAATGTCTTGATTTCAGCGAAATGCTTGTCAAAATGCTTTCAGTTTTATAATTAAAAAAGTCCTCTTTTACATGTACTTTCTAAGTAAGTCAGATTTATAAATAAAATATATAATATAATTTTTTATGAATCAAGAAAAATCAATAAGCCCTTCATAAAACTCAACCCCTTCCAGGGATTACATTCTTGACGTCATCTTCTGTATCTGACGTAATATCTTTTGACATCCCAAGCAGACCAATAAATACGTAAGCTTCATTATTTTTTCTTTTTGTGACTATATATATATATATATATATTTCTGCTCTTTAAAAAAACTGTCTGTCATGCTCAGCTCATGAAACCATGATGTTCAATCATCTCAAAATGGTTATATAACCCATAATCTTGCATTCCAGGCCTCTTGGATTCAATGAATACATTTAAAGCTCAATATCTAATTTATTGAATACATTTAAAGCTCAATATGCGAGAGGGGAATAGACCTAAGATTGATCGTATAAAATAGACATTCGGTTTGTCTAACTAGCATAGTATGAAATGTATATCTTTTGATATTACGCTAAGTAATATTGCCATAGACAGGACAATGGTGGGAGCATGATGAATTCGATGCTTTTTTGGCCTCAGAGATTTATATAATAAGTATATCGATGGTTTATCAGACCCTGGAGTAATTAAAGGACTACTTGAAAAATCTCAGCCCCAGTCGTAGAAAAAAACATATTATGCTATTTGAAACTGGAGTAAAAAGCTTTGTTACTTATTTCCTTCATGCCAAATTAACCGAATATTTATTTTTGACATGAGAATACCGTTTAATTTATAAGCTTTGACCTAACTCAATAACTCTCCTCATCACAATTTTTAAGATATATCTTATTATTGAATATTTCCACAGTTTCGTTTTATTAGTGAAAATTGTTTAACATATGAAGATTAATTGAGAAAGTACGCTTTTGTAAATAATAACAATGGTATAATATATTGCCTTTGGCCTTTTACGTAAACTTGAATAAACAAATAAATCTAAGGATCTTTAGATATTTCAATTTGATCAAAGCCAATAGAAAACGCATTCATTGACGACTTGAAATGCGTAAAAACGAACTTCTTTACATGTATTTTGAACAATGAATGTTACAATGAGGGAAGAAGGATTAATTATATTTAAAAAGTGATTGTTTACAAAAGTATCAACCAAAATATAAGTCTATAATAGATTTGGAATGAAAACTAACTCAGTAAGGGAAAAAGGGGTGAAAATGTTTTTGTCTTCTCCTTTATATCAGATTGTTTCAATAATAATAATCTACGCCGATGAAATATGATACGGATATTGAATATAACTCATTCTAATACATTTTCCAAATACTAAATTGATATGCTAGGAGGAAACCCTAGACGCACATGGATACAAAGCATGAATATTGAATGAATAAAGTTATAGGAGGGATGGTCAGTATGTCTAAATATACATGTTTTTCACTTTCTTTTAGTTATACGAAGATATGCAGGGTCCAAGGCACAATCATTTAGTACTTTAAAAAAACAATCGTCCTTATTGTTGTGCATTTACAATTCATTCAATTTAATAACTTGATGACTAGGAAGGCTAAGTTCATACATTACTATATATTAGAAACACATAAGAATAAACATATTGGACATAAGTGAAAAATGTTACTCCTTAGTATTTGCCTGAACGTTGTATTTTTATGGTGCCCTAGTCTATAATCTTATATAAAAGTACAAAGGATCAGATTATTTCATTTGTTTGCTTTTTAAAAGACTTGCATTCATTAGTTAATATATATATGGATATATAAATATTATCCTTATGAAAATAAGATATAAATGGGCACCATGGATGTATAACAACTACTTTAATATAATGTCAAAGTACCCCAATGCTCTAATTATATTAACAAGAGATTTCAAAAAATTACTTTTCAGGCAAAAAAAGTTTAGGAATGAATTATAATAAGAATTCGCAAATGAAGAGCTAATATCAACGTTTTAAAATATAAAGTATAAAATAATATGCTTTATTTTAAAGAGAAAAAACAAAATTAATTCGTTATATTTTTTATGAGGTTGTAATATTCCTATGGGAAGAGACAAGAGAATAACGTACCGGATCTGTCTCATATGAATGTCTTTATTTCGTACCGATATGTACACACGTTTGCCTCACGAAATAACAAGAAACTATTTCATTGGCCATGAGTAAATATTTAGGTCTAACAAATGTTTATCATTAAGGGAACATATCAACAATATATATATATTTAATGGCCCGTTATTTAATACCAAATACTCCTCATGGGAAAATAATTAATCAAGCAACTAACTAGCCTTGGTGCAATCATAAATGTGTATATTAACTAATTACTTAAATGTTATTTTATATGATTCGAGGTTTGGTTTATGTGTTACTAGTCATTCTTAGGTAGCATTTAGTAATATCCTAGGTTGCTTATAAATACGGAGATGGATAGAAATTGTGTAAAAATATACCTTTAAATAAGGTATAAGTAGTATGTTTAAATAACTTTTAGTGTTTTAAGTTTAGTTGTCATTATTACCTCCGCCGAAGGAGGTATTGTTTTCACTGGCGTTGGTTTGTTGGTTGGTTTGTTTGTCAGCAGGATAACTCAAAAAGTACGGAACGGATTTGGATGAAACTTTGTGGAGTTGTTGGAAGTGCAAGTGAACAAGTGATTAATTTTGGTATCTCTGAGTGCAGAATTAAGATGCCAAATGAGCTAAATACTAATAAATATTTCAAGTTAGCCTACTCTGCCAATAGATGTCGCTGTGCTGTGAAATCGGGTGCCGGGAGCGTCTTCCTCTCGGAATTTCCGTCGAGGGGAACCCTCCCCCGTCCCTCTACGCCTCCCCAGTCGTGAAAAATCTGCCTCGGAAGGCTCATAAGGACCCCGTGACGGCGGAGGTTTGCACTCTCTGAGTGTATATATGCCTCTAGTTTAAGGTTAATTTTATTTTATATAAAAAAATCTTGTTTGATTTTTGATAAGCATAATGGGTATATTGATTTAATATCTAAATGCACTTAAAGATCCAATCCAAAATGTTCGAAAATGGATGTTAAAGCCAATAAGGTGATTAGTATATGGGAATGTATCAAACAATGATCTACAATAATCTGTAATACTTCAATATTCCCCATGTCCATTATATGAAATCCTTTTTTAACCAATATAAACTCCTTTGGAATATTCAATCACATTGTACAAATATGCTTCACGTGACGTCACATGTGCTGCAGGTTAATGTATTATTTGCTTAGGTGAATGTATGTATATAAAAGCCACTAAATAATTAGAATGAAAAGGACTGAGAGACCCTGCGTTTACTCATTGGATCCAGTCCTTCAAAAGAGAAGTAAGGAGTCACTGAGGCATATAAAAATGAATATCAAAGTTAGAAAAACATACGACACATATGACGTCATGGATTAAATCCATGGAATTGAACATCCCATTTTAGGAAGGATGAGATCGTTTATCACATTTTTTGTAACAATCTCTTAACTTTTATATAGTTCCAGTAACTTCTGAGCGACGATTTTACTGACTAAGCGGCCCGTAGTAGGACTTTCATGCCACTATATTGACAAGGAGTAACTCTTGGTATGAAAAAGGAGAAGTCCTTTATTTTTCTCGTAGTTTGATTACCTCACATTTATTAGTATGAAGGAAGGCCTATCTATCAATAGTTAATGAGAAGGATTGGAAGTAATAAATTAAAGCCTTATTGAGTTTCCATATTTATTTTTCTAAATGTCTTCCTTTACTCGATTTAATCATAGGAGAAAAACTCCGAAAAAACTTTTTTGATATAACTTTTATAATTTGGCCTTTTATCGAAAGAACTTTTTATGCATGCAAATTACTATTATTGAAATTTAATACTGTCAAAGACAGTATATTACAAGTACATTGAACCCTTGTGTCATATACAATAATTTTTAACAATGGTTTATCTTGATTTATTGAAGTCAAACACCTTCATTACAAAAAAGTGCTAAATCAAGGTGGAGTATATTTGTTAATCTATTGGAAGTTCATACAAATTATTAAAAAAAGTTAGCTAACAATTTCAAACATATATTCCTAGGGTTGTATATTATTTTAATCAACCAAGTTACGTTAATGTAACGGATAACAAGCACTGAGACATGATTCTAATAACTTTTAAACTCTATTAAAATAGCCAAAATTATAATTTATTTCATTCTAATGTGTATTTGTTCGTCTAATATTTGGCACTCGTCAACATGCGAAAATTTCTTAGATTTTTTATATTGTAAAAAAATAATTAATATATTTGTCAAATAACTTATTATCATATATCTAATAAATATATAATAGCATTGTTTATATAACATCAAGCACATGCTGAAGATATATGAGCAGTTCGACCAATAAATGACTTATCAATTCAGTTTTAGGAGCCGTCAGCATACTTATTTAAGGAAAAAAAATAATAATAGCAGGTTACCAATACAACATCAACCATAGAAATAATATGATTTGTCAAATAACTTTTATATATTTAAAAAAGAATAACATTATATAAATAACATCCAGCACTTGCTGAATATATATTAACTGTCCAGCCAAAAAATGGCATGTCAATTAATTCTATGAGCCGTCAGCATACTTATTGAAGGACAAATAGATCAATAACAGATTACCAATACCACATCACATCATATTCATTAAACAAGATATTACCATACAATAAAGAGTATCATTTATTTTGTAATGCACCTATTCATTTTTTAACAAATAAAGCGAACAGACAAAGACTCATTCAACACAAAAATTTGTTGCTTCGTTCATTTTCCTCCTTGGATCTCCCTCTTCATTAGGGGATCGTTTAAATACCATTGACCGCAATATGATTTTTTCAAAACTATTTATATGAAAGAATGCATGCAACTAATTCTCTTTCAAATATTAATAACGATAAACATTAATATATACATATTTTTAAACTCATACTGCGTAGCCTCTCCATTTTGTCTCGATTCATTAAGAGATCTTATCGCATTCATGTTTTATGAAGTGAGTTGAAAGAGAAATTTGTTCTCTTTTATAAGTTCTCGTGTTTCTCAACCTCTGACACGAACTCCTTCTTTCTCTTCTCAGCCGATATGCATTTTAAAACACCCATATATACATTTATAGACATCATAAATGCAGAAGACACACTCACGTAAGAAATATATATATATATAAGAGCATGGAAACATTGGAAATAGTGCTTTAGAGGGTATCATCAAAGAGGATAAAAAGGTCTAATTATTCACACCCTGTTCTCTATCTCATTTGATTTTGAACGGCGTTTTCTGAAGGACTTTAAATAGTATATTTTGTATAGTTAATAATCCTTCTTAAAGAATATTTTTGAAATATTTTTATTATTCTTATTATAATTTCTTACTCCTGTCTTATAATGAGGCAGTAGGAATCTGATAAGTCAACTCTCTGGGCATGAACGACCTTTTAACACGTATAACGCATATACATATGAGGGGTTCAGCAAGAAAGTAATTCTAAATGAAAATAGTAAAAATGAAAAATGCATTTTTAAGTTTTTACTTCATAAAAATGACGGCCAAATATTTCAGAAGCACTTTAAGAGCAGTTGTGCACGTTTTTACCCATGTCATTTTTATTTCGATAAGTTAGAATGATTTTCTTACTATTGGACTTATTTGTTATAGGTTCAATTCCACATGACCCCTCGATATGATCCCTCAAAATAGTCACTTTTTCATAGTCATAAGCGATTTATTCCTTAGCAATTATCTATTATAATATATATTTATTTCAACTGTCTGAGCATAAATGACCTTTCAAAACATATAACGCCTTTTAGTCATATTTATAGCATATTTTTAAAAAAATGAGGAGGTTGCAACTTATCTTTTAAGGTCCTAATAAGGCTTTAGAAAAACGCCGTCACTTTTATTAAGAACGATATTAACAAACATTATTTGCCTTCTTTTATATAAAAAAACGTCGTCACTTTCGCCCAGAAAGCATATTTTTATATATGTTCGCATATTTAGCCTTTTGGCATATTTGTCAGCCTATTTAATTCATTTTTGTTCGCAAAATTTGTGGCATTTATCAAAATTATGCTGTTCCAAATTCCTATCGCCATCCTTATTATTATGACTTTCCTCTACAAAGTCTTAATTTTAGTATATATGATACTATAATATACTTTAAAACTCTTAAATGATCCTTTACACTTCGTTTTTAGTATTTATGTTTTAATAGTTTAGGTTTTACTTTTGGAGAAATTAGGTAGTATGTTCATGTATGTTGATATAATTATGAACTAAAATGTTTATATATTGTATTTTTAACTTATTAACATCAATTTTATATATTGTTTTGTATATTAATTAGTACATGAACTGTTGAAAAAAAAAATAGTCTACCATTAATCTATTGGTAATAAAATTTGACATCTGGTAATGGGCCCAAGAGGCGGATTCAAAGCACCCCAAATTAATTTTCACAAAGGACTATATGCTCTATTCATCGATCTAACTAATAACAGATACGCAATGGATGGCTAATAAAGGGAAAATCACTCTCCGTGTCAGCAGCTGATGAAAATAGAAGAGAAGGAAGGAATATGTATTATACTCCCTGAAACAGTCAAAGTCTAAATGTCTTAAGGAATAGAAAAGAAGAGAATTCCAACAACAAAAAATCAGTGACGCAATGGTAATGTAATAAACATTAAAGTTTTCCCCCCTACATAATCAGCATAGCCTGCCTGGTATTTATGGAGGATTACCCTTCTTTTATTCCCTAATATGCTTTAATACGTCATTGCCACTCGAGTGGAAGCCATTTTAATTACATTACTGACGTCATCAAGGTGATCAAATACTTCTTCTCGTTGAATAGTATCCAACTGATATAGTGGTTCTATTTCTACAATGTCCATAAGTGATAAGCAAGAGATCCTTGTGTAATGCCTGAAAACACTTTCTTAATAAAGCATCGTGCCCCTTATGAAGAGTCCTTTCAGTTAGAGCGTAATGAGTTCCTACTTTGAGCCCCATTACTAGCCACCTAATAAATAAAGTAAAGCAGATAGATAAGAAATGTACGAATTATATTTTGAACATATATTCACTTTCTTGTGAGGCCCCTAAAACTACACCAATCCTCTTCCTCTTCAACATGATTGATGGAAAGAAAATGAAGGTGACTAATAATAATAATAAATAAACAGTTGGTATTATCAAATGAGGCATCACTTCACTTGATGCTGTTGAGGTGGGAATATCAACTCTGAAATAAAACAAATTACTATTTCAGGAACCGGAGTGTCTCTTCTTATGGGTATCGATATATGTATTTGCGAATTTGTTGAATTGACTTTTATCTATTAAACATATTTATATAAAGCAACAGCTCACATAAGGAAAATAATAAATATTGATTATCATTCTTGACAATAAATATAGATCCTCACTTTTATAGGACGTAAAAAATTAATAAAAAATGGAGTTGCCAATTGAAAAAAATGAGCTTGAAAGAACGTCCATCAAATCATTCTTACTGATACCCTCGATCTATGAATTAGTAACTTTTCCAGGCATTTTTTTCTTCTCTCCAGGTGCTATGAGGTCTATGTACACTCGTAAGACACGATGAAATAATTTTTTTTATTCAGGTAAGGGGAATGTTACTTTTATAAGATACTTGAGACATCGTAAGTCTGAAGAGGGAAACTTGAGTTGATTGAGGTTATATACTTTAGGAATTCTCCCTCTTTCTTTGTGCATCCCTATTTTGCTAGTGAGGCATTGCAAAAATTTATAGTTTTAATTAAGATATAACATTACACAAAGAAGCCATAAAAAGAATTATTTGTATCATAAAGATGAAATTATGATGAGGTTTTTTTCATTATTTATTTAAATATGCATACATATGCGGAGAGCACACATACAAATGTATATAAAACTGGAATAGTGCGTAAAAAATTAATATAACTATTAAAATTGTAGGTCCAAAAAAGACTATAAAAGGGGGAAAATTAAGTATATTTGAAAATTCAATTTATGAATGCATTAAAATTACGATTTATAAAATATACAATAGAGACAAAATATAGAATACAACAATATCATATATTTGTAAGATTAATATCGGTGCTATAATCCTCTTATTATATTATACAATCGTTTTCTAGTTCTTATAATTACACTTTTAAATTTACTATATTAATACAATGTATTATTTTTAAAAATATGGTTATAAAATAAAATGGTCATTAAATAAACATCACATCAAATATATATTATAAAAAAGCATTGTAATTCACTTTTAAAAGTATATAAAAATGAACTCTATAGGCCCAAAAGTGGTCATTGAAGTTGAGATTATGTTATCCTGTTGACACGGAGACAATGTTTCTTAAAGTATAATTCCTTTTATCCGTCTAAAATGTTGTGTTAAGGGGCATTCTTATTATTGAAGGAAAAAGTCAACTTACTTTTTGTCTGAATTGCCACATCCATTGAAAAATAACAGTTGATAATGTTTAAACTCACCTAGAAAGAAACAGTAATATTTTATAATATATACATGTACATAACATTTTCTTAATAAGATAAATAGAAACTTTTTACCAATCTCCAAATTGGAGACATAATATTACTTTTAGTCTTAATATCTCTTGAAATAAAAACAAACTATTTATATTATAACTTTATTTCAAGACAATAACTGGGCTTAATTAAATAGAAGTCTTGAACATGAAATATATCTCCAATATAAAATAAAACATATATACATAACAAGTTATCTCTCAGCGCCTTTCCTTGAAGCTAAGAAACCAGTTAACGTCACTAAGTAGACTCATAACATTTATTATTGCCTATTCGATATAATTGCATCTATGTGGATATGAATAAGAATTATTTCTGGTTAAATCAATCTATCGAACATAATATATATTTTAATGAGATTTGAACAAAGTCGAAATTGCACTATTGAATATATGGAGTTGATCACGCTATAATTATATGACATAACATATGGATAATTTATCTCTCTTATTGTTAATATTTATTTATATCATAATTAAATATATGCAAAAAATAATATATATATATATGCATCAGGAAACGACCGGGGACACTTTTTTCGCAGGGATCCGGGCCGGGACTTCAGTATATTTGCGTTCCTTCGTTATTCTGAAAGTGATGACATTTTTTCTAGAAAAGAAATTCCAAAAAAAGTGACGACATTTTTTATAAAACATTTTCTAAATATTTTTTTATATTTAAAAAATTCTTAAGTGATTTTTAGACACGGGCCGGGACCCAGTCGGGGTACCTGGTCGTTTCCTGGTATATATATATATATATATATATATATATATATATTATATAATGTGTGTGTGTGTGTGCATAAAGACCAGTTCTGGGATTCCTTGGGCCTGGAAAAACTTCTGGATAGGACTTTCGATATTCAATTGGGATTGGAAAAGGATGGGAATGAAAAAGTATTCATAGCGGTGGAGCCCCCCCCCCCCCCCTTCCTGGATTGCTATGAATCTGGATTCCTAGTGACCAATCCAATTTAACCTAGCTTCAACGATTGGATCAAGAACCGGCTGATTCCTTCATAATAATGTATTCTTGTGTTTATATTCTTT
>CP045900.1:10407272-10435803 GCA_013387185.1 Caligus rogercresseyi
ATTCCTAAATAAGGACATTTCAGCCTCCCTTACAAAAGAGTATATCCCAATTATTAGAGGTATTCTCGATGAATTACCATTTTTAATATAAGAGGATATATTTAAGTGTCCTAAACATTTACAAAGTTTTAAAACATACAATTGTGGTATATATATACATGGCGTAGGGGAGATGAGTTGGTTTGGGGGCAGCATTCCATTTTCCCGAATTTTAAACCGACTGTTAAATCGGTGAAAAAATAATCGAATGAAGAAGCGATGTAGATTAATATTTCTTATAGTAATTGCATACTATTATAAATATATTATTTTGGTATACTTCAAAATCCGGTTGCTTCATAATTTATATTTTTTTCTTCAACTGAAATGCCCGAATACCTCAACCAATTTGGCCGAATTTAAGAACTCACCCAAATTTTTGGGGGGCAATGCCCCCCTAGGCCCCCCCCTGTCTCCTACGCTGATGTATATATAAATAATCTACATATATGATATATATGTTGACTTAGTATGCTGGTGATTGAATTAAAAATAAGGCATTATCAGCGTTATTTACTCAGAACATTGTTTGGTTTTTAATAAGTAAACGATATAAGTACAATATAGCATAATCAAGGGAATGTCAAAGGTGTATTTATAACCTTTTATTAATATAGAACACACGTACTAAATGATGTATGCAAAACAATATCCAGTGATGAATAACCTATCTCCAAAATAGACTTCAATAACTCGTCCTTGAAAGCCTTAAACAAAGAACATGCGGAATCCTTATCGGACATGAGGAGTTGCAAAAAAAATAACATTTTTGGAAGTCATTGTTCATTACTTGACTAAAAGAAAATATGAATCACGTGATCATGCTTTTATATCCTTCTTTAAGATATGCTTTATATTAGGCATATAAATAAGGAGTATATGTACATTAGGGTTGTTCTTATTTTTCAAATGTTTGAAATGTTAGCCATTGAGTGGATTTTCTGTTTCTTGGTGATAAAAGAAGACGACATACAAAGTTTGAACAAAATCGGTCAACATTACGAGGTCGCGCAACGAGGTCAAAGTTTTAAAAATTTAGTAAAAATATAGTTTTCCGCCAATTTCTTCAAAATGGTGGACGTTACAGACTTCAATAATAATTATTAATTTAAAGGAAATCTAATTTACTACCAGACGTATGTTTGATGTTTTTTAATAAAACAAAGTTTTCAGTAAAAACAAAGCAAGAAAGGAGTGAGTATTGTTAGCTTATTTCATAGCTTTTTTGTATCAATTAACTTCACTCGCCTGTAGAAGATGACTTGTTCGCTTCAGAGTAAAATAGTACTTTTAAGTTTAGTAAAACTTTAGATGATAAATCCAAAAATGACCTTGGTTGCATTCTATCAGTTCAGAATTCAGTACAATCTGAGTTTACATCATATGATTCAGAGCCTGTATTGACCTATAAGAAATCGATTATGAAAAAAATAAATAATAATTTGTTTCTTAGATTTGCGTCAAGGTATCCTCTCAAAATTTTACTTTGTCTCTGACGCATACATAATCCATTATATGCGTCATTTTGTACGCGAAATAGGCTTTTTTTAATGTACATATAACTCTCTACTTATTAAACTGACATGATTTAGTATACCAAAATATTAAAGCTGGTTAACCAAGCTTTCATTTGATATGTTTGGTGTTCTAAAAATCGCTATACTTTAAGAGATATAAGCAAATACGTACTGTCCCCAAAAATTGATCTTTTGATATGAGAATATACGATTACCATTTGGTAACGCCAGTTAGTGTTGCCTGGATAGCAAGAAAAAAGAAGGGAGAGAGGGAGGAAAATACCCCTCCCTTCTCTTTCTCTTTCTATCCAGGTAACACTAACACATTACCAGATGGTAATCGTATATTCTCATATCAAAAGATCAATTTTGGGGGACAGTACGTATTTGCTTATATCTCTTAAAGTATAGCGATTTTTAGAACACCAAACATATCAAATGAAAGCTTGGTTAACCAGCTTTAATATTTTGGTATACTAAATCATGTGAGTTTAATAAGTAGAGAGTTATATGTACATTAAAAAAAGCCTATTTTGCGTACAAAATGACGCATATAATGGATTATGTATGCGTCAGAGACAAAGTAAAATTTTGAGAGGATACCTTGACGCAAATCTAAGAAACAAATTATTATTTATTTTTTTCATAATCGATTTCTTATAGGTCAATACAGGCTCTGAATCATATGATGTAAACTCAGATTGTACTGAATTCTGAACTGATAGAATGCAACCAAGGTCATTTTTGGATTTATCATCTAAAGTTTTACTAAACTTAAAAGTACTATTTTACTCTGAAGCGAACAAGTCATCTTCTACAGGCGAGTGAAGTTAATTGATACAAAAAAGCTATGAAATAAGCTAACAATACTCACTCCCTTTCTTGCTTTGTTTTTACTGAAAACTTTGTTTTATTAAAAAACATCAAACATACGTCTGGTAGTAAATTAGATTTCCTTTAAATTAATAATTATTATTGAAGTCTGTAACGTCCACCATTTTGAAGAAATTGGCGGAAAACTATATTTTTACTAAATTTTTAAAACTTTGACCTCTTTGCGCGACCTCGTAATGTTGACCGATTTTGTTCAAACTTTGTATGTCGTCTTCTTTTATCACCAAGAAACAGAAAATCCACTCAATGGCTAACATTTCAAACATTTGAAAAATAAGAACAACCCTAATGTGCATGGATCAAAACATTAATAAATCCGGAGGTTGTTCGATAAATATCTTCTTATCTCAGATTCCATGTCAAGGTACATCTGGAAAGGAATCTTTATTATCAATTCAATCATAATTCATTTTAAAAAAAACAAAGTATTTTTTTGGTAACGTATTAAAAATATAACAAAGTCCAGTGACGTCATCGATTCTTATTGTTGTTTATTCACTACTGAGTTAATAAAATAAATGACGTCATTGGATATCTTCAGTTTAACTCTCATTACTATACTCCTAAGACTCTGTAATATTTATCGCATAGTAACGAGTGCGCCCTGAAGGCTATTGCTTCAAGGCACTGGCGAGCAAGAAGTAACGGATCTGAAACCTCTGAAGGGTTGATAAAGAGGATTTTACGTTACTAATCATTCAGTTTTATCATCACATTTCATAAATAAATTTAAAAAAGATCGATCCATGATGTCACGGGACATTTTACAACTTTATTTATATGTCATCATGTAATAGATATCTTTATAATGTGAAAATTGGCTCTGATCGAAATTAAATCCAAAAAAACTATGCTTATGGAAGCTTCCTTTCTAGTTGTCTCGAATTCCTTGACTAAGTATACGATCCAAGATGGAAGCAAATTGCTTATTTTTGCTACCCTTTTTACATCACAAGGTTCACCTAAAGCAAAAAAATAAACGAAAATATTATACTGTCACATCACTTGATCCGTTAAACGGAAGTTCATTTGATACTCTCGGCATTTAAGAAAAACGATGGATGCTGGTATGCAATATACCTAAAGGATGAAAAAAATATGATTCATAAGTTGCCTGCAGTTTTAAAATAGTTCAATTGGGGATCTCTGACTCCAATTCTGATTGTAATTAGAAAAATCCAGAGGCAGCCCGATCCGATGCTGATCAATATTTAAATTCCTAAGCCTCACATTAGCATTTTTCATATCATTAATTGATTGAGCAGTTCTGTAGCCTGGAGTTTGATGGCTACAAGGAATTATTCCGAAAGTGGCAAAATAATGCGACCGAAATTGTAAAATACGAGAACATGCACTAAATTTATTCGTTTGTATACAAATCAGGACTCGAAAAAATATGTTCGCATCAACAATTGCAGAGGCATCAAGGATAGCTTTAGCCAGTCCACCGTAAGTTTAAACAATATTAAACCATTTCTTATGGTTGCAGCATTCAATTCAAGGAGACTACTATCAACATAGAGATTAATGAATTTCCACAGCCTCACTCGATCCTTAAATCCCATTTCAAAATGTATATTTTATAACATCTCAACAGATTTTCATTTTTCTTTACTTTCTTCATCCAATAAACACAATAGTTTTGACAAATAATAAATCGTTTTATGAGCACCTCATACTTTTCAACCAATATTAAGAGGGATTTGAACGTAGACCTACTTCCATATATAATGAGGTAAAAGTGACTCACGGTCATGTAAAGTCCTTATTAGCATAATCCTTTTGATGATTTGTTGTTGTTATTTCAGGACTCACTTATATGAGTACACATAAAACTATATACATAATAATAATAATAATAATAATTTGTGACTCTTTGGAGACTCTAAACTTTTTGGGAGAATATTCATGAGCCCTTTATGGTCACCAATAGTTAATTGTTGCAGGGGATTTAACTATTATCTGATAATATTTTTATAAAATCGTACAATCTTGAAAATATATTATAAAACAATAAGACAATCCTTTATACAAGTATTTTCACACTGCGGAGCAGATTTGGTTTTTTTATATACCTTTTATTCCAGACAAGCAATTGTGTAAAAGATACATAAATAAACATTATAGTTTAAAATTATTGCTTGGCCGTGATCGTATACGTTGTGGAGCAGATTTGGTTGGTCGCATTGGACGAGTGACCGCTATTCGAGGTTTGACTGTATTTATTTTTGTTCAACTCATGCATATATAATATGGAATATTATTTTTGATACTGTGTCATCTTGAAGACGTCTCTATAAAACGACAAGACAATCATTTGACATCTATTGATTAAAGTCTTCATTTAAACTGGTTCTAGTATTCGTTGGTAAAGATATGAAAGACGTTAGGTGTTGTTGTATTTATATGACACCACAAACTGTTAAAAAAACAGTATTATGCATAAATATTTAAGGCTCAATATAGACCTTATAGCGTGATAGGATCCATAAAAAACCATGATGATAGTTGTAGATAAGAACCCGTGATATTTGTCAACTGTTGAGAAATATATATTCAGCTGATAAAAACAAATAGTCAATCGTTCTTCTATCAATTAGAAAAATTAAGATTCTACCACTGACCAATCTATAAGTATTAATTTCTCATATTTAAGAAAATAGTTTCCAAGAGGGACGAAGTAACTGCTTAAAAATATAGATAAAAATATTTTCTAATTGACGAGATTCAGTTATGATATTAACATTACAAAAAAAATAACTTTTATGTTTGATATACATGGATCTTATTTTTAAAAATATAAATATTTTAGTGACTAATTGAAAACTATTATTTTTTTAATATCGAAAATTGACATTTAGTTATAACCTCTGTTCATATTTATACATTCGACATACTTTTATTGCTTAAAGCAACAAGTCCACGTGTTGTAAATAAGCAAATAGATAGCATTTTAGTTATTTCATATAAATTACAAATAAATTCTACCAATAAAAACCTTATGATGTACAAACCTTGGTGTTTGGTCAGGGAAATAAATAAATAATCGGATATATAAAACATATGTAGAACTCCATCTTAATATGATATTTTGTATTTAATATTGTAGCTATTGGCGTTAAACAACTTAGTGATTTCATTTTATGAAGACTTAGACTTGAATACGAAGAGTTTTTCGAATGCTAGTTTAAATTGAAAAAGGACACAACTTTTGGCTGAGCGTCACCAATTATATTTTTATGTCAATATGTCAAGTAGACCACCCAGCCAATGGCAAATAATACATCACAAATGTTCACAAATAAAAACAACTTATAGATGCAATATTTTTTTAGCCACAGGACAACATATTTTCATACGTAATATCCTCAACAACAACATATTTGCCAAAGACTTTTTAAGTGACGTCGGATCGGCTTCTATAAAGAAAAACAATTAGTTATTATGCTGTAACAGTAACCATTTTGAAAGCTGGTACCGCCTACTTTATGATTTTTTCGTTTGTTAGTGTCTACATAGACAATAGCTCCTCAATATTGAATCAAAGCATCCATGGACCGACTTCATGCCTGGGATTTCTGGGTTCTTTTGTGGGTTAGGTGTGGCTCATAAAATAAGAGATTCTTTGCATATTTATATTTTGTTTGTGTTTCTGTGCCTACTGCATCAAAGATGGACAACCAAACTTGGGTAGCCAGGGCTATTTCTTTGTCTATGCAAAAAAATGATTATAATTATGGTTTTTTAATGAAGAAAAAGAGTGGTTTTATATTTGCTTTGTGCCTAATCTTTATTATTGAGTACAATGTGATGGTGGATATATATGGTGAGAGTTGTTCTAAATAATATTTACGCTAGTTTGAAGGTACGTATATAGGAGTTTAGGACTAGCACCCCCAGACAATCACCCCCGGGCATTTACCCCCCATTTTAGCCCCCGTTAAATATATATTTCTTATCCCTTAAAGTCTACTTATGAAGTTAAGTTTATTTTCTTTTGCATGTGTGTTTAAAAACTATGTTCCTAATATCGGTCATATAAACATATAACGATATTAGGAACATAGGTTTCAGACACACAAGCAATTTTGTCATAAAGAAAACATAGTTAAATCCATTAGTAGACTTTAAGGGAAGAGAGATATTAGTAACTGGGATAAATGGTACGGTAAATGACCGGAGGTGATTATCGGGGGTTGCTAGTCCGGGGGGGTGATTGTTTGGAGGGGGGTTATAGAATCAAAAAAGTACGTTATTTCATGGTTCATTGATAGTCAAACGTCAGTTAGCTTGTTCTCACGTCATCAAAAATATATGTAAATATACACTCAGAGAGTGCAAACCTTCCACCGTCACGGGGTCTTATGAGCCTCCAAGGCGGATTTTTCACGACTAGGGCGGCGTAGAGGGACGGGGGAAGGTTCCCCTCGACGGAAAATTCCGAGAGGAAGACGCTCCCGGCACCCGATTTCACAGCACAGCGACATCTATTGGCAGAGGAGGCTAACTTGAATATTTATTAGTATTTAGCTTATTTTTCATCTTAATTCTGCACTCAGAGATGCCAAAATTTAATCACTTGTCCTTTTGGCATTACCAACAACTTTCCAAAGTTTCATCCAAATCCGTTTTTGAGTTATCTGCTGACAAACAAACCAACCAACCAACAAACCAACGCCAGTGAAAACAATACCTCCTTCGGCGGAGGTACAATAAATTTATGATGAGGTAAGAGGGAAGAATAAAATAACTAATGTTTGAGATAATAAAAAGGTTATCCTCACAAGCATTCCAATAAACATATTTTTCTCTCCATTTGATAACTCTTTATTTTATACGTCGATAGGCAGAGGCATGATATATCAATGGACAGATATGATCAAACAAAATATAACACATTTTTTATTTCCTGAGTATGAGCAGTTGCTTTATTCAAATAATATTAATACTTAGAATAGGAGGAGACCATTCAAAGGATTCACCAATGACGTCATGGATGTAGGCCACTGAAGAAGAATCAATTAGATGTTAAAGAATTAATTTTTTCTTTCTGAATTCATCTTTAACAGCTGATACGAGTGAAAAGACCCTTAGTAGCATACTGCCAACTGTTTTTATTATTCTCTCTCCTTCTTTCATCCAATCACGTTGCAACAAAGCACCTTTTTTTATCCATACTAATATTATTCTTCCCGCGATTTGACGTAATTAAAAATGTATAAATGTTTTTGTTTATTATGGCTATTCAGGTTCGTTCGCATACTGAATGTTAGGGTAACCAAAATACAACGAACCTCATTTAAAAAACTCAATTTTTATCGAGTGTTTAAAACATTCCTAAATTAAAAGGTATAAATGACGCCATGGCAGTGCTCCCTCTGGAGATTGTTAGAGCAGCTTGTCGAATAGTATTCCATTGTGATGCGTATATTTTACTGACAAGGAATCATTCTTGATTTGACTTGTTTTCTCTTCTTGTGTGTTCTTTACGTTTCCATATGAGCAAAAATAGTGCATCTTCTTGCGTGTGTTGTTAGGGGGCAATCTTACAGCATTCATGAAATCACAGTTATTTTTATCGTGATGACAAGGACATAAGAAATATCGTAGGAAGACAAAATCATTTAATGGGTTCTCAATTTTATATCTATTGCGTCATTGGTTTTTTACATTTTTTCCCTTTATCTAGAGCATGTTATTTAGACTTTGCCTGTTCATGGGACAATAATAATTTCTTTCTTCTCTTGTGTGTTTTATCCGGTGTCCAGTAATTTCATCACGAGTAAATTTGCACGGACCTTTTATAGCCGTTTTTTGTCGCGGGTATTTACCTCGCTTGCTCTTTTAAAGTCAGTCAATTTGCTCGTTCTCCTTTTTTTGTGGGTAAATTTGTCGCCAAGCTTTTTTGTACTGAAGTATTTTTGTCGTTCTTCTTTTTCTCGTAGGTATTTTTCTCGCCAAGCTTTTTTGTAGTGAAGCATTTTCCGCGTTGTTTATTTTTTTCTTTGTAAATGCAATTTAAAAACTGATTGTCGCTCATTGAACCTGTTTTTATATGTATATGCATTAAATAAATAAATAACAATTAATTATAATGTATAACATTTGTTTTTTTATGTCTTGATTGTTGCGTAGATTTAAACAACTTTTTAGGGGTTTGCACTGTAATCAGGAAAGGTCAGCCGGAGATTTTAATCTTTAGACAGGCATTACAAACGATACCTCACTCTCTAAATTTTATGATGAAGAGATGTCTTCAGTTGAAAGAAATCCCCGCGGACACTTTGGTGTTATCACTAAACAACCTGCAATCCTTGATCTTAGTTTATTTCAATCCCAAAGGACCCCCCATTTGATCGATAGAACTCGAAGGATTAGGATCTACAAAACTCTTGAGGTGGGTGTTTCTTACACCTATGATGGGTCGGTGGTGGATTTCACCCCATTGGATACCTTATAGAACCCGTTAGATTAGAGTCTACAAAAGTCTTTTACACTAAGAAGGGTCAACGGTGGATTTCAACGATATAGAACCCCCGGCTGAGACTGACGTGACCCCCCCCCCCCCCGAGATTAGATTATACAAACTCTTGGGCTAGATGCATTTTCTCCTTCAAAGGATCAGCTGTGTATTTCAACTACATAGTCTTCTCGGATGAGGCATGCATATCTTGCAAGATGTAGGTCTAAAAACCACTTAACCCGAGTTTCTTTTACATTTAAGAGGAGTCGGTGGTGGACTCCAACCCCTTAGACCCTCAGATAAAGCAGAAGGTACACGCGAAATTAGTGTCGGAAAACCCCATGGGGCACCCGACTGAGCCCGGCGCAATCCTTTAAATTAGGGTATATTTTTTTTAGGCCGGGTGATTTCTCTTAAGAAGGGTCGGTGGTCGATTTAAAACCCATGGGACATACGGTTAAAGTTGGCGCATTCCGTTAGATAGGGTCTACGAAAGTCTTAGGCGGGTGTTTTCCCTTAATAAGAGTCGGTGGTCGATTTCAATCCCATAGGACTCGCGGCGGAACACTGAGGCTAAGGTGTGCACAACTCTTCAGCCGCGTGTCTTTTCTCCCTAAAAATGTCAGCGGTAGATTCATAACCCATGAGACCCCAGACAGAGTCCGCATGAGTAGGTCCACAAAGTAAAAAATAAACAGCGCGGAAAATGCTTTACTACAAAAAAGCTTGGCGACAAAAATACCTACGAGAAAAAGAAGAAGGACCAAAAATACTTCACTACAAAAAAGCTTGGCGACAAATTTACTCACGAAAAAAAAAGGAGAACGAGGAAATTGATTGACTTTAAAAGAGCAAGCGAGGTAAATATCCGCGACAAAAAAAACGGCTATAAAAAGGTACGTGACAAATGTACTCGCGATGAATTACAGTAAACCGTTTTATCCATAAAGTATAGAGGCATAGATTGCTTATTGGATCCTTCAGAGAAATACGTTATTGTGTCCAGAATACAGCTAAACGATGTTTCTCTGCTATTGGAGGGAAGATAAATACGTCATTGTGACCAGAATGCAACTGAACGATGTTTCTCTGCTAATTGGAGGGAATAAGCTCTCTATATTTTTATATCTCTATGGTTTTACCAGTTTCTGACTTCAACATTGCTCTTCCCTCGTTTTATTCTGTATTTTGTGCATATATTTTATTGATTAACTATTCGTACTCTTCTCTTTCTCTCTCTTTCTCTCTTTCTCTCTCTTCTCTCTCTTTCTACTTCTCTCTCTCTTACTCAATTTATGTCTCTTTTTTCTTCTCCCTCTCACTCCTCTCTCTCTCTCTCTTTCTGTTTCCCTATAAGAACGAACACTGCACGTCCATAAATAAATGAAATGTTTATTAGTTCATTAATGAGATCGGTAAAGGATAAAGGTAAAAAGTAAAATTTAATATATTGCATGTAATTTAATACATACATTGTATATTTATTTGAAGTAATTAAAAGCTTTCCCTATGTTATGAATACCTTAGTTTCAAAGTAAGAGCGTATCTAAATTATAAGAAATAAAAGCAATTTAGTTTTTATGTGTGTGATACAGTATATTAACTTGATCAGGTGAAGCTAAAGAAATGAAATTGACTGAATGAAGGAAAAGCATTCATTTTTGACAATGAATGAATATTTAAGACGTAATTTAAAAGTCTAGTTTCTGTTGGTATTTTCATCTTATATAAAATATTGTCCAAAGGGACTCTTTTGGGGGACTAGATCACGACGTAATATTATGACTGTATGGACAACAAAGTCAATGAAAGAAGGGAATTCTACTGATAAATTGTTCCAACTCAAGCGTTAAAGTAAAGTAGCGCATGCATATATAAAATTCTTCCTTTTCCCCAAAGGAATTGGCCAAATTTTAGTTCTTCATTAGTCCGTAAGGGGCGCTTTGATGCTAGAGCTCTTTGAAAATAATAACAAAAGTCCTTTTATTATTTATATTGGAATCTCGCACAATGTTTTAGTGAACTGATATATTATTTAAAATCATCAAACTTAATCCCTTTAAACGGGCTTTAAATAGGATTGTGACGTAATTTCATGGACTAGCGACATCTAACGTTAAAGAAAATAACCAAATTGTGGCCATTTTTTTTTTGTTACTTTTTCCTTGCATGCACTCCTTTACTTTAACGCTTTAGTTCCAACCAGTGGGACAACACTTTTAGATTGATTTATATTATATGATCAAAGATCTCTGCAATTCGAAGAAAAAAATCTTCTCTGTGGAGACTTTAGTCATTATAAAAATCGATTGAATAGATATCCGAGTCAATGATTTGGAAGCATATAAAAGCATTAGCAAAGCAGCTAATTGTTCAATCAGCATAACGTTTAAAAGCCATATCATTTCGTTGACCACTTTTTATCTCCACCATATATATGAATATATAGCTTATTACCAGCATATACCGGATTAATTCCGATGTGATGTTGCTGATGAAGGACATAAACAAACAAACATAGGATAATTTGATGGACAATAAAATATATGTATGTAAATTAAACTATTAAAAAGCCATCAAAGTTTTATCAAGCCATCTTAGGTTACTCTTATCGCCCGCCAAACCCCAAACTAACCCTCTGCCTTGTTTTCCAAGCCCCCAGTTCTTTGTTTTCAAAGCATTCATAGATCGAGCCTCAACAGCTTCTACCCACATTGTTTTGATGATTGACTTTTGATCTAGATGCATGAAATCCATTGAAATTCTCTCTCACATTACGGTTCAAACATCAAGTCTAAGAACTTACTGGGGATTCCTCCTTTAGACTAAACGGAATGAGTTATCAGTTAAATCAACCGATCTATATTATAACTGGATACTCAGCTGGGAAGACATCTTCAACCCACTTGAAAACGTCATGAATGAAGTTAAATGGCTGACACGCAATCATTGTTTATGAAATATGTTATGCATTGTAATATAATACTAGGGAATAGAAGAAGAGAAGTCATATAATAAATACCAGTGATGTCATGCTTTGATGAGTGATTCGATTTTTTTGTGTGCATTTCAGTTCCATTGCGCCACTGGCTTTTTGCAATTTTTCCCTTTGTCTACTCCATAGAGCTTGGTATTTAGATAAAAGAAAGAATAACAAAAAACCAGTGACGCAATGTTAATGATATAAACATCCATGATTTTTCTAAATAAGCCTTACGTCACTGGTATCTATTGTTAGATTCCTCTTCTTTATTCCTAGTAATCAGTTAAAATCAGTGGTGGGCACCGCTCACTTTTTTGCTGTTCCGCTCACTGCTCATCCGCTCACTTTGGGCAACTGATCCGCTCCCGCTCATTCGCTCATTTTTGAGTACTGCTGTTCCGCTCACTTCATTCCGCTCAGTAAGTACTAAGCGTCATTTTTTAGAAAAGAATTTCTCCCAAAAAAGTAATGCGTATGATGACGTTTTTTTTTAGAAAAGAATTTCCAAAAAAGTAATGCGTAGTGATGACGTTTTTTTAGAAAAGAATTTACAAAAAAAGTAATGCATAGTGATGACGTTTTTTGTTTTTGAAAAGAATTTCCAAAAAAAGTACTGTGTAGTGAAAAAAAAATCTTTTTATCCTTTTTATAACGGAAACTTTTTTTATGTGAGCGGATGAGCGGAAGTTAATTTAGAGGGACCGCTCACCACATTCCGCTCACTTCTCACAAAGATGATCCGCTCTTTACATTCCGCTCACCAATTGCTCCTCCGCTCAGAGCGGAAGAACGGACGAGCGGAATAATGAGCGGAAGTGCCCACCACTGGTTAAAATATTGATCATTGTTTACCTCATGCACCTTGCGTGGCGACCATTTTAGCTACATTACTGACGTTTTCAGGTTGGTCGAGTATTTCTTCTCAGTTGAGATACCAGTTATTATATAGGTCAGTGGTTGGAACTATCATAAAATCATCTTTAGTTGTGTGTGTTGTTACCTCTGCCGAAGGAGGTATTGTTTTCACTGGCGTTGGTTTGTTAGTTTGTTGGTTTGTTGGTTGGTTTGTTTGTCAGCAGGATAACTCAAAAAGTACGGAACGGATTCGGATGAAACTTTGTGGAGTTGTTGGAAATGCCAAAAGGAACAAGTGATTAAATTTGGCATCTCTGAGTGCAGAATTAAGATGCAAAACGAGCTAAATACTAATAAATATTTCAAGTAAGCCTACTCTGCCAATAGATGTCGCTGTGCTGTGAATCGGGTGTCGGGAGCGTCTTCCTCTCGGAATTTCCGTCGAGGGGAACCCTCCCCTGTCCCTTTACGCCGCCCCAGTCGTGAAAAACCCGCCTCGGAAGGCTCATAAGGACCCCGTGACGGCGGAGGTTTACACTCTCTGAGTGTATATATGCCTCTAGTTTTTTTTTTTTCAATGAGATCTTTATTTTATTCTTTAATATATACAATATCCTTAAATAGTTCAGATTACGGTATTAAAACGTATATTTACATCTAAACCCCAAAATAAAGAAGAATAACCATGCAATGGAGTATCTGTGTTGTAACAGATAGAGAGTTGGAGTTCCATTTTAAATCGAAAGGATTGCAATAAATGATTGATAATTTTGATTTCTTTTTATTTCTTCTATAAAAGTATTTCATCAATTTATAAGAGGAATAATATTTTTTAATAAAATTTTATTGTCTTTCATAACACTTTTTTTTGTCCTACAGCATCACGCTTAGGATTTAAAGAATAAGAGTCATTTATATTATAAAATATATATATTTATATAAATAATGCACTTATGAAAATAAAATGAAACATTATTGTCTCAGAATATGTATTACAATAAAATATAATTGTGGTTTATAATTTAAAATAATTCAATCTCTTCACAATTATAGAATATGTTTTGTATTGTTCTTTTTTCCTTTTCTTCGAAAAGCATTCTTTTTTCTTCCTTTATTTGTTCAGAGAAGACATATATTTAAATGGGCATATATAAATGAATAAATATAAAATAAAAATTATAGTTTATGGTAAAACTCTAAACAAAGACATTATCGACTATAACACACTATTAAAAACAGATAACAAATTACATGTGAATGACTATTTATAAAATTTCATATTTTTTTGATTAACTTAAAAAAGTGACTTGATACTGATGGGTAAAACTTTATAATGCTGGCGGCGCTGATCCAGGAGTCATCTAAAAGGGAAGGTATTCTGAGTGCCAGGGAAGAATAACGTGCTGCAAGCTGATATTATTATTTTCCTCAAATCTTCGTTCCTCACAACTCGGTTGTTTGTGATGCAGTTGGCAATCCACGCCTTTGAGTTGAGAATGGCGAATCCAATCGACTTTGCCTTGGTGACTGGGGCCCAGTTTTCTTCGCCAATCAAAATAAGACAATTCCTCTCACATAATTGTCTCCACTTTTATCCAGGCCTTTCACATTCAGAACCACAAACTTTTTGAGGATGGATACATAAGGACAATCCACAAAAGCGTGTAGTACGGTATTGCACAGTTTGCCACAGTTTATGCAATGGTTTGAGAAATAGATACAGATACCAGATATCTGCAACTGCGATGTAATTTTTTACACCATGTATTCCCGTCAAAGAATGTAAAATTATATTCCTCCATTGCTCAGGGAGGCACAATTTTTTATATTTGTACTAGCAATGGAATTAGCTTCCTCCTGTGAGCTTGGGGGTACCAGTTTAAGATGCCACGGACATGGAGGTTTGTGTTCACGGGCTGCTTTTAAGAGACAAAATTTAAATCTCCCATCTATAAAATTATCGAACACGCTATATTATGAATTGATAGAAATTATTGTTAATGGCTTCTTCTTCTAACGAATTTGGGCTCTTGAGATTTTTGAAAAATAACTTTTTTACGCAATTGTTTCGAACTATATCTACAGTAGAGTCGCCTTGAAATTTCGGAACAAACTTCCAGACAACTCGCTGTGCAGCAGACCAAATTTTTGAAATTGCGTTTGTTGACGAATTTGTTAAGTCTGATCCAAACATTAGGCGCATATACAGTCCATTTTGAAATATCTTGTCCTCCACTCCATGTCTGGATTCATTGTGATGTCAATAAATGTTTTTATATAGACCTTAGGGAGTATGTGGGATAGAAGAGCTAAACCCCCACCGATTTGCTTAATTGGACGCTTAGTAGCTGGTAGATATCGTTTGTGGAAAAGTTTTAGGAGCCAAACCTCCTCCTCTACTAATGCCTTTTCTCCCAACAAAGGAGAAGCAGAAGCCTTGTATAAAACGGTTGGGATAATTTGTGAATTATAAAGGTCTATTCTTTTTTGGATATTATAACCTCTCCAACTATTGATGAGTTTACTGATATGAGACGACATTTTTTCCAATTGCTTACATGAATGCCTTAAGGTCCCCAATCCACCCCAAGAATTGAAACCTTATATTTTATTGAACAGTTGCCAACAATTTTACCTTTAACAGGGTTCCACCGACCAATAGGAAGAATGAATGTATTTGAAGGATTTAATGCCAACCCGATTTTCTTTTGAAAAAAAGCATTCTTTTATTAGAAACTTTTTAATTAAAATAAGTTTTATTACATCAATTTAATATCTGCAGTTCCAATCCTAGTTAAAGATTTCTTTGTGCGTATACACATCAGAAATAGAAAGTTAATCCACATTTAATATTTGGTATGAGGGTTGCATGATTGGCGGCCCTTAGAGTGCAACATGCAATTCTCAAATACACACTTATATGAAGTGTGTGGTTTATAGCCAATTTAAGCCATAAATAAGAGCAGCACCTGCTAACAATTGGGGCTCAGTGATTATAATTCAAGGCCTAATCTGCAACTGCAATTGCACTTCTTATTCCTAGTTTATATGGTGAAAAGACAACAAATCATTGGAAAAGATGGTGAATAGAAGGCTCTGCCAATTTAGGAGGAGACGGGGAAATGGATTTGAAGGCCCCATTATGGGCTTTACACATGATTCTAAATATCATGTATATGTAAGTCTCCGCTCCTATCTGATGATAATAGTAATTTTAATTTGATTAAATAATTGTGAAAAAAAAATATGGCAAATAAAGCGATTATTGAAGATTGACTTTTAACTGATTAAAAGTACGCATATCCTCGGCAGTGTCCTCATTTATTCGATCCAAAGCTCTGAGTTGTGGGAGACATCTTTTGATGTTTATATTACGTTTATCCTACTACCTTTTATTGCGTTATAATATATATATATATATATATATACATCAGGAAACGCCTGATATATATACACTTTTTTTCGCCGGGAGCCGGGCCGGGCCTTTAATATATTTAATATAAAAGTACAACACTACTTTCTAATTTTTAAATATTTTTTAAAAAATATTGAAAATTTCTTTTCTAAAAACGTCGTCGCTTTCAGAATGACGAACAACAGTTTTTCGTCAACAACATCTCAGTTAGAGGACGCTAGGATCGATGTGTTCCGGTGCCGGGTGTCTAAAAAAGTTAAACAATTTTATAAATAAGTTATCAGCTATCAATTTATTTCATATACATAGATTATAAATTAGCATTTTAAAGGTTTATGACACTTTTTTTAATATAATTTTATCACAATAACGTTTTACGAAGAAAGACTTGTCTATTTTCTCTTGGCCATAGTTTAAATTTATTAGAAAAATCATTAACATCTGGTTAAATGATGGTTAAATTACCATTTACATTTAATTTGCATGTGCATTTGATGCTTTGAGTATGAAGTTAGGGTTCATGGTTGTGAATTAGTATAAATGCTTAGAAAATGAGTTGTTCCTCTTTTCCATATTGTTTATAACGAGTCTCAATAAATGGTACTTTTGTCATAAAGCTGGCTATATATATTGTATTTTTGAGAAGGCATATACAATTATTACATTATGGAATATCATTCAACGAAGTCAACATTAATAGCTATGAATTTGTATTACACTGTTAATATTTTATTTTTGTACCCGAATAATGTATTTAATTGTTTTCAAACTTTATGATATATTTTTCCCACGATCATTTATTAAGATAGAAGAGTCAAAATTTTAAGCAAAAAGTTAGAGGGTTTCATTCCAAATAACTTTGTTTATTTAGGAAATAAAATAACATTCCCTTTAGCAAACTTGTTTCCTATTAACAACAATGGCCATTTACGGTATTTACTATATAAACAATATTTGACATGATTTTAAGCTCTTTTGCCCGATCCAAGTGCACATTCTCGTATAGTCAAACGTCCGCCCCCAATGTCAAGATCTTTGACGTTCAATGAATCAATTTCGTAAGGACATTGACACAGGAATCCATGGGCACAATGTCAGCAGAGTACCAGCCCTAACGGTTAACCAAGGATTCCATTTTGAATAATGGTGGCCAATGCTTCGGACGCCCACGCCTACCCTGCAAAACAATAACATCGAGTACAATGAAGACCAACTGAGTCATTTAGAAGGGGCACTTAAATAATGCCTACACAGAGGAGTTTGATGCAATCAAATCGTACATTACTGTACATATATTAATTATGTACAGAGAAGAAGCCTTGAAGGTAGTGTTGTGTCGGTCGTTATCTAGGATCGAGGACTGCAGTCCAGTCCTTTTTGTCAGTCCTAAAAAAAAGGAAATTGTTTCTTTATGGCATCATAACTCACGTTAAGTTGTCAGCATCTCTTCATGCTATGAAAAAGAAAAATCCTTTATATGAGGAAAGTAACATCTTCAATAAGCTGATGACAAATATAACATTTTTTACTTAACAAGTATAAATATTGTTTACTACTACAACAATAAAAAGACAATCGCAAGGACCGACGGTCCTTAGACCGATCCTAAGGACTGACGGTCTTAAGACTGGGCCGGACCGAATAAATTGGAACCGACACAACACTACTTGAGAGTACTTAGATGGTGGAAGTTTGAATTTGATTTGAAAGAATCTATATGGAAATATAGTGAAGAAAATATATGTTTAGCTACTCTTGAGATTTATAGTTAATTAATGTTTTTTATTACTGTTCTGTCAAGCATATAATAAATATCCGAACGGGCACATGTACAAGGAAATTTTACTTAAGGGTGTCAATAGTTTCCGATCCGGTTATCTACTACGACCCGTCCTTATCATTATTAAAGGATGGCGTGGCTGGTGACTTAATGTCCAAATGATTGTACGAGGATACAATTGTACGATCGTATTAAGGATACCATCATACTCATTGGAGATTGGTGTGTCATCAAATTATTCGCTAGATTTAAGAAGCCCTTTCCAGCTCATAACGGGTGAAGTTGGAAACTAAATTAATTGATCCTTCATCAATGATACGACACAATGGACTTTGCTAGACTTCGGAGTTAAGTTGTTGGAAAGAACTTGCCTCATAATAAGCTAAGAATTAGTTTTTTGTCCTTATGGTCCAATCAAGTAGCATTTGTTTGGATTTAAATGCTAATTTAAATTATTATTTCATTGAATCTATTTGGATCAATCTAATTTAAACGATTCTAGGGTCAATAGAATGCATAAAAAATTATTATATTTATTCATATTTCATCAAATTAAATAGGCCAAATAATTGTTTTTATACGGGATTTTATCTGGCGGCAAAGCCACCGAATATAATAGCAGATTTTCTTCGATTTTATAACTGGGAGGGTCCTTTTTGTTAGAATAAAATGCTGAAAGTATTTTTAAACCATCCATTTCGTTTAACAAATAATCGAATTTTAAAATTTTGTAAGCTGTTATCTACTTATTTTTTTTTTTTTATTGTGTATCTCAAATTGCTTAAAAGAATAACTTTCCTTGACGAAGAGTTCTAAAATAAATAATACAGTAAACATTTTTTTTTTTTCATTCTGAATCAACCTTCAACTTCTTAAGGCTCAAAAAGTTGATTTGATACATGGTGTATACTCTAAGTTTGAAAAGAATCACCACATTTTGCACTTTGTACATTAACATTTTCTGAATTAATGACCATAATGATACATTTAATTATCACCCATTACTGATGCAATTCTTTCTATTTTTCAAAATAGGTGCAAAACACATTAACACACCTTTTAATACCAAACCAAAAGTATGAGCCCTCAGCAAATGATATAATCATAAATTAGGAATGTCGTCGTATATTTTTTTTGTTTGTAGTATTACGTCATCATGAAGGTTGAACATAGTAATTTGCTATACACTTGAATTTTTGTAGTGCATTTTAAACCATTTGAACTACATTATAGTCATCTATTATAAAACTACATTTTAATCAATTTCAAACCATTTTTGCACAACATTTTAACCATTTGTTTAAATTCAGCAACTTTTGCACAATATTTAGGAGTTTTGCACAATATTGTAAGCAAGTTTTGCACAATATATATTTAAAAAATGTAAATCAATTTTGAAACATTAAATTATTTTCGTTCTACATTTTTTGCTTTTCATTTAACACAATTTGCACTACCACTAAACAATATCTTTACTACAGTTTTTACAATTTTTGTATTGCATTAAACACAATTTTCGCACTTTAAAGCCATTTTTGCACAATAATTTAAGCATTTTTATACTACGTTCAAAGCATTTTTTACAGCTAGTCTTTTATTACCAGCTAGGACTAAAATATACTATTTTGACTCACAATTGTTTACCCATAAAATTTTAGACTAAACTTCCAGAACTTTTTGCAATATAAATATAGGACTCCTTAGATATACAATAATTATTATGTTGTGTTTCCCAATTTTTCTATTATTATATTCTGTAAAATCAATAATCACTAATATACTTCAAAGGCATTCTGATTTGGGTTGTTTCACTAATATCATTTATTCTACCCGTTATTTACCATTAACCTTTTTGGTGATACACATAAAAAATGTTTGAGACAGCTATTAATCGAATACAGCTATTTAAAAATTCCTGCTAAATTCTGCTAAATCCGCTTACTTAACCAACAAATATTATGCTAAAGTTATATTTTCATGCTGCGGAAATTACACTTGGAGATTTTATCCTATCCGTATATGATGATGCATTTTATAAATATTTGAAATTTCAGTAAAAACGATTCGTTAGTCAATCCTGAAGAGCCAAATTTTGT
This sequence comes from Caligus rogercresseyi, assembly GCA_013387185.1. Lineage (NCBI taxonomy): Eukaryota > Metazoa > Arthropoda > Copepoda > Siphonostomatoida > Caligidae > Caligus > Caligus rogercresseyi. The sequence goes on from CP045900.1 coordinate 10,427,315, forward strand.
TACAATACTTCTTTGTTTCTGGAATTGAAAAATAAATAAAAATGTATTTTTATCGAGTCCACTGAACCTCTTCATTTATTAATTTAAGCAAATATCGCCCTTAAGCACTATTGTGGGCGATGGTCAGCTTTAGTTCTATGCTTATTTGGGTATATTTTGCTTTAATTCCCAACTGTCCAAAGGTGCATCAAAATATGCCCACATTATTATATATTACAACTCCGTCCACCCATCAGGAAGACGAATTGATAGTATAATGTCTAATAAAACGGGTTTATTAAGGCATCGTAATAACAAGAAATAAGGGATCCGTGAGATTGAAGAAGCTACTGCTAGTTTTAAAAATAACCAATCACGCCCCAATATGCAAACATATGTACCCAGTAGTAACCAATATTATAAAAATAAATGATGAAAAAAAAAACTCTATGTGAATTATAGCTCAAATTATGGAAAATTCTCTCGTCTGGGACATTCAAAGATCAAGAAAAACTTAGTGTATATAAACAATAAATCAATTAGAGTAACATTTGTTTCTCATGTCTACCATGTCTTGCTCATCATAAAACAGTGGTGCCATCTGCTGATTAGATCAGAAGGTACAAATCCATAGTTTATTGATCCTTTCCATACTTTTTGACTCAAGAAATGCCAATGCATGTTTTGTTTCTAATAACTAAGAGAGCTTGTCGTGAAAAATGGATCTCCGTGTTCACAGATGCGGAGCTTATTGAGAGTTTATTGGAACTCCATTTACTTAGACTAGCTGTATGTTATGCAAAAAACCATGTGATTTTTTTGTTTCATGGACTTTTTTCCGTTCTCTCTCTTTATATATATATATATATTATATTTATATAACAGTGATTCCTACCACTTGGATTTGAAAAAAGATCCGACAGCAGTTTCAATAGACTTCATTTTTTTTGCCTATATGGTTCGATAGAATTGCATCCGACAGGATATAAATAAGCATTATAGCATTCAAATTAGTCTATCGAACCTAGGATCTTATCAATGAGGTAGACCAAAATGACCATCCCCTCTCGGATTCGAACCTGCGCCCCCAACATTGAGAGTTGAACACGCCTTAACACGCATTAAAATTAGTCTATCGAACATAGGATCTTATCAATGAGGTAGACCAAAATGACCATCCCCTCTCGGGATTCGAACTTGCGCCCCCAACATTGAGAGTTGAACACGCCCTTAACGCGCTTAATCGATATTAAGATATCCAAAACATTAATCCATCATTTTTTTCAGCTGTTAAAGGCCAATCTGGACAACGGTTCTAAATAATTAAGATAGCTCTTTTTCGCATACAAATATTAATATACAGTATTTTATAACTGTTGTTTCAGGGCTACCAAGAGCTCTCAGCATGCTAAGATAGTTTCCTTCATAGCAATATTGAAAATTCTTTGGTTCACAAAATATTGGATGTGACATCTTTATTACTCAATGTCAATATAAATTAGTTCCCCATATAACAGCACATAACATTAAAAAGTATTAGATATTGCAAAACATATCGATGACAGGATAACAATAAGAAATATATATATATATATATATATATATATGCCGTAATAATTTTCATGTAATTATAAATATATTTAGACTTCGATTATTAAATTTGTAAGCTGAGAAATAACCGGATAATCAACAGATATAGGCGTTACATTATTTTTTTAAAGTTTAATATCGTCTTGTTGGTTAATTATTATTTTTGCTAATATATTTTAAAGCTTCATAATTGTGGAATACACCTCTTATACAAGTTGACATATTAACATATTACTTTTTTAAATAGAAGAAAGGATTTTGACAACTCTTTTTGGACATTTGTCTTTCCCGATTTCACTTCTCTTCCCCTTGTTGTTTATTTATACTGAGTGTAAATATATATTTGAATGCAAAGTACAAAAAAAGAAGAAGTAAACAAAGACAATAGAAGGAAAAAAACAAGTCTTTCAGCTGAATCATCACACTACCTCTTCGTGAAACTAATTGTTATTTTCACTCACCCTGCATGTTGTTGTTTTGTATTTATTTCCATTCTTAGCACGTAATAACGCTCTAAATGCTGATTAGCTTTTTTCTTTCTTATGTAAGTAGTTTAATAATTACTGTTTTTTGCGCGGTTTTCCTTCTTATTTTATTATATGGATATATTTTTCTCTCATCCAACACTTGATATCAATAAGTTTAATTAACAAACATTAATGCATAACCTGCGCTAATTTTGATTCTTTTTTTTAGCAATATCTCTCTTTAAGATGTTCCTTAGATTGAAGAATTTTGTAAATAATAGTAATACTTTCAGCTGATGCAAAAGTCCTTACCAGTTCGATAAAAAGACAGGTTTAATTGGTTTCAAACAAATATTTTTGAATTCTGTATTTTTTCATTTTTTCACATTTCTGTTATTTTCCATTCTATGTTAATAATTTGGCGTAAATACGTGGAGAACATGACCAACTGCTTCTCCATAACACCCCATAAAGTCTCTTCTCACCTCCATCAATGAGAAATTCAGTGAGATGGAAGCAGCGCAAATCAAAATCTTGTTGTCGGCAGTTACATTGATATATACTAATAAAGATATTTGTTTATATTTTATCAATAGGTATTATAGTTATAGTTTGCGGTTTTTGTTTTTAATCGACAGGTTTGGTCCTAGTACCCTATAGACTTCACAATATATGGTATATGATTTTTATTATCAGTTCTGAAATACATGCAAGTACAATTATGTTTTTAAAATTGAATTGAATACGTAAAAATACATTAAAAACCATAAACTCAAACTTAATTACCTCAAAACCGGACATTCTAGCAACACAATTAACACTTAGACAAACACGGATATTTAAAGAAATTACTTTTAATCCATAAAAAAAAAAAAATACAAATATCTAATAAATTGTTAAAATGTTTTATAATAATACCGCTGTAAAACTATAAATCACAGATTATATATAAAAATCAAATGGCTCTAGTAAATTTATATATTTACTTATCCATTATAAAAAGTAATTACTTTTTTAACGCATCAAATAATTTATGTATGGCAAAGAGGAGCTTCTGAAAGGTCAAATATGGATACGGTCCACCAATCATAGATCTCGCCTCAGACCACAGCTTCTTATAGGCATTAACGTGCATTCTAGAGGGTTCACACAATACTTTTTTTTGAAAAAATGTCAATAAGCCTTCAATGTGACGGATGAGTTCTCATGGTCTCTCTGTGTTTTTGAAACCACCTTCTTTATATTCTTATTATTATTTATATGTTAATATCTTTGGTCTACGGTACATTTATTTCAACTAATATGACATGTTTCATTGTTCTTTTATTAAGGAAATGTTTTTGTGTGGTCATGTAGATGGTATTCGAGGTGATTATTAATAATATTTGACTGATATTAGTACAAATAAACATATGAAAGGTTATTGAGATAGTAAATAGGATCAAGAAGATATTAATTGTATCTTACATATATCTACTTTTCCGCGCTATAAAGCCTATTAGAGTATAAATTCAAATATCTGTCATGCATATAATATCGTACTGTGGACAGCTTTATTTATTATTAGATTTGTAGCATTAAGTATTTGTCATTACCTAAAATGTTTTTAAAGCACTAAGAAATCAAAATTACTCTTTGAAGGCGTTTTTGTCAACAAAAACCCTAGAATAAAATGTATTTCATATATTTTTCTGTAAAAACATGATATTTAATATCAACATGTTTTGAGCGATATGTACTTGATCATAGGATTCTTACATCACACTCAGTAATCAGAGCGAACCAATTAGCCCATTACGTATGCTCTTCACTAATGCTTCCCTGTTTATTGCCCATTGGACGAATATCTAATATTTTTCTCACATATTATCTCATTTTAGGTAAGTTTGTTTTGTTACTACCTCAGAAGGAATTCATAGAAGAACGCTCAGACTATGATGATACTCTATTTTGAGCAATCCCTTTGGAAAAGGTCACTCATGAATCTGTCATTTTTACTCAATTAGTTGCTTGGAAAGTTCATTGGTCTCGATTAAAGGTCAAATCAATGTCAATGTAGGAATTGGTTTTCATATAGGGTTTGTAGAGACTTTTGATGAAGGGTTGCGATATTTCAATTAGGGTAATAATTATAAAGTAATGTTTTTACAAATTGCAGGTAATATTAATAAGGTAGTTAGCAGGAAAATTAAGACTAAGAACTTAAACCTATGAAATGTTATGGAAGGGACATATAACAAATTCCAAGGAGTTCGTTAAAAGTTTTAAGTTGGGTCTAGCTGATTTAATTTAAACCTTTCTGATTTGATACTCAGAAGTTCTTATTCCAAAAGTACCTTCTTGCTTTTTGAATTTTCTAAAACGTGGATTAATATACATAAAATATGCCATATAAATGTATTATTGATTGTTATCAAAAATGTAAGACTTCGTTTGTAAAAATATGTTTGTAGTAATAGGCTTTCCTCAGGATAAGAGACCAAGAACTCTACGAATTATTTATTTATTCAACAGTTCAATTTACGATATGTACAACAAAATACATAAAACCCTAAAATAATTATGAAAAATCATATAAGTAAATATTTTATTAAATTGAAGTCGAGTTTATGTTCGATGGATGAATCGGATGTAAGTTCATTCCCTTTTTGCACACAATCTTCTGGGATGAGTTTATCAACACATAAAGTAAAGTTTGATGTTATAGATGCTGCATTCAACAGATTAATTTGACATCTATTCATTTAAATACCTAAAAAACTCATGTTCAAATAACTATGAAGGAGGTGAGGGGGGTGATCCAAGTATTTTTCCTTCTTTTTCCTTTGGTCCTAATGAGTCTCTACGTAGCAAGACCCAGGGTCAAATTTATCCTCTTCCTCAAGGTTAGTTTCGTCATGGACAAGAATAGTCATTATCGGGGCATTCCAGTCCTTGGAGTCGTTTAATTCTTAAGTCCTACATTTAACCGAATGTCAATAATATAATAATAATAATTGTTATTATTATAGTTGCCTTCTTATCCATTAAATATGCTTTTAGGTCGGTCACTTACCAAGCTTGTTGAGCCAATGGTGTTAAAAACAGTTATCATGATACACCATTTCCTCAATCTAAAAAAGTAAAATAACTATATTTATATTTTTTTTTCGTTAAAACGAGTAATTCATTACTCTTTTTTCCCCTTACTTGTAAATGATATTATAGACCGCATGATTAATGAGTTAGCCCTTAGTCAGGGCTAACATGAAAGGGACTAAACAACGAGTGCTTATTATTTATATATGTATGCTATGTGTGTGTAGTAACTGCTATGTAGTTTTTCAGATGAAGAAGCCCTTGAACAACAATTGTTTCCCCTCTTGGAAGCACTCTTGGGTTCCTGCACTCTTTGTTTCTTTTCTTCTTCTTTATGAGTGTATTTAAGAAAGAGTAAACACAATTATCGGTTATTTGGAATCCCTGGATTTCATTTCAAATACGTACATATTTAATAAGTATATATGCATGCTTTTTGGCCATTAAATGATCCTCTTGGGGACCATTAAGCCTGATGAAGCCTGGAAGAAGTAGAGGAGGAAAGAAAGGATCTAGATACTTCCTTGAGGCAGCTGAAAACATAATCACATAGGGCATAACTCTTAAAACACAGTCATAGATTGTTTTTTTCTCGTATTGAGATCAAATGATTGTTCCACTTAGGCAAGACTTCTTTTGGGAAAAAGAAGGAAATATAACTTTGAAGGACACTTTTAGGATGAAAGAAAATCGTTTAAGAGATAGACAAATGAGTTGATCTTTTGTTTATGCTTTTGAATGTGTGCAAGTGATCATTATATTAATTTTTACGTGTTTTTTTCTGATTAACGACAATTCATGTATATTTAAAATGTATTTTAAGAACTTATGTACCTTGAATCTTTACTTGAAAAACAACTCTTATGACGACATAAGTATGTCTAGATCCTTTTTATGTATGTATTTCAACAGCTGCATGATCACATAGACCTTTGTTCTATAATAGGAAATGAAGGAGAAGTACAAACTGGGGGTTTTGTGGCCTTCACAAAAAGATATATGTATCTTTAAGTCCTTAAGCTAGAAAATATTCAAATCATTGTTTGACGCTTAGAGTGTTTGTTATATTAGAGATAACCCAAGCATTAACAGTATTTTAGTGTGTTAGTAGTAGCTTAATCCAATGTTTACCAATAGTGGAGAACATCAATCAGAGCTCGATTCGGGATATTATTAAATATTTGAGAAATTTTTGTAATTCATTTTATAGCCTTCTAATTATAAATTTAATGATGTGGTATCATTCCACATTTATTCTATATCACTAAGATATTATAAGTATTTCGTCATTATAATATTATATATAATATATATATATATTAAGAATGTCAAATTGTCAATTTATTTATGTTCGAATGGAGAATGTGTATGATTGTCTTAGTTCTGTCTGTGTTCTTTGTTCAATAAAATATCTATTTTTAGCCCTACTCCAAGGATGAATTTTTTATCATAATATTGTATATGAGATTAATTACGCATTTCTTAGGTTTTATATTTTTTTTTTTTCATTTATACATAAAATACAACTTTTGAATAAAATATTTATACGAACACACACATACACACACATATATATATAGGTTATAAATCAAGATGATGATGTCATTCTAGCCTACTTTTATATTTTTCTCATCAAAGGAATATGGGATTGTGTCATACAGAAATGCACGATCAGTCATATCTGTACAGTAACTTGTCGGTACTATTACTTCATTATTTCACTTTCCCTGGTTTCTTTTCACTCACTGGGAGGAGAAGACTGTCTCCGCCCCCTCAATAGGGAAACAACACTTATTATTATCCAAACACACACACATTTGTATATGTACATACTTTGTATAATTAACCAAAGAAAAGCAGGCGAAACAACGCGGCAACAAAGAGCCTTTGTTGTTGCTTGGTTGGTTAAATATTTGTACAATTACACATAGCATTTTAAAAAATACACTTTCCGGATTCTTGGAATATATTGTACAGTCGCTTAAGAAGTTTTCTTTTAATATCCGTGAGGGTTTCACTTTTTCTTTCTCGTCACTTGAACCAAATAACGTCTTTAAAGAATAACTTATTAAAAACAAATATATTATTTAGATGTGTTCCTTATATACAATTGAATTTGTGTTAGGGATCATATAGTGACCGCCCAAATTTCCCCTGCAGATTATTTAGTACAAAAAAATATTCTGTGACTAGCGGTCACTTTTTGGATTCCCTTAAGTTATTGCTATAGACAGGTTGGATGGTATAAAATATAGTAAATTTGAGTGTAAGTAAAGCTTATGTGTTTTTATGACTTATTTTAACGCTAGTACTTCTAAATGAAAACAAACATAATTCATCATTCATCTTTAGACTAATACTTAATGAATCTCAACTATTTGACAATATAAAAATATATAGACACTATAAAATTATTACAAATAAATAGATAGCTTATAAATAATACAAATCATGGAATAATAAAAATTGAAATAATAATGCAATATTTATAAGTTATAAAGAATTTCTTCAATTAAGAATCAAATATTGTTTTTGGAAAGATGATAAATTCTTGATGTAGAGGCAAAGGGTTAAATCTTTCTTGTGGGGAAGGTATTTGTAGATATTTTGAAAGATTCGTTGAAGTAATTTTAATATTATAATGCTTAAGATATCTACACGGATGCAGCGCAAAATAACAAAATAGGCAAAAATCATAATATTCTATATCTTTTAAATAATAGACCTTAATGGAATGCAAGAAGGTTTATAATTCAGTAAGAAAATACATACCTACAAAGAGCACTTAAAAGATAACTTTAGTAAGTTAAACCAACTGGAATTTATCTGCTATTTTAAAGAACTGACTAATAATAAATATTTCATGTTAAAATGGTTTTGTGCTATTAACCACATTTTGTTTATAGTCGGTATAAGTCATATATTTTTTATTTTTATTCATTATATTTTGGATGTTGACTCACCAAACAAACACATTGACAAACATTCACAAAAAAGTAAATAAATAACATTTTTCTATATTTAAACCTTTCTTTTTGCCAAGTATAATTTAAAAATACTTTTCCATCCTTACTTAATAAGTTAAAAACCATCTTAAATGTGTTTGCATTATTTTATTACGGAGCTAATAACTCTAGCCTTCATGGCTACTAAAAAACATATAACTTTTTTATACAGACAAATAATTATATAATATAAAAATTAATAAATAATAGATGTCTATAATATATATATTTAATTTTTGTAATTAGATTAAACTTAGGAACTATAAGATCTAGCGAGCCCTGTAATTGTCTTTGCCACCCTCCGAGCACTTGATACAACAACAGTAAACGTTGTTTTTTCGTCCAAAAACCCTCAAACATTTATCTAATT
>CP045900.1:10435903-10452595 GCA_013387185.1 Caligus rogercresseyi
TTAGAGAAGTCATAAATACCAGCCGGGAAATCTCTTGCATCATGTGTGCTTAATGCATTTTAAAATAATGCATTTTTAGATCATTATAAGAGGAGGTATGTTCCAGAAAAAAATGATCCTGTACAGGTAATTTTTTGAGCACGTGAGTTGTGAATTTGCTTACGATGACTATTTATTAGATGCTATATTTTTGGGCCATATCTTTGTATGAAATATAATTATTAACGATTTTTAATTTAATATATATCGACTTTCAAAATAACTAAAAAGTAGTTTATATCTGCAAATACCAATGCAAATATATAAAATATTTTATAACAACATTTACACTATCATTGTCTTGAAAGTAAGAATAAATAATATGATGAAAGTTAAGAAAACTCTATATCTTAGGCTAATAAATAAAACGCTTAGAAATGTACACACAAAAAATCGCCTTCAAACAAACTACTTATACAAAAAAATGTCAAAATCATATATAATAATTAATGAAATATTCAGGCTATAATTTTTCTTTATTCCACAACATTGCAATGTGATGTAGTCTAAAGAATTGTATGAGAGTCTTTGGTTTTTTGGAATACACATTGAATATATACCCTTGACATTTGACAACTTTTAAGCATATTCTAATATGTGTTCAATAAAGCCTTTCACGTGAAGAGGTGATCCTATCAGAGCCAAGGTTGTCGGATCTCTGTCTTTTAATTCTAATGTAATTATGGTAAGGGCCAAAACAATATTTGGCCCTTACCATTTAATAATTACATTGAATTCTGAGAATCCTTTCAGGAATTTAAATTGAGGGAAGAAAATATAATACAACGAACAGAGTAACGTTTGAATAAACTTTGCTGAAAAAAGTCTGCTTTGTGACGTCACTGATACTTTCAGTCAAGAGGGCATCCTTGACATCTAACCTTCAAGTTTGTAAGTAACTAAAGGCCATTGAAACATTTGATGTCCAACGGCCAATCAACATGGAACCATGATTTTAATTCTTACCCTATGCGATATATATATATATGCTTTTTTCTTTAATATATAATTTCCTTACGAATTGACCATACATCGAATCATTGATGCGAAAGATTTCATCCGGAAATATGACCACAATCTATTACCGTCATTACCATTGTAGTAGAAGTGAATATAACAATCACATCATTTCCATATAAATACTTGTCTTGTTTAGAAAGTGAATATGTTGTAAGAATATGTACATATCTAAATACCTTGGTATGTGAATGGAATATTATCTAATAAACAAATGGTCCAAGAAGCAGGCGTGTGACATGTATAGCTTTGTTAAAAGCTCCTCACAGGCATATTTGGATGACATCCTTTCAAAAAAGAAAAAAGAGAGAGAAACAAGAAAAAGACAAAAAGATGTCGTCAATAAGAACTACAATAAAAAATCTCCTTTCTTGGATGAAATGTACATAAGTGACATACAAGTATGTAGAGCGTTTTTAAAGGACATATAACGGGAATGGTGATCTGCCTAGAATTGCAATGAGAACACAACATTTTTAGCTTTAAAGAAAGAAGAAAAAAAATGTTCCGAGAATATATTTTATAAAAAGGGACTGGTATTTAAAGGTAAATTTTCTTATTAAACCCTAAAGGACCCTCTAAGTAATTCCGTGCTTTCCGAATAATATAGTATCCACACATAAGTTTTAACATTTTAACGGACCTCTTGCAAGTTTGATTTGCACAAAAATATAACGAGTACATTGTAATTAGTTCATCTCAGTTCGAGTCCCACTTTACTCCATTAAACCGCTCCACATGATTATCCCCTTCTAACGACTCCAGTATCTCACTCCTCTGGATGCCCACACGCTCACAAAGACACGACTCCTTCCTCAAATGACAACGGCTCCCCAGCTTGCTTGATCCAGATCTCCCCCTTCCACGTTGAATCTTGGGAGAACATCCACGATTTTAAAGAAAGCATGACCGTGATAGCTTGTAATTAGTTCTTCTCAGTTGGAGTCCAAAGTTATACTCTAGCTTATAATTCAATTCCATAAAACATTAATAAATATATTAAACTTGTTAACGAACATATTTCATTTTTTCAAATGATGGCTTAAACTCTTACTGACTATACGCTTTCATATAAGGATAGAAACCTGATCTACATTTAGTTTAGTCGAACTGGGATTTAAGACTTTTTGATAATATTTTAATGAAGTTAGGTAAATACTGATAATATAAAATAATTAACTCATAAATATCCCTTCTAATTTTCACATATGGACTAAGACGCCTAAAGGCTTTGATAAAGCCTTCTTTAATATTTCTAATTAGCCTAATTTGGTAATACATATATACTTATATATAGTTAATTAACGAATATAGCTTATCTTCCAATGTCGTGATAATTTGAGTCCATAGTTTGAGAGTGTATCTTATATTATAGTTTCATTAATGTAGGAACTTATTTGCAAAGAGAGTTAAATAACTTTTTAGGGCTTTTTTTGGAAAAAGATAAACTTTTTCAAAAAAGAAAATCCTATCAAACTATAGTTTGTCACTCATAGTTAGTGAGTGTATTGAACTATATTTCGTGAAATATGAAAATATTCTTATTATGCAAGACTACTTTATAGGTACTTATATTTATAAAATTTTATAAAATATAAGCTAATGCAAATTAATTAAGGATTTAATCACCAAATATCATACAAATATCTGTTACTTTCAACGATTTTGACATACTCGTCATTCTCTTAGATCAACCCCAAAGACTTAGCCTGTTGGTGCTACTCAGTTGCAAATTTTGGTCAAGTTTTTAGCCACAGCGCAGCAGATGGAGGAGTTTAATATTTAATATAATAATTATATAATTGTAATAAATAGCTTATTTTAGAAAGACACAATATCGAAACTCCATAGATGATATAAACTCCATGTTTGTCATATGATTTCCTTCGTGCAGGCAAAACCATTCATTTTGAAGGTTGTATCCAAATTAAATGAGGTATACTTTAGATAGACGGCTGAAGGGAAGACTTACCTAGAATGTTAAAAAAGTAATATTAGTACACAGTCCCCCAATAACATCAAAGAAATACAATAAATTTGAAGGATACATTTTTAAAATTTAAGGTTGTTTTTTTTCCCAAAAAACCTTTTGCTTTAAATTATATTTTAACATTTGTTTTAATATAATAGTTTATATCTATACATTGTATTATCATCATTATTTTTTTTTTTGCCTATATGGTTCGATAGAATTGCATCCGATAGGATATAAATAAGCATTATAGCATAAAATTAGTCTATTGAACCTAAGATCTTATCAATGAGGTAGACCAAATTGGCCATCCCCTCTCGGGATTCGAACCTGCGCCCCCAACATTGGTAGTTGAACACGCCTTAACACAAACGGCTATCGAGCTCCTCCTTTATTTATTTTAAAATCCTTACATCCCAGACTAGCCTAAGTGCTCGAATGTTTCTTTGGAAAAATATAGACGATCACACACATCAATAGCTAAAGGAACCAAAGAATTGTTATATATTTATTGTTTATTTGGTTTAATGATATTGCAATATGGATAGAGTTATAATGATGATATTAAAATGAGTCCATCCATGATATTCACCGATCTAACTTATAACTGTATGCACAATTGATTCATTAGGAGAAGAAAATAAAAATATTCAACAAAAAATGAAGGGAACCATCTTTTTTTGTATTCATGAGGAAATATATATTCTTCAAGTCAATGAAACAACAAAGAGATGATAGAAATACTTGTTGTTCATTGGAAGCCAAAGTTCTAAATACATGTTTATAAATAGGAATAAAAGACAATGAATAATCAGTGACTTGTTATCATAAAGGCATAGTATTTTATTAAACATAACAACGTCCTTCCTTTTTTCTATTCAAAAGACCTCTAAATCATTTCAAACTGTGGGAAGGCCATTTTATGTTTGTTTACGTCATCACATAACTCTTCGAGCAATGCTCGAACCTACGCCCTCAACGGTGAGAGTCGAGCAGGCTTCCACTCAGTGAACCCCCCTTCCACTTGATTGACCATCTATAAAAAATGCAATACACAAGCTATGCCTTAAGAAATGCGCTTCAGGCATTCTCACACACCAAAGAAATTGAGTTGCATCTCCTGACCTTTATTATTTTTCTTCTTCCCTTCCTAAAAAAGAAAATATCATTTCATACACGTCTTCACTCACACTAGGGACAAGAAAAGTTTCTTTTTTTTCTACCTTACAGGCATAAAAGTAAGACAATTTCTTGCAGGAATAACCACCAAGACTCTGGCTAACAACCTTCCTCAATAAAAAAATATAAAACTCGTGTAGATAATGATCAAGTCCAAAATTAAATGCAACTCTTCGCCAAGGAGCTTCACATTAATCCTACCCTAAATAGGATAGAATATTTTTTTCCCTACTCCTTGTCGGAACAGACAACAGCTGCTAAGCTTGTTTTTGCTCCTCCTTTCAAAAGAAAATAATAATAATTTTCTTAATTTCCTACGTCTTATAATATTAAAGATTGGTGCCTTCGGGCTCTTGCTATAGAGGAGGCAATCTTCCTTTAGTCATATCCTTAATTTATTCATCAGTATGATATGTATTTAAAAGTAAGTAATCACTTGGATATAACTCAAAGAGGGAATTCTTAAGTAGGTGATCCTTGAAAAACAAAAGGGCTTTATGGTATATATATATATATATATATATATATAAACATATATTCAAAGTTTATCGTTATTATAGTTGCCTAATATATAAACATGATTATGAAATATGTTAGAATCAAGAGTCTTGAATGAGATATCATTCCAAAACATGATATCATATATAAATATGCACACATAAATATGTAGCATACATATATACATATATATATATATATATATATATATATATATATATATATATATATAATATATATATATATATATATATGCATATATAAATATATCAAAAAAATAATTTATGTACTCAGTTTGTATCTCATTTAAACAATATAAAGTATTAACGTAATTTTGAACATCTTTGAATGTCTTTTTCTTATAATTGTATGTAAACTATATATGCTTTAGTAATCATCTTTTTAGCCTCAAAGCCCAGCCATGTATGGGATATGAATTGAGTCGTTTCTTGTGGCAAAACTTACCAACCTTCTATATTTAACAATTTAACGAATTTAATTTTGGTATTATTAAGGTACCTTTTTTACACTAATATATGATTGTCAATGATCAAACTAAAAATGATTCGTACGAAATATATCGAAATACATTATAAAATTTGAGAACAATTAATAAATTTTGAGTGACAATAAATTATCAAAAAATATATTCTTGATAAAGATACTATACCAAATTAAAATACTTTTTGTATTCTATAAACCATAATCATTTATCAATGAACATTATATATATTTATATTCTTTTAAAACATTATTCGATATTATCATTACTTATATTAATATCATTGACGAAAACTATGAATAAAGTTGAAAAAATATCTTGAATTAAATTCATATAGGAATTGACTTACGAGCACATTAGTTAAGCTTTATATCGCCTCGTCTATATAAACGATGTTAAAAACAATCATTTGTTTATCAAAAGTGTATAAACCTCATTGTATAAAAAATGTTAATATTTAATTACGCTTGGTAGACAAATGATAAATGCATAACTCACGGCTCAAGCATGAACGACCTTTTAAGTGGATTAGTCTTTTAGAAGTTACAACATTCAAATCCAACATGTCGTAATCAATTTGAAATGCACCATGATCAAGGTTACGTTAGAGAGAGAGAGATTATATCTAATGTTTAAACAAAGCTTCTCATACTTAAAATGGTATAGTAGAACAGCTATTATTTATCATATATATTTAAATGACTTAAAAGATTGAATATCACTGCATTCTGTAGAGATATTCATCATTATTGTTGAGCGTTCCTTTCACGTTAAGACCAAGGATTAGGCACTTTTAATATCTAATCCCTTATGCATGAGGTTGAGTGACTTATTTAATTCAATCCGTTTGTAAAAGCTGACCATGCTCAAGAAATAAGAATAAGTAAATAAGAAAGAGATTACTAAGAATCTTCATTTTTAAATATTATATTATTGAATCTTTCATTCTTGACGGGTCATTCATCAAATATAATATGATTAAAAAGGTGAAATGTGAATAAAATCATGAACTCTCTTGAGATCCTTTCTACGAGTAGTTGTGAAATGAAAAAGTTTGAATGACCATAGATGAAATAAAAGTGTCTGTATAATTTTTGATGTATTTCTTTATTTAATTCCCTCCAATATCATCAAATCTACCATACGTAGACACCGCCGTTACAGATTGAATAGAGATTAAGTTTGTTTTGTTTTTTAGGTGCATATTATATATTTAGGTTTTTTTTTTCTTTAGACAGTAATTTGAATTACAATGTTCATTTATGTTTTGTTTTAACGTAACTGTTTTAGATTTTTATATTTATATTTGTTTTCTATGTTATTGTGTATTTCACTATATTTTTTAGAATAATAAATATATTTTAACCCAAAAAAAAAAAAAATCCGAAACGACAAAGTATTTTTTCTTTTATAACATTTTGTTTTCAATTAAACATTCATTTGAATTCATTGATAATTAATTATTGCTCGCCCATACTTAATTTTCCATGTCATGCATGTCTGATGTTTTTTTAAACTGATAAAGGGATCCATGCTTACAACTTTTTTTTGTCAACCATCAATGACTATGCTACTATATGTACCTCCATCCAGGCTAATTTTCAACCCATTTGAATAACCGAGGCATGGCTTACTACAGGTTAGTTGTCAGGCCTATGATTTGCCAACTCAAATTAGAGCATACATAAACCTTACAAGCAGATGATTGATATTCATAATTGAAAATCTAAATGTCTACAATATCATGGGATGTTTTATTGTTGATGCAAAAATAGAATGAAAATATACATACTTCTTTAATATATTGATCTATCGGTTAAGACGATATTACATTTAATGCAACTTCTTTGCATATATAGTCTTATATATACTCAAATACCTTGTTGCATATGTATATAAAATTTATATATATATATATAAATATCGTTTTTTTAACGTCATAAATACAATATCGATAAGAAAAGAACATGCATTGTTCTTTTCTATTTTTATCGTAGTCTACTACTGCGTAAACTAAAAAATATAGTTCTATATTAAGCCAGCAGAATCTCCCAAACGAATATTTGAAGGCTGGAGATGTATCCGTCAAATTACGCCTCCACCATTTTTTGATCTCTTACAATAAAATCCAATACTTGATGATGAAATAACTCGACGATTCAATTACTTTAAAAGTTTGAAGTCATATTTTGGCTTTAAATTTCATGTAGTAATTGGCAAGAACGTGTCATTTAACAACTTTACATTGCTTCGGAACTTATGGTTCTAAATCATAATAAGTGTAAGGTACGATTATAACATATACATTCAAACCTGCCACTAGCGGCCACTCAAGGGAACCCAAAGGGAAGTGATCGTTAGAGAGTTTTAGTATTATTTTTCCTTCTGAAGAGCCAATTTGGGTGTCCGCTATGGATGCACGACTGCTGTATACAGGTATATCCAAAGTCCTTTTACAGGCTACACTCAAGTCGATAACTTAAGTATCCACTCAAGTAATAATTTAAACTCAAACGTTTATTTATCCATATATATTATTAAGCAATAGCTTCTCTAAAATATAGAAGGAACACAAATCACTTCCATCCAAGTCATGACCCTTAAAAAAATTACACTAATCCTAGAGAGATAATTATTTTACATTTATATGTTTCAAGATCACTCTTGTTTTAGACATTCACTTCAGATATGGTCAACTTTTTAAAGGCGGTCATAAAAGCACGTGATGTCTTATTGTATTGAGTAAAATTTTGTACCCCCCCCCCCCCTCTTGACAGTAAAAATTAGTTATAAAAACGTCTTAAAAAATATATGTATATATATGTAGATTTAGGTTTCACGGAAGAAAGAGAAAATAAATGGGTACTATAAAATAGGTCAATATTACTTTTTGTAGATAAGAGGAGGAAAACTATCATAATAAGATATGACTTAAAATAAGTATGAACAAGACTTCTTTAAAGTGCATTGCATACTGCACTCCTGCCTTGTCCCCCCCCACCCCCCCCCCCCACTTCTCTTTACATATATATCTTCTCTTTTGCCCACGAATACTGAACTTGGAATCAGACTTTTTTTGTTGAAGAGGATCTCTTGTCTTGACAGGGTCAAAGCAAGCTAGATCGTAAGTTATTTGTATGAAGCAAATATATGAGGACTTATTAAAAAATACGATTTATTTGAGACATTTGAGTATTTCTTTTTTTTGAGAAGGCTTTTTTAAACAAACAAACCTAGCTCACCAAACAAACAAAAAACCCTTATTTCTTGAATCTAAGGCCCAATTTTTTAGAGGTCATGTTTTTTCATCGTGCTAGATTTTAGTACAGGGTGTGTTCAACAACAGATAAAAGCATATAATATTGTTTTGTTTGATTCAGGAGGTCTGTAACCCCCTAAAACACAAACAGTCCACAATGAAAATTGTCCTTTGCAAAGATTGCTCAAAATCTAATATACAAAATCAAAGAAAGAAACTTAACGAGAAACAGAAACAGAAACGACCCTTCTGCTTTATTCTCTCGTGAGTGTTATACAATTATCATGCAACTTCCTAAGTGAATTAAGAATAATGATTTTTCCTTTTGAAATATATTGATTGCTCATTTATTTACTCGCATTGAAATAAATGAAACTCCACGTATTTGTTGTAATACAGATGCCCATTGTGTGGTCATTTTTTCTACTTTAGTTGTTTATGTATTTTAGGCATGTGTAAACAGCAATAACTAACTAAAAACATCGAAATATTAGTGTTCCTTAATATTAAAAAACAGATTGGTATCTTTTAACCATATACACTTGAAACTAAATTATAATTTGTGAACGCTCGGTTTTTATTTCCAATATTTTTAGATTACCTTATTCGATTAGAGTTACTGCATATAAATATGTATATACAGCAACTCCAAACTAAAGTCAAAACAGATTGAATAGAATAAAATATGCAATTAATCAAGAGCAGTTACAACAATAAAACTATAATGCAGCCTTATCTTTGAAAATCCCCTCGCTGAAAGAAAGAGCAACGTGGACGTCTACCGGAAGAATCATTAAATATTTTCCAAGTCTCTCCCTCCAACATCAAAAACGGATAATAAAAAAATTCTAGAAGGTATAGGAATATATATAGTAATTCTGAATATTTCTATGTTTTAATTGTAACATTTGTGTTCAGAGTTTTAAAATATTTAATAGTTGTGTATTTGATTGTAAAAGGATTTTACAAGACGATTTGTTATATTTTTTATTTATATAATATTTTATTGTTTGTGTTCCTCCCCAGAGATTTTTTTAAAACTATAATGTTTATTTATGTTTTTATAACACATTTACTCTGGGTTTTAATTAAATGTCTCATTTTTATTTATTTAGATAATAAACGAACAGGTTTTAAAAAACTATATCTATCAGGTAAAATAATATTTTTAAGATATATATCAATACTTCAAATAGTTTCATTCTTATAGATATAAATTTATATCTAAATATGTTTTCACCAAATTGAGTATGTAAAAACTAATCCTTCCCCCTCCTCCACCTTCTTCCTTTCAATCCTCCCTTTAAATGAAGCGTAGAATACTAAAATCCTTATGGCAACACTTCTTAATTAACCTGATTAGACACTCACGTCGTTTTCTTGGGATTATCCATAGAATGGAAGAAGGAAACTCTTGATTAAAGGGTGGGGAGGCTACAAGAAACATCAAAGAAGAGAGAATATCGGGATACATGGTTTGCTCACGCTTAAGGGATTAAAATAAAAGTTATGAAATGGGTAGACACGGTTTTGCCCAAATACACAAGACTCAGGAAGGTGTTGCAGTGGTTGTATCATCTTAGGTCACGACATTGGGAGGAAAAGTTGAAGAACACTTTAGGTAAGGGTGTAGGAATCTGTTTGATTAACTGATTGATATAATATTGATTCAAATAGGATAAGAGTCCCTTATTGTGTGGATTTTGGTCCAAGTCCGAAGTCACAGGGTGTTTTTTAGACCTTTGAAATCTGTTGATACAAGCCTCAATATAGTAGCTCGACCAAAATGATATTATATATATATATATATATATATATATAAGTATTCTATTAATCCAATACATTTACTATTAATCCATCCTGTTGTTATTTGGCAACGTAACTAAAAAAAATTACGAACCTCCTGTTGGAGAGTCAGCTGTTTTCAAAAACAAAAAAAATAATGAAAAACTGATATGTTGAACAATAGTTCGATTATATAAATACGTTCCTGTTCAAAATACTTTTTCCCCATTCAGTAAGGAAAACAATTAAGCTTATGGTAGGATAAACTTTTTTTTTCACAAAGAAGATCGGCTTCTCTTTAAGGACGTATCCAAAGATTTTTATCTCAAGGAGCAATAAAGTTATTTATCCTAGCTAACAAGTTGTTTTTGCGTAGAAAAACTTAAAGTTATCTCGGTCTTTTTTCCTTTGAAGAAAATATGGAAAGGATCCTCTTCAAAAACGTTCCTGTTTGAGCAGGTTTTTTTTGTGTCATATATGATGAATTTAAAGTTTTGAAAAGTAGTTTAATGTTTCGATTGAAGTACCTTAGAAGATTAAGCTTATAGTTTTCCCTAACATTAAGAGTTGTGTAAAAATGCTACTTAATTTGAAGGGATCATAAGAATTCGAATAGAACTAAAAGTGTTAGAAGTGTTTCTATCGTAATTTTTTTATATCCATATATATATTTTTTTTTACAGTATTACACGATATTTTAACATTTCAGTCTTTTAATAGTTTATTGTTCCTGTTTCTTATAGATACTATTGAATGTTAGAGAAGAATGGTGAAATCAGGTTTTAAGACTAGTTATTTCAATATACAATATTATAATGTTATTAAGTGATTTGGACAAGGTGAAACTAGTAGTCTTTTCATATATGTTCATATATTATGCAAGCACAATTTCTAAAGACAACTTAATTTACGATTTTGCCAAAACATTGAAACAATTATCCATACATTGTTGAATAATTGTATATATTTCATTATAAGCTAGCTATATATATATAAAGGGAGATAAGTGTAAAGTTACATAGAAATATATATTTAATGATAATAAAAATGAAAATGTAAATGAAATGAAATAAAACCATAGTGATATATTTATAATATAGAAAAGCAGAGATATATTTTGACAAAAATAGTAGGAGATAGTCAGATAAAGTGAAAAAGAGACATTGGAAGAAGGATGGAATATACATGTAAATAAGTAGCATATATGTACATATATATATAAAGAAAGAAAGAAGAATGAAATAAATAAACAAGACAGGTAGAGATATCTGTAAAGAAGTAAATTTCAATAAACAAACATACAAAATGATAGATAAGTGTCAGAAAGAAAGAGAACGTCATTTAGCAATCGGGTTAGAAAGAATTGAAGAAATATTAAATATATAGCTAATAAGAAGTAAGTGAAAGGAAATAAATTGATCAGAATCGACGTAGAAATAGATTTTAGACAGAAATATTGATATTGATTATAATACATAACCGTAAAAGAAAGATTTCAAGAAATTAATTAAAAATAGACGGATAAAGATGTAAATAGAGTGAGAGTGAGACACAAGTAGACTTACAGAGCAAGAGACACCTTACTGTAGGATTGTGGCCAGATACTCTTTGTCCGACACACCCTTAAAAAAGGGACTGGGCACATTTAAGGCTCATCCACAGGACAATCATGCACTCACGCAACGAAAAAGGCAACAACAGCACACAACAACAAGTGTCCCTTTTTTATGTAGGCAACACCCATACAAAAAGTGCGTGATGACAGCTCCATTTTAATAATGCCGATTATAATAGTGAATATAATTGCAACTACTACGGATGGTAGATAAAACCACTTTAGATATCAATAGCCTAACATGCTAAGAGCAACAGTAAGTATTATACCATACTCGTATGTAGCTACATAATATAGATGAACTCAACCATGAAATAATCCAATGATTTTAAATGATGCGCGGGAAAAAGTATATAATTTTGACTGGGCGTAGAAACTTTACTTCATGCGTGACTTGATAGCTACAAAGCAATATGTAAAAACCATAAAAAAGATAAAACTTTTGAATATATATCACAGTATTTTCCAATTTATAAAAAATTTCATAAACTCATTTGAATGATCCTTTACACTTCGTTTTTAGTGTTTAATAGTTTAATTATTACTTTTGGAAAAAATAATTTTTATGTTCATGTAAGTTGCTAAAATTATGAACTATAATGCTTAGATATTGTATTTTTTACTTATTAGCATCTGTTGTATATATTGTTTTGTATACAAATTTTATCATGAACTGTTGAATTAAAAAAAACCTCATTTCTTGATTCAACTCATATTGCTGTCTTCTCTTGGGTTTTTCTCATCTTTTATTAATATTTATTTTTTCCAGATAAAAAAATATATATTACCTTAAACTCCAAATCCAAAGATTATAAATAAATATATTATGTGAAATGTAAACATGAATAATAGAAGAAATCCAAAATATTTGATGTTATTAAAAGCAATAAATTTAAATTTAATTAAAATATACCTTTCATTATAAAAAGAAACGGATTCTCAAAAGTGATAAATTTATCATTTGTAATAATTGTAATTAAGGAGAAAGTTGAGAGTTTTATGATTTTAGTATACAAACGAGAGGATTTATTCAAAATGAATCAACTTTAAGCCATGAAATTATTGATCTTATGCATTAATATATATGTCCTTTTATGATAAAATGGTATTTTGAGATATATATATGTATATATAAAATCAATATACGGAAATGTTGATTATCCTAATATTATTTGTACAATTTTTAAATAACATATATTATTTAAAAAAGTAGGACGTTCAATCATATCAGCAAATTGTATCTCTTTGCCTTACTCTAATATATGTTATCAATACTATAAATTCATATGGTTAAATCCTTAACATAATGTTTCTTTTATAATAATTATTCGAAAAAACATTGACACATTTTCACATAATTCAATTAAAGCTTATTCCTCTGCCTATGGTTCACAAGTGGTATCTACCTACATCATCAAACTTCTTTTTTATATGATAAAGTATGAGAGTGGAACAATTGAGTATAAGTGTTATTATTATTGGTAGGAGGGAGCAAAAGGATATCAATGAGTGTAAAGAACATATTGAAATGGTTGTTGCCTTGCTCCTAGGCACGGAATCAAAAGGTAACTTGGGAGGCATGATAGGCTGCTACAACCCAAGGAAAACCCTCGTCACAAATAATAGGTAACACAACTCAGGCAGCTCACTTATTCATTCCGTCCATCCATGCACTAATCATTAATCAATATCTATATTCCTATCTAGGCCCCAAGCTCTTCTTATGGTTATTATTACGTAATCATTCTGTCCATTTTGAAAGCGAGGGGCACTTCTGCATGGGTCATTCACTCTATTATATATACATATATATATTTATATGTGTGTGTGTGTATTTATATATGTATATGAATGTAAATATATATATATATATACAAATATATGTATATAAATATACATATATCAGGAAACGACCGGGACGGCCGGGACGTTAATATATTCGTTCCTTCGTCATTTTGAAAGTGATGACGTTTTTAAGAAAAAAGTCTCTTAAATTTAAAATTCAATTTCTGAAAAAAAGTTTTTTTTAAGAAAATATTTCTCAAATAGTTTTCTATAATACTAAAAATTATTTTCTAAAAAACGTCGTCACTTTCAGAATAACAAACAAACGAAAATATAAAAGTCCCAGCCTAGTGTTTTTTTGACACCGGGCCAGGTACCCGGTCGTTTCCTGATATATATATATATATCCCTAATGAATATAGGGATTTTATATATTTTATAAATATATATACATATATATATTTTAAATTACCTACCACTCCAGCGTTAGTGATTATTTGAATGGTTATATATTGAGATAAATACTCCAAAAATTAACTCACGAGACTAAAAGATCAATATTCATCTTCACATTAACTTAAAATACAACAACGTATAATAATCTTAATAGGGTTCTAAAAGAATGAACAGGCATTTTGTTACATTCTCTGAGATAAATATGAAATATTTATCAAGCTGTCCATTAAACTCCTATTTGAAAACCACTGACCTTCGTGTTATAATGTTAAATGCAAAATAAGAAGATTGCCATTCAATTTATATCTCCAACCTCAGATATTCCACTCCGACTTATATTTTTATATATTCAATATATTATTATTATTATGTTTTGAAATATAGATATAATACGGAAATAACTCATGTACCAAGTTGTAAAGAGCCATTTGAACAATTGAAGACTCATCTTCTGTCTTAGGGGCACCCATTACTATTATTATTTTGTGGCTTTTTCTTTATATGGTGGTGGTGGTGTTTCATTTAATAAGCAATGACCTTGCTTCATACTTTTATGTGCCGGCACACGCTTTAAACAACATCAACAATCAGGGCAACCATGCCTCGAGTGCCCAGGCTTCACGCTGATTAAGCATACGTTCATAAAAGGAAGGCTCAGAGTGCAATCAGATAATAAATTATGACCTTTTACATTCATAGTTAATAAATTTACATTTGGAAATCTTCAAAAATAACGAAAATACAATTAAATTAATATAAAAAAATATATATTTTTTAAATACTTTAATCAAGTGATGATACTATAATATATATATATAAATATATATAGATATCAGAAACGTCCGGGTACCCGGCCCGGTTCCGGCTGTTTTTGAGCGTTCCAGCCCGATGTCCCGGTTTTTTAAGACACCGGGGCTGGACATCAATATTTTCTTTCGTTTGTCATTTGTAAATTTTATTAAGAAAAGAATCACCATAAAAAGTGAGGACGTTTTTTGGAAAATATTTTTTGAAATCGAAACGTCATCACTTTTTTGGAGATCTTTTCTAAAAAAACGTCATCACTTTTTTTTTATTCCTTTCTAAAAAAACGTCGTCACTTTTTGGAGATTCTTTTCTAAAAATAACGTCGTCACTTTTTTTGTAGATTCTTTCTAAAATTACGTAGTCACTTTTTTTGGAGATTCTTTTCTAAAAAAAGGTCATCACTTTTTGGAAATTCTTCACTCAGAATGTCAAAGGAACGAAAAATATATATTATGTCACGGCCCTGTTTTGGCCTGGCCCGGCTTGAAAAAAAAAGTCCCAGCCCGGGTCCGGCGAAAAAAGGTGTGCCGGTCGTTTTCTGGTACACATATATATATATTATATTTATTACATTTTAAAATTAAATCTCTATTCTAGAGTCACACAAACATTCACAAAAATAAAATAAACATTTCGAAAACTATTCATTTCTCCGATATGGTTAAAGCAATAATTATAGGATTAAAAACATAAATTAAGTACACTGTAAACGATGACAAATTTACATTATAACGCTTTATAAACTTCCACCCTTAAAACCATTTTAAATTTAAAGTGTATATAAAGAAAAGTTATATTTAATGAATAGATTAACTTTATTTTGGTATAAAATATGACTTTTCTCGTAAGTTTAATGTAGGTAGGGAAAATAAAATAAAAACTTCCGTTTAAATATCACTTGTTTATTAGGGTGACCTCATTTTTCTTTCTTTAATGCTTTTTTCTTTAGATTTTGATTCGTTTATCCTTTATATGATTAAGCAAAAAAACCATTTGTAATAATTCCTTCGTTGGACCAGTTAATAAAATCAATAAAAGCAGTTATATTGTAAAATCCTTTACCAAGTATTTGTAAAGGGTTTGGATCAAGCCCAAGAGGATGAAAACCTTGTTTTTATTAGAAAAAAATTGTTTTGGGCATTGATGATTATACAAACAAGTGATGTCGTATTTCCTATTGCTTTTATTTTCATGTTCCTTTTTCCTTCAACGCATCACGGCCCAGAAACGATAGCATAGCGTAATCCCTAAAAATCAGTTATATAAATGCGCCAATCTCTAACATATATTATTTGGCAGAAAAGTCGTTTTCTACTAATCTATTATCGTAAAAAAACAGTTCAGATATTTTAGGGAATGCTTTAGCACTCCTCAGCACACATGAAATGCCTCAAGGGAAGGTTGTATTTAAATATCTTAAAGGAGGAAGCAATGATTCGTTGAGAGTTCAACAAATCTTATTTTTTCTTTGTGGGTAGCCTTTTTGAAAGATTACAATAAATAGATAAAAGGACGTGGAGAGCTAAACTACATAAATATTCACTCCTTAATCGTCTCATTGTTATGATATACAATTTAGTTCCTGAACACATATTGTTAGGCTTTATAAAAAGGTAATTTATGTAAGTAATACATCGTTTCCTATTGTCAAACTATAATGTGGATCATAGCATTTGTTCGTTTAACTACTGATAAAGTGATTAGTTTGTTCAATGGTGACGTATTGTATATGTTGTCTAAAGTGCGTCAAAAATATTATTATATTTACGTCTTTAGTA
>CP045900.1:10458215-10469581 GCA_013387185.1 Caligus rogercresseyi
TGAAAATAATTTGTAATTTTTTAAAATATAATAAAACTATTTTTTTACACAAAAAATGAGGCAATTGAGTGATATCTTCGTATACAAGTCTGTTAAAGTTCTCTAAAAATGATCTAAATACTTGTCCATAACAACTAGAGATGCCCTTTTCTCCAAATTGAAAGAGGACAAATTAAGAAAAAGCATTTATAAAAATATATTTTTTCCGCCAAATAAGAAATGCCAGATTTCACGTCCACTCTCCATTTTCATGTTAAAAAATATTATATCGCTCTCTCTCTTTAATGATCTCTGCACTGTTACCCCATCACCCCCCCCCCCCCCCCCCCCCCCCCCACAATTGAGATCATAATGAATATGTCAATATTCAGCGCTACTAGTCGTTGAATAATTGCAAGGCATTTAACTTCTCATTTCGTAACTCCTTATTCCTCATATTTTCCTATTATTTACCAATCCTTAACATTCCAAATTAAAGATAGTTAACCTTTTACTGACTACATATAAAAAAATCTCACCGTGAAAAGACTCTAAATGACTTTTTATGTGAGAGATTAAAAAAAAACCCGTGGTACACCAAAAGCTTTTAATGTGTTTCTTTTGCTACCTCTGTAAAATAATAATAATATTGATATTTTTCTTACTTTATTTTCACATTGTTAATCTTTAACAAGTCTTAAAAGTTCGTAGGTATGTACAATCATAGTTACATACAACCATCAGACATACAAAAAGCTTTTTTACGTTTGTGACAAGACAGCTAAAGAGGAACTTCATGTGTTCCGTCCTTCGACACACACATATATATATATATAAATAATATATATCAGACTTGTTGAATGGCGTTCATTTGTAATAATTTTTTAAACGAACGACGAATAATAGGAATTTTTTGTTGTCGTTCGTCAAATTTGCGAACTACGAATGAAAAATTATTTCTAATGATCGACCAATTAAACAATTCATATATATATATATATATCAGGAAACGACCGGGACACTTTTTCGCCGGGACCCGGGCCGGGACTAAAAAAAATTCAAGCCGGGCCAGGCAAAAACCGGGCCGGGACTTAATATTTTTTTGTTCCTTTGATATTCTAAAGTAACGACGTTTTTTTAGAAAATAATTTTTAAAGAAAATGAAAACGTTTTTTATAAAAGAATCTCCAAAAAAATAAAAAAATTCTCAGAAAGAGTGTTGAAGTTTTTTTTTTAGTAAATAATATTTCGAAAAATTCCGTTCTAAAAAAAATTTTTGAAAAAAAAAAAATATTGAAAAAAAAAATTAAGTCTCGGCCCGGGGTATTAAAAAAACCGGGACACCGGGCCGGGACGCTAAAAAAAACTGCCGGGACCCGGGCTGGGTACCCGGTCGTTCCTGACATATATATATATATATATTATAAAGGAAAAGTTTACTCTACCTTAAGAGTTGTTGTTGACATAAATTCCACCTAAAATGGATGATGCCTTTCCTGGCAAAACAATTTAATCTTGGTAAAAGAAAAAAATAAATATCACATTAAATTCAATTGATGTAGTCATCCTATGACATGTTCATAAAATGTAATCAAAACCCTTTTTGTCTTTGTTGTTTCATCGACTTTAAGAATATAGGTATATTTATTCGTTGAGAATATAAAGTACCGAAATAACGTATGGATCTGCTGAAATTTGAGGGAATGCAGTGATAGAAAGAACTAAAGAGAGAGAGAGAGAGAGAGTAACATCACTCTACCCGTTTCATGATAAAATATATGAAATATCATTTTCTCTTTGGCTATGTCTGTCACTGTTTTTCCAGTTTGGAGAGCACACAAATACTTTGTTATTCAGCGCATCCATACGTCACTTTGGCAACCTATATTCTCTATGATTTCATCAAACAAGCTATAAAAGATGGTTTTTCACTTGCTGACGTCACACCAAGTAGATTCAAGCCAATGTATATAGAATACCAGCTACGTTTATTCCATGTGTTCATAATATTGAAACGTCAGTACCTTATTAGTATTTTTATTTGTGATGCATCAAAAATATAAAAGGGAGCTCGATAGCCGTGCGTGCTAAGGCGTGTTCAACTCTCAATGTTGGGGGGCGCAGGTTCGAATCCCGAGGAGGGGATGGTCACTTTGGTCTACCTCATTGATAAGATCCTAGTTCGATAGACTAATTTTAACGCTATAATGCTTATTTATATCCTATCGGATGCAATTCGATCGAACCATATAGGCAAAAAAAAATAATATAATATATATATACTTTAGTAATATATTTTTGATGACGTAAGGGGCAGAACAAAATGTTATTTTTTCCTCTTGCTGGAATGACGTCATTCAAAATTGCTGGCAAAGGAAGAGTCTTGGTCATATGAGCACTCCTTGTTTTTCAACATACCTTAATTCAGTCTCTGCCAAAAGGGTATCCCTGACAAATTAATGCCTACATGAAGGATGTTGTGGTCAAATAGACCTTTTATAAATCCTTTTTCGCAACATTGAATCCATTTCAGCGAGCAGTAACACCATATGAACAATAGTACTTAGATGTAGTGGGAAAAACTTTTAACTTTTCCCTTCCTTCTTTCAAATATAAAAGCGTACACACAACTTCTATACCTACAACAGTCAATATACCTAACACACTCACATTCATTTGATAAAGATAAAGAAAGAAAGAATAAGGCAAAAAGTTTCTTTGTAAGCCAAAGAGCTTATACATGTTCCTATGTTTAACAATGGTATATGGATACATAAAGATGTTTTAAGCATTACATTTTATGCAGGCTTGTGAACGAAACACAAAATTGAACGGCGTTCAGCTGAACACACGTTCAATGAACGGAACGCTGAACAGAACGCAACTTTTTTTTGAACGCAAAAAAAAGAGTTTTTCGTTCAGCGTTCAATTTTTCCAAACATTTCTTGGACTCACTTCACATTTTTTCGGAAATTCTTTCCTAAAAAAACGACACACTTTTTTCGGAAATTCTTTTCTAAAAAAAACGTCATCCTACGCATCACTTTTTTTTGGAAATTCTTTTCTAAAAAAACTGTCATCACTTTTTCGGAAATTCTTTTAAAAAAAAGACCCTCTTAGATCCAGATTTTTTAAATAAACCTTAATAGTACATCCATTTTTTGTAAATTACACACTGTTATTTTTTTTTAAATATTTGAACGCTGAACGCTAACGGAACGCTGAACGCAAAAACATTGACGGAACGCTGAACGAAACCTATTTTAACGCTGATGAACGCTGAACGCAAAAAAAGCTGAACGCTCACAAGCCTCAATTTATTTATACCTTAATTTCTAGAGACCATCATGTGTACATATAGATATATTTAAAAAGGCATGTTTTAGGTATATTAATGACTTCTTACGTCATTGGTTGACAGACAATGGAACGCAAAAAAAAAACCATAATAAACCATCACTTTACTTCTAACTATTCATGTGTGAACACCATAGAGATATAAAGATAGAGAGCTTATTCCCTTCCATAGCAGAAAAACATCGTCAGCTGTCACCTGTGCCCAATAAAAACAAGTAATATGTACTAAGTCATCCTAAGGTGATCATATGAGATAGAAAAATTTGTTTATATTGGGCACAAAGACGTATTTCTCTGAAGGATCCAATAAGCTCTCTATGTCTTCATATCGCTATGGTGAACGATTCTAGGGCAATCACCCCCAGACAATCACCCTCCGGACTAGCACCCCCCGGGCATTTACCCCCCGTTAGTAATATTTCTTATCTCTTAAAGTCCACTTATGAAGTTAACTATGTTTTCCAGCTATTAACAAAGGTGACGTCACTGGTTAGCACACAGTCCCAGTTCTTTAGAATTTGAATCTGTAAATTAAACGTGCATAAATTTGCAAATTTAGGTCTTAGACCTTATATCTGGGCTATCTAGTACAACTAGACAATCAAAACAGTTTGTAATCCATCAACTCAAAAGAATTTTATTTATCTCATATAGGTCCTAATCTATTTTCTAAGATTTCATCAAGAACCACTCTGTCCTAAATCGAGACTATAATCATTGGAGAAAGTGACTATTGAAAATCAAAAACTCCTCAACTCAAATAAGTTGACATATAAATTTTATTCTCATTTTTATATTCATTTCTTCACACCCGAAAAACGTATTCCAGTGGCTTTTTTAAGATAACTAAGTACCCATTAGTCTTCGCAAGCATCGGAAAAGGAGATCAAGAAAATGGTTCACCAGTGACGTCCCTTTGTAATAGCTGGAAAAAATAGTAACTCATAGTGGACTTTAGAGATAATAAATTTTTTCTTAACGGGGGGGTAAATGCCCGGGGGGTGATTGGCACGGGGGACTGCTAGTCCAGGGGGTGATTTTCGGGGGGTGCTAGTCGGGGGGGCGATTGTCTGGGGGTGGTTGTAGGGTTACCAACCGTCCCTTGAAATACGGAATCATCCCGATTGGAAACAAAAGTACGGGTTCCGTAGATTTGTAAACGGGACGCAATTTGTCCTGTATTACCGTGAGACTCAACACTAGGTTTCAAAATGTCAATGAGAATGACCCATGAATATGCTGCTAAAAGGCATTCTACGATAAAACAAGCTATTTTTTTCTCAGCCCCCCTTTCCTACTCTGTGACCAATGATCAGACAGCCACACTGAAATCCGCGGGAAACTTAAACAAATCACTGCAGCGCAACAACATAACAAGGCTACGAAATGGAACATACTGTACACACGCCCTACTGTATCCAGTCTCCCACACATGCGCGAGGAAACTAACAAATCACTGCAGCGCAACAACCAAACAAAGTTACGTAATGAGCATCAGACATATACTATTACTACTGTATGCACACCCCCTTTCAATCATTAGATTAGTTTTGATGATCTGATAAGCTTAGCTACGGGTGACCAGGTCGAAACCACCGTTGTGTGGTGTTTGTGTTCCAAAATAAATGGGTAAACTGTGGAATGTCTCCCTTACATTATTGCCCTAAAATTGGTCAAAATGCAGGAAAGTGCCCCTGAATATACGCTTCATATTTTTTCGCGCCGACCACAAATGAGGGTTCCCTTTTTTTTTTCCCTACCCTGAGAGTTGGCAACCCAGTGGTTGTACTGTTGACGATGGTGAACACCAACGCATCGATTTAAAACCATTATCCTTAATAAAACTAAATGCCTCATCTTTAGACATGGCCAGGGCAAGGCAATCATTTAGAAGGAGTTTTAATAGTATTACCTGCGTCAGCATTTTTAGTAGTATTATGAAGCTGAGGCTTCTTCCTTGTTTCATGATTTTCCAAAATGGCGATAGTTACTGCCTTTATTTAAAGCTCCTTACACTCTGATTGGTTGATATCACGATGACGTATTTACCAAAGAGTATCAGAGTATGCCTTTTTTTGTCATCTACTTTTACTGATAAAATATTCTTTCACTTTTGGGGCCTACATAAAAAACAAAGTCTCTACGTTTAGTTTACTGATTTATTTAACAAGTGCTTGTATTAAATATGTTGTTCAGGGTCTTGGCTTCACTGATTTGTCCGAGATGGAAATCTACTTCCAATCCGTCTCCTCTTCTACAATATTAAAACAAAATGGCCGAGTAAAATTATGTAGATTATTTCTACCGGATACCAGTTCGGATATTTAAATATACTATTGATTTTTAGTATTTTAATATTAACTCTTGATAATAGTTATTTGACTATGCCATGCTTGTCCATTTGTATGTTGGTTTAATGCCTTATTTTAAATAATTTTTATTCTTTTGTGTCCAATATATGTATATAGACGGCATAAAGAACCTTATAATTCAAGCATCTTTCATTTTTTGTTTGTGTGTGGTGTAAAAGGAACTGTCGTTGCGTAAATCCCTTTCGTAATCCACTGCATTAGGGAATCCCTTATCAAAGTACAAATTATGAAAGCAAATTAAAGGAGAACAAAATTTGTTGTTGATACGACATCTACAGTGTTTTAATGGTGATAGTGCTTTATTATATTAAAGATACATAAGCAATTAAGGATTGTAGGGGATTGGATCCAAAGTTTCACTAGATGAGAATGTGAAAAATAAATGTCAAATAATTATTATATTATAAATACTATGCTTATAAATCCGCCGAAGGAGGTATTGTTTTCACTGGCGTTGGTTTGTTTGTTTGTTTGTTTGTCAGCAGAATAACTCAAAAGTGCGGAACGGATTCGGATGAAACTTTGTGGAGTTGTTGAAAATGCCAAAAGGAACGAGTGATTAAATTTTGGCATCTCTGAGTGCTCTTTAAGATGCAAATGAGCTAAATACTAATAAATATTTCAAGTTAGCCTACTCTGCCAATAGATGTCACTGTGCTGTGCTCTCCTCTTTGATGACGTCAGTTTTTTTTTCTTTCCATGTACCTCTAGAGTGGTAAATAAAGGGACAGTGCGTAGAGGTTGGAAATGACAAAAAGACCAAGTGATTCATTTTGTGGGGATCGGCGGAGATTTGCACTCTCTGAGTGCTTCTAGTTTTATATATATAATATAAATATGTGTATTTGTTACTATTTATTTCTATATTGACACTTTGTCACGAATAATATATGTTCAAGGAGAAATTAGGAAGATTAAAAAAAACTAATTTTATAAAACCTAACAAATCATTTTGTTGAAATTGGTCAGCTGTCAATGAACGAACTAACATTATAAAAATATACTAAATCGTTATAAAAAAGATCCTAGTTTCGAACCTAGACTAATTTTAATTCTATCATCCTTATTTATATTTGTCGGATGCAATTCTATCGAACCATATAGGCAAAATTACGGTCTAGGAAGAAATGCCCAAAATATGTCTTTGTCCTATTTAATAACAAGAACAAAGAAATAATTTATCTATATTTGCTAAAGTAAAATTACTTTTTTAAACTTATTTAATCAATTGGTAGGAGAAATAGTAATTGTGAAAAGCTTAGTTGTATTCCACTCAAAATCTTGCATACCCATACATTTAGGGCATTTTTGAATGGTTTTTATGATTATTAAACATTTATTGCATCGTAAGCGGCATATCTTCTGAAGCCTTACAAAAGTTGCTGGAAATGACCCTCAATTTAAATTCAATTATCAGTAAATCAGGTATAAAAAACATCAAATAAAATAATTGACATTTGGTGCGTATCAATCTGTTTACCTTGACTTTCGATATGAAGTAAAATATTTTTTTGTCTAATCCTTTGGCTTTTGGACGAGAAGTCATTAGTCCCTCCTTTGAACATTTAATTTTATAATGGTTTTTATCACAGTAAACATTGACCTTAGAAAAGGACAAAAGTCTGACATCACGATAAATAAAAACTTTTTATAATAATCCCGAAATGACAACTTTGAATGAATATTTTTACAGTCGAATACTCATTGTCCCAACGGGATATTGCTCTCATTTGATTAATGAAACTGATGCACATCATAGAGAAAAAAAGCTGAGCCATTCATTAATTGCATTTCTTTGGAACTTAAGAGGCTTACATAAATCATTGGCGTGGGTCGTCGTGATGAATAGATGTGGGGGTATTATGATACATTTTAGTCAAAATAACTTGTTATTATCTATCAATTGAAGTCTCCCACTCATCATTAGATCCTAATAAAGGCCTGCCTTTATATGTGCATCAAGTTTATAGATCGTTTTAAACCCTGGTTTATCTTTAGTTACTTTTTAAGTTTACGAGTTTTTGCTACACAAGAATTCACAATTTGTTTTGTTCTTAAAAACAATAAATAGCAACTTTTCTAGCAGAACTGTAGTTATATTTACTTATTTTTATGTACGATAATCAATTACTAATACTTATTATACATTAAGCATCTTTACTATTTTTTAGTGACAAAAAAAAATGATATTATATTAATTAAAAACATAAATAACAAATATCTTTTGTAAAAATATGTAATTTAGAACCTTATACTAAACTACATACTTCATCGATACATTTCTTCAATTTATTTATGTATGTGATGGAATTATAGTTCAGCTACTTAATATATGCTAGTGTTTACCTAATAAATCAATGTAAAATACATACAATTAACATGACAGTCCATGAGATATTTTTATTTTATCTCTAAAAATAAAATATCACAAATGATAATATTTTGACAAGATGTCTCAGTAGATAATTTTTTTTGTCAGCGATCATACAAATGGGAGCATGGAGTTCTGTAAGGCCCCAAAAAATCATTAAAAAAATTTTTAAAATTAATATAATAATTGACTTTTGAAGTTAAACATGACAACGTCCTTGTATTCTATATCTTTGATTGCCCAATTAGAGTCGTATGTGGCCAGCGGTGGGAAATGCATTTGACACCCCCTGCACCAAGAGTTAGGATTTCAGAATGATAATCGGTAGAGGGGTATAACAAGCGGTAGATTTTTTCTACCGATTACCATCATTTTGAACTTGAAATATATACCGAACTCCGCTACTGACAATTGTAGAAATTTCTTGAAATAATTTGCGCCCCCTCTCCTGTAAATGATTTCTTTTAAAATTAATTCAACCTCCCCGAGCCCGTGGATGAAATCTCTTGAAATGAAATGCATTATATGATTTGTCTTAAATGATTTTTTGGCACCACCACTTCACATATACTTATTTCAGAATCTACGAAATACCCATACAAATTAACACAATTTACTAACGACTACTGATAACGGCTGTAGATTTTTTTTATTTTACAAAATCCCAAGCTTGCTGTATCACATATTCTGTGATTAGGGCTGGATATAAAAGTAGTAAAGGAGACCGAATGAGCTATCCGGCTCATACCGGATTAAGTTCCTTTGAGTTTGGGGCTATCTAGGAGCTAAACAAACAATTCAGCCATCCAAGCAAACTCTTTATCTACCTATAAACTTAATCCATTTCCAAGCTTCTATTCTTTTACTCCTTCACACAATTTGGTAAATTCTAATAAGAAATGAATGAGCATAAATAGATTATCACAGTACTGTGTTACCCATGATAGACTATTAAATAAAAGGAGGACCATTTCTAAGAACGATGATGATATTTCTTATGAAGCTATTTTTAACGATATTCGAAATAAAAATGTAATTAAGAACAATAACTAACTATGTTGAAAAATTCTTCAGAATATGCCCTCAAAAATGAAAGCTTGTGTTGCCTGTGATATATACATATATAATATATATATATATATTATATATATATATATATATATATATATATAATCAAGGAGATGCAATTTTAAGGCCATAGGATTGATTTTTATATGACTTCAACAAGTGTAATAATAATCTATTACATCAAAAAAATATTGATAATTATAAAAAAATATTTTTAAGCATCCAAAAAAGAAGAGCTGGGACTACCGTTTAATAATCGGTAGATCGGTTATACCGGCTGCGGTTTTTCTACCGATAACGATATTTTTAAAAACATTAAAAAATCTACTGATTAAATTATTTCTGCCGATCGCTAGGGTTATCTTTTATAAAGAATTTTATATTTATAGCAAATAGATTGCATTCATTTAAGTAGATGATACACAACTTATAAAAATGATCATTTTACTTAATTTCTCAACTATGTCGTATTTTTCCTCACAGCATTTGCATCCCCTTAGAATTTCTTAGAATGGTCCTACCATATGATTGTCGAGTTATCACAACATTAGCTATTTACTCACAAAACCTTACAACTTTTCCCCTTCTATAGAAGTGCTTTTTGAAATCACATACCGCTTGGACTACTTTGTTTTCATCCGCGTTTGTTTTTTTAGAACACCTCTTAGTATGAAATATGTACAGATACGAAACACCGGCTTTGACATGTGTAATCCCCTGACAACATTACTTACACTAATGTTGTAGGGAGGTGCTCTTGACATTTCATGAACTTGTGTCACCCTTAATGCTGATTTATTTGCCGAAAAACATAGTACAAAGTCTGTAATTATCCCTGCTTGTCAATTACACTGCTTCATTGATTTGCAATGCATTCTGTCTTTGAAGGTGTTCAATGGGTGTATTAATTTCATTCAAAAAGTTGTAGTTTTGATTTTTACGTTATAGAAAAATAAACGGGATATTAAAGTTTTGAAATAGTCATTTTATGGAAAGTACCCCAACAATGAACTATTTAAAACTTAATTATCTGGTATATAATTTTTACATATATAAAAACAAAAACTAATTTATAATCCTTGAAATCATTCCAACATTTTGAATCCAACTTTAAAAAATATCATTTATATTGAGGACATGAGAGGTGATCGAATGGCGGAAAAAATACACATAAGTTATTACATAAATTTTGGACCAATATACACACACACACACACATATATATTAGGTTTGTTCTTATTTTTCAAATGTTTGGAAATGTTAGCGACTTTGAGCATTTTTCTGTTTCTTGGAGATAAAAGAAGACGACATACAAAGTTTGAACAAATCGGTCAACATTACGAGGTCGTGCAACGAGGGCAAAGTTTTAAAAATTTAGTAACAAATATAGTTTTCCGCAAATTGGTTCAAAATGTGGACGTTACAGACTTCAATAATAATTATTAATTTAAAGGAATCTAATTTTTACCAGAGTATGTGTATGTTTTTTAATAAAACAAAGTTTTCAGTAAAAACAAAGCAAGAAAGGGAGTGAGTATTGTAAGCTTATTTCATAGCTTTTTTGTATCAATTAACTTCACTCGCCTGTAAAAGATGACTTGTTCGCTTCAGAGTAAAATAGTACTTTTAAGTTTAGTACACCTTTGAATGATAAATCCAAAAATTACCTTGGTTGCATTCTATCAATTCAAAAAGTCAAAATCTGAGTTTACATCATATGATTCAGAGCCTG
Source organism: Caligus rogercresseyi (assembly GCA_013387185.1). NCBI lineage: Eukaryota > Metazoa > Arthropoda > Copepoda > Siphonostomatoida > Caligidae > Caligus > Caligus rogercresseyi. The sequence goes on from CP045900.1 coordinate 10,469,095, forward strand.
TATTGACTATAAGAAATCGATTATGAAAAAAATAAATCATAATGTGTTTCTTAGATGTGCGTCAAGGTATCCTCTCAAAATTTTACTTTATCTCTGACGCATTTATAATCCATTAGATGCGTCATTTTGTACGCGAGATAGGCCTTTTTTAATGTGCATATAACTCTCTACTTATAAATGGACATGATTTAGTATACCAAAATCATTAAAGCTGGTTAACCAAGCTTTCATTTGATATATTTTGTGTTCTAAAAATCGCTATACTTTAAGAGATATAAGCAAATACGTACTCTCCCCCCAAAAAATGCTCTTTTGATTTGAGAACGCTACGATTACCATCTGGTAACTCTGTTAGTGTTACCTGGATAGAAAGCGGAAAGAGAAGGGAGGAGGTATTTTGTCCTCACTCCTCTCCCTTCTTTTTTTCTTCTATCCAGGTTACACTAAATGCCCGTACAAAATGTAATCGTATATTCTCATATCACAA
>CP045900.1:10469681-10517540 GCA_013387185.1 Caligus rogercresseyi
TGATCCCCAAGGGTAAGTCCGAAATATGCTTTAGAAGCATATTCAGAAATCGGTTATGTCTCGACGATCACGAAACGAATGTATATATCACATATGTAACAAAACACTGTTTGGATCATTTTTGCACTTTGATCTTGGAGACATGATTTTGGAGAAAAATATTTTTTAAGACTGAGTAGTAACTAATATATCGTAGAATCATTCGTTAGGCTATGAAAACACTCAGACAACTAGTAAAATCCAGAAGAAGTATTAAGGGACTAAAATACAAATAATTTGTATATTAAATCCCGCAACATATGATGGCGGATTATTGTGGGACGATTCAGTGGGCTTCTGACAAAGTATAAAAACGAAAAAGTGCAAAAATAAAATTTGACCAGTTTAAAATTTAATGTAAGCGATCAGTACAATAATAACTAAGTTTATCTATGTCTTAATATGTCTTAGTTTTCTTATTTCAAATCCCGCAACCATTGTAAATGGTCACAAACCTAGCAAAAAATTGTAATAATTAAAAGACCTTATTAATTTTTATTCATTGCTAATATATGTCGTTAAAATGATTAAACTAATAATACATTAATTTAACATGATTTGCAAGGGTCTTTCGATATAGGAATATGGTCTCTTTTGCAGAATTTCATAAAAATCCAAGAAGTTATAGGCATCACTTTGAAATTAACCATTTTGACTACTTTTCACAGTTTTGAGATATCCAGGACTTTGAATGGAAGGAAATAATTTGAAAACCACATGTTTTTATGTTAATTCATCACACAAACAAATATTATTTTATTAATTTTCTTTAAACTTAATTTACTAAAGAAGAATAGTATTTAAAATTGTACTCATCTAAAGTGACCGTTCAAAAAAACTCAAAAATCAAAAAATCTGGATGTGCGCAGAAAAAGTAAGGCCAGATTGGGATTCAGGAGGTCTCATTTTAGTTATCTATGTACATTTCATGCAATCAAGGGAGATTGATCACAATTTGTGGCCTGTGTTATCTGTGGTACATATATGTGAGGTGAGAACACTATTTGAATACAGAACGAAATATAAGAAAAGGAGAAAAACTATTATACGTATTTTTGGCTATATTTACTTCATACGATGATGCTTCCATTTTTTATGATTTGAAATTATACGTTCTATATAGAAAAAAACAAAACATATTTGCTTTCGATCATATTAATGGATGTTTGTAGTTTGTTGTAAGTCGATTGTTTATTACAATCAAAGGTTTTTCAAAGCGCAATATCCTTCCAAAGATGGACGGCCGTAATTTTTTCGTGAAATCATTACAAAATATTTATGTTGGTGTCCCTGCGCATCGATATGCTCCACCAATCACATGCTCCAACAAAACAATGGCTACAATTATGCTTTGAAGAGAGAGAGAGAAAGAGAAAAAAGGGGTGATCTAAATTCAAAACAATAAATGGATCTCTTATTAATACATCATTATTAATTAGTTATTCTCATGTACTTCAAATCAACTTGGATAGACAATTCGGAATCCAATCGTGGATTGTATTTTGTCGAATTGATTGTGTGTTGCTATGCAGAGATTCCATCCAGTCGAATCCAGTACATCCTTCATCTCGTGGACGTGGACGTGCCGCTCACAAAGGAAGAGTTTGCGCTCGCAAAAAAGGACGTGCCGCTCGCGATGGAGGGCTTGGCGCTCGGAGACGAGGACTTCTTCCCCCTCCAGGATTCATACTTCCCGGTGATCCCATCCTCGTCGTCCTCCGGCACAACGGAAATGCCTCCGAATCCACGAGTCCTGGTTCCACTTGGACTCGGCGGAGCGGAGGCATGTCTGGATGGATCCCATGGGGCTCGGATCTCAACCCCCCCGTGTGAAGCTGACGACGAGGAAGACGATTATTCTGATGGGGTTCAGCTGCAAATTGAAGCGAGTCTCCATTGAGGTACTATCTCTCGAGAGGGACCACAGCCGACTGGAAGACCATTAGAGAGAACCTGAAGACGACCGGGAAACACTTCATCAACCTCAACGCAGGATTCACCAAAAGGATTGTCTCCTGATATGGGACAACGCCCGTCCTCACGCTGCCGCTTAAACAAGGGAGGTTCTACCCAAAGGGACGTGAAACCGGTCAAATAGAACCCCTACAGCCCAGATCTGAACCTCTTTGACCGATTCCTGTTCCGGAAGTTGAAGCATCTGCTCCGTAATGACGATTTTGGGGGGCATGAGGAAGCCACTACTGCTGTGCAGCGGACGATGAATAGGGTTAGCGAAGACGAGCTATTCGACCAACTCAAGAAGCTCTGCAAGCACTGCTGCGACGTCATTGCAGCCGGAGGGGATATTTTCTAATTTTAAAGTGTTTTTTTTTAAATTAATTTGATGAAAATAATGAGTTTTACTGGGCCAGACTATACATGGTTTAACCTAATAATAAGCTATATGTGCGTATTTTGTTATATTTGTTTATTTCATTTGATCAAACATAATCCAAAAAACATTTGATTTAACTATTCATTTATTGTAACACATTTTTTGTCCAATGTTAATAAATTTACGTTATTTTATAATTTTTCATAAATAATTTTTTGTCTGAATTGTCGAACCTTTAGAACAAATGAATTTCTTGCATTGCTTTTTAAAATGTTTATTACGACAATGTTTGCACTTATAACATTTACTTACTTTCTTAATTAAACGTTGCTTGTATAAAGTGCAACCTTTACATTCAAAACATCTAAAAAAAATTCATCTTTGTCCGCATTGAACGAATCAGAAAGGCCAGAAGCTCCGTCTGCTTCCACAGGACTTACAGAAGTATCTACAAAAAAAGCATTGATTATAATACTTATGCTATGTCCGTTATGAATTTACCTTCGATCAAACTATCGCCTTCATTGTTTATTGATTCAAGTGTCACATTAGATGAGTTAGAAGGACCAAAAGATATGTCAGCCTCCACAGCACTTACAAAATGATCTACAACTAAAGAAAAATAGTTTATTTTAATACACTATTGTTATGCTAGTTATGAATTTACCTTCAATCATACTATCATTTTCTTTTGTTTTACTGTTGGTCTGATGTTCTTGACTGATCGACTCATCTACACTGGCAATAGAATTGATGAAAAGCTGTTTCTTGGTTCCAGAAGATATTAGGGGAACACCATTCTTCATGAGGTATTCCTTCCGTTCCTTCGATAAACCATGCTTTTCCAATAAGAAATCAACCATACGACAGTCTCCCAATGGCATATTGGGGCCTGTATAAGGCCGGTGAGGGCATAATTGTCCCGGTGGATAAATTATTCCCACTCCGTTCCTGCTTGGGAGTCAAGTACATTTCGAGCATCGAATGCGGATTGGCAAAGAGCAGAACGAAGTTCGGAGAAGCGTTTGAAATTGTGTTCTCTTAGAAAGTTTAGGGTGGAAGAAGATGATGCACCAGATTAATCATGACCTCCAATGGTTTTCTCTTAATCAAATACAAACAAACCCATTCCTCATCAAGTAAGAGTCAAAAAAACTTTCTCTGCTAAATCATATACTCTTTTTCATATTGTTTCAGAAATTTTTTATTACAAATTTGGTATATAAATTCTTTCTTATCATAAAATTTTTTAAGGAATAAAATTGATAGGATTAATGAATATAATTGGGCTTCATTCATGAAGACGAGGGGCAGGACTCCATTCACGAAGAGGAGGGACGGGGAGCTCTCTAACGAAGTCCGACGAGGGGTAGGGCTCCATTAACGGAGACAAGAGACGGGGAGCTATCTAACGAAGATGAGGGAAGGAACTCCTTTGACTGACGAAGACGAGGGAGGGGTAGGACTCCATTCATTCACGAAGTCGAGGTGAGGGGAATGTGTCTCTTACTGGGAGGGAGGAGACTCGTTTCTTGGTGTCCAAGGCATTTATCCCGGAGTCAAGACCGTCTCATTCGCCCCGGGAAGATAGAAAGAGGGTTGGAGGAAGGGATCGAGGAATCTCCAACAAGATTGAAGTCTAGTCAGAATGCTTTTATGGCACCCAAAAAATAGATTCCAAACTATGATCAGTGGAGGCTCTATTATTTGATGATTGTTGATGGTGAGGGATACTTTGGGCGTGTCAGACTTATATCATGTTGAATGGTCCATTCAAACATTCTCCCTTTCACACGCCCAAGTATCCCTCACTTTTCTATCTCTACTAATCATGAGTCCCGCTGTTTCTCTGCTATTGAAGCGAATCAGCTGTAAAAAGGGAGACTACTGCCTACTCTATTTTAATATAAGAAAACGTACATTAACTATGAACAACGTAATATGATTGGTTAAAAACACAAGAACCCGCAAGAAGATACCAATATTCCTAGCCAATTTTTCATTTGATTAGCTTCTTCATCGATAATTAATCCTTAATATCGCTTCAATCAGAGGCCTAATTGCAAAAAAAATACTAATACAAAATGGAGAAGAGTAAATTATGGGTCCAGCTCATTTTCACCAAAAAAAATCCTGTATTCAATAGTGTTCTCCACGTCAATATATAGTCGACACTCTTGAATTGAGTCAACCGTTTCTAAATGAATTTCAAATATTGAGTTGCTCATAAGTATGAAACAATTTAATAATTTAATAGACAAGTTTTTTCACACTTTGAAACAACCAACATAAAGGAATATCGTTATCAACTGTGTGATGAAAAACACTAATGTGAATTGTAATATAATGTTAAAAGGTCCATAGGGCCTGAGGGATTATTCGGGGGAAGGATTCATAACAGTCCAATTTGCTTTACATTTTGATAAGTTTATTATTTACCTTTATCGACAGTTGTCTATTCTTAAAAATTTATTTTCTTAGAATGTTATGTAAATCATAGGGAAATGATTATCTCTAGCTTCTAGTTTTTTTCTGAGGGAGTTGGTATTCACGGGACACATAATTTTTTAAAGTCCAATGCATACCACGTCTCGTCAGAACCTTAACTAATTATTCATGATATCATTTGTACTACTTAGTCATCCTGTTGCGTCCTCAATGTGTCACGAATGTCATATATATATTTGTATTTGGCCCACAACGCTACAAATTGAAAACAAACAGGCCAGATCAGTTCCGACCTTTGAAAGGATATTATAACTCATATATGTCAACCTCTTCCTAAGTACTTTGATGGGATCGAAGCTGACTTAAGAAAAACACGCTCAAAAATAACATTCGACGGACGAATTGAAACAAAACTACGACAAATTAGAGTCTTTTGTATTATAATCCTAGAAACAGCTAGAGAAGCGTAAACGAAGAATGAATCTAGCTATTGTAAGCATGTATTTTTTACGCCATATCAATTTAATGTATTTTTCATCATTATATAATCACTCTGTTTATATATTTTGATGAGACACGTGTAATCTTACTTTAAAAATCTATAGTTTATTCCATGACCAAATTAATATTAGATCTTGTCAGGGATAAAATTGAGCCGGAACGCGGAAGGCCAAAAAATTAAGGACCAATACGGCCGTTCCTTTAAAATAAGACATAAGTCAATCGAAAAAAACTTGTATGTGCAATAGAACGGATGGCAATTTCAACCAGAATGCCATAAATAGGGAGGGGGGAAATATGAATATATTTGATGAGCTAAAAACCGAATTCTTCATAATTATGGCGCTTACAGAGGATATTTTAGATTACAAAAGAAATTTGACTACAACTATAAACATTTCTTGTTCCGAATAGACATTCTAATTGATTGTTGAAGAGTACTCCATACCAAGACTTCCCAACCATTTTATAATTCTGAAAAGGTTCAAATCTCCACTTCAGGCTTGGAACCGCACAACTTTGATAATTAGTATAAATCAAAACACCAATAGAGCTAAAAAGCCCAAGGATCAACATGTCTTTCCTACGTAAGATTATATCTTATAGGTGGCCATCAGCTACAAATGTCTGTTCGGCTCACTAATTGGGTAATACTCTCTCATATCTCTTAATTAATTTTCAATTATGCCAAATAGCATTTTAGGACATGAGGACCCTATAAATAACAAAAGGAATATGCACTTATTTTTTTTAACAGTTTGACTTTTATTCACCAGAAATTCAATATACTAAATAAAAAAGGATGGTAATAAGTAAATATATTATTTGGGGAAAAGTTATTTTTAGGATCCTTCCAAGGGATCCGTGGAGTATTGAAAGTAAAGGGGGAAAGGTGGTAAGAACAATAATAATAATGATATAAGGATTTTAACGAGAGCACCAAAGAGTGGATAATTATACTTTTTAAGAGAACAACAGGATAGGGGGGGAATGGGGATTATTTGGCTAACAAAAACGTAAATTTCGGGGGGGAATATGGAAGAAATTATCCATAATTATAAAATGATTATAAGTAAGCACAGGAAGAGATGATACCATCATTCATTTTCTTTTGATATATATAAATAAGCTTTATATAATTTAATACTGCATAATAAGAGCTTTATGAATAACTGTAACCATTGACAACAATAAATTGATGGCGAACGAATCAACACACACAGACACATGAGAGTTTTATCGCAAGTAAACCATCTATAGAGGATAGGAAGAAGTAAAGTTCAATATGTATTTTTCTTTTAAGGACTTGGTTTATATATATATTGTATATGTGTGGGTTTTTATATGTGGTTATAATAGTAAATCATTTAACAAATAAATTATTTTTATAAAATAATAATAATAGACAATCACAGTAAACTTAGAGTTGATAAGTCTTTTGAGGGTCACTCAGGACTTTCGTTTGGGGAGGAATGGAGTTCGGAGCTACTGCTGCTGCTAAAGCAACTACTATTTCTTGTAGATGTACATCCATCAGCGCCCATTGAGAATTTGTCGTGTGGGCATAGGCCCCGCCACCGCAGCCGCTTCTATCCTTGGATGCCGCTTTTAATGCCTCGGCCCATCTGTAGAGAGGACAAAATACGGAAGAATTAGTAAGGAATGCACAACCACGCAACCTCATGGGTAACAATACACATTTTCATCAATAAACTTTTCCTCGAACGTGATTGATTGAAAGAATAGAAGAATGAATAATAAGCATGTAGTTAAAATTATCAAATGAACTTCACTTCCAAATTAACTCATGAGGCGCGAAATTCAATCAGGGATAAGAAGAATTCAATTGTCCATTCTCAGGGTCAACATATATCAATGAAATTTACGATCTTTGAATGGAACACTCTATTATCACGTTGTACTCTTAATTTAATGAATGCATTCCTCAATCGCGTGGACAAAATGAATGTTTATTTTGTTTCGTCACATCTCAGGATAAATGGATCATCAACACAGTTAAGTATGAAAAGGATGTTTTATATTATGCCGATGAAGGGTAGAATATTGTTTGATCTCAAAAAATCATTGGTAAAGTTAATCACAATTATTTGACTTTATAGTGAGCCCTTTGGTTTCATTCGGATCATATGACTCAATGACCACTCTTTCGAATAAAAAAGCATACAAAACAACATTTGCAACTCGAAGTTGAATGATTTTTTTTTTGGGGGGGGGTACCTCAGTGAAACAATTTATTTTCCATCAAATTGGTTACATATAACAGTATTACATCATTACATAACATATTTTAAAAAATCACTAAAATACTAAACAATATTATCTTGAGAGACTAATCTTGAAGAACGAAATTTATATAACATTAACTGTGTTTTGTTGTATTAAAATGAACTTCATTACTTTGTGGACCCAAATATAAATATGAAATTCTTAAGACATAAAATACGTTTAAATTTGTTGTAAATATGCTTGATAATGTACTGAGAATTTTTAAAATAAATGGACGCTCGACTAGAAAATGATTGAGTTTCAGTCTTTTCTTTGCAAAAGAAACGAGAAGATCATCCTAATTGATTTATGGTGCAAGTGTTGAAATTTTAAACTGATAATTGTGAAATTCCTTTTTTGAATACAACAAAGAGGGCTTCTTTTGATCCGAAAGACAATAAATGAATTGTAAAGATGAGATGAGTTATTCTAAGAAATATCAAAAAACCCATAAAAAGAAGTTTTTTAAATTAATTTTGATGAGGCCTAGTTTTTCTAAAATATTTATACTTATAGGATGAGATATAAACTAATATAAAATATACAGTGACATAATTTATACAATTTGTTTTTTTATTCAGTTAGTTATGAAATTGGATGACCTTGCTGAATGATTAGCAACGTTTAATCCTCTTTGTCTACTCCTTAGGGGATTTGTATTCCTTGCATTTTTACATGTATGCGTTCGTTATAAATAGATAATATAACAAGGCCTGAAGAAAAAAGAGTCAACGTTGAATGTATCTAGTAATGCCATCGAATTATATAAATAATAAATAGTTTATTTGATGTCACTGGATCATTTGTTTCTTATTTAAATGTGTCGTTGCCGGAAAATATGTTATGATGGCAATGAACTGAAAATATTCATAATGTCTTAGACTTCTTAGGTAAGTTATGAGATAAGTACATAGGGATGAAACACAAGCATAAATCACAAAACCTTTCATAAACTGGGGGAACATATCGGACTTAGGTATTGATTATCTACATTATTTGTAATAACAAGTATGTTAACAAATACTCAAATACTTTATTATCAAGCTTATAAAATATATTGTTTTATTTGTCCTTTTCTATTCTAAACCGTGCATGAAAGGTTTTGCGTATTTGTCCTTGATCCTTATTTATTTATTCAAAGTTAGTCATTTAACGATTTTTGTTTGATTATATTGATTAAAGTAAAGAGCAGACCCATCACCTTTCGGCAGTCGAGAGACTATTAGAGGATAGATAGTAGATTTTTCTAGCAGATGAATGAGAGGAGGAGGTTGAAGAAGAGACAGAGGACGTGGAGGATGTGGAGGTGTTTCTTGAGGGCCCAAGCTCATGTACAAGTTTGATGGTTTCTCCTTTTCCCCTGCAGAGACGTTGGAATCACCTTTGAGCTCAAGGGCGCCCCGGTAGACGCCGTAGTTTTTGAGAGGGGTGGAGGTCAGGGCCCTGGACTCATTCTCTGAGCTATAGGAGTAGAGGCGGCCATCGGATTTGAGGGAAAAGTAGCGGCTTGTAGTAGCCTTGGAAGAGGGGCCGCCCTTATGGAAGGGTTTGAGGGCTAAGTAACCCTTGATGATACAGGAAGAATCGTTAGGACAAACCTATTTGAAGGAAGGAGGGGCCAGGAAAAGAGAGAGAAAGAAAAAAGATAGAAAAACCATCACCAAAAGGAGTTAATCATAGAGAAAACATCATGGAGTGCCAACACATATTGGCGCTGAAATACATCGATTTCATATCATTTGTCCATTTTAGAAGCATATAGTATATATATCATATATAGAAGACATTTATATATGCTCATCTACATCAAAAAGGCTCCAATCAATTGTGAACTCTTATCCGAGTTCCTACTATTAAAAACATCCTTTGAAATTGCTTTTTAGCTGACAGACCACATTCAATGAGTTTCACCACCCTAGCAAATGCCAATACAAAATAAGGTACAAATAAACATTCAGTAGTTTGAAGCACAAATATATGTACTGACCTCCAGGAGTCCTTTAGCTCGAGATGGAAGATTGTTGTTGTTGCTATTGGAGTTTCCGCCATTGACGGAGGATGAGGCAATGGCGGCTGAAGCCTCTTTGGCAGTGGGCGGATTGACTCCAGACGTGAGGGAATTCGAGGATGAGGAAGTTGGCGAGGATTCGCAGGAACTAAAGTCGGCAGAGTTGAGGAGAGTAAAACAGGCTCGGCACACACGACACGGTTTATTCTCTTCAAACGCCAAAGGGAACTTCTGCCCAGAGCATTTAGCACAGATAACCTGTTGATATACAACAAATTAAGTAAATTATTATTCCGTAGATTCAGCAAAAAAATAAAATCAAAGAAGTTTTTTTTTGTAACTTTTGCCTTAAAAACTTATTAATTATATTCATTATACATTGTATTATGAAGAGTCGTAATTATAATTTATTTAGTTGAATACTCTTCAGAATGAATCAATAAAAGGAAACGGAAAATATATAAAAACAGGTTAAATATTTATAAATATATATTAAAGAATTAACTCTTTTTATGTTATAGTTTTCTATCTGCGAATCATTTTTGTTAGAATAAAATTCATTCAATTCAAAGAGTATTCACAGAGTATGAATTCGACCCAAGTAGAGGTATATTAACATTGCTTCAATTATGCTTACAATTCCACAAGCTCGACAGTTATGCTTCTTCCTCATCATGGAGAAGGGTTGACCACAGTCCATGCACTTGGAGATGCTGTCCAGTTTTAGGAGATGAGGCTGCTTCCGTCCGATTTCACAGTCAAGGGGCTTTAAAGTTTCTCTTCCAATTCGAAGAGAGGATTTACGTTGGTAGAGTTCCTTGATGGTTTGAAACAGGGCTTCCAACCAGTCTTCCTTTTCCTCCAGAGTCCTATTATTAAATATTGAAGTTAATAACTATTTATACATACAATATACAACCTGCTATAAAAAATGATTGTAATATTTTCTCAATATGTTGAAAGGAATTGCACGATTCTTGTAGAAATTTATGAGCATTTAAAGCTGAGAATGAGACCATCGAACTTAGGATCTTGCTTTCGATGAAGTTGATCTAAAATATCTAAGGAGACAAGCCTCCACCTCTAAAAATGTACAAGTTGACTACAAGTGAGGGGCTAACGTCATCCATTGTTCTCTTCTCTTATTCTAAAATTGCACCTTATAAGTTCTGTTAAAACAAATTAAGCATTTCTGAAAAGTGTTTCTTTTGCATGATTACACAATAGTTCGCATTATACTCGATATCCCTTAAATCTTATGAATACCTTTTTATAATTATTTTTTAATGCTGGAACTAAAGGTCTAAAAAATTATGTTATTTGAAAAAAAAAAATGCAAACATATAAAATTTATATATTTCTATTTTGGTAAAATATTAAAATATTACATTTATCTATTGTTAATAATTGATAACTATGTTTATAACAACTTCGCTTGATTTGGAAAAAAATCCTGCAGAAAGCGAACAAAAAAGTTATGACTAAGGAAATATATTTAGTGAATATATAAACAAAAAAAAACAATGGAAGATGTTATTTAAAATTACAGTATTCCCATAGCGTAATTTATCAAACAAATTACATTATTATTTATCTATGTGATCAGGAGCGGAGTGGCCAGCTGGAGTACCGGGACTATTCCCGGTGGGCCGCTGGCCTCAAGAAACATAAACGGCCGTTGACAGCCTCCCAATGGCATATTGGGGCCTGTATAAGGCCGGCGAGGGCATAATTGTCCCGGTGGACAAATTCTTCCCACTCTGTTCCTGTTGGTGATTATACATTTTTCCTTCAGAAACACTTGTAATTATCGTCATATATCTCAACCCCTTTTTAATTATCATATATTTTTATAGTTACCAATAATTTTCATCCATGTGAACAAACAGAGAGAAGAAGGGGGGGGGGAGAAATCCAGGGCCCACAATGGGGATTCAATTATAATATATGTGTATACAAATTTAAGGTCAAGTGTTAATTACAGATCTCTTTTTAGAATGGGCCTATGTGGTTAAAGCGTCATTTTGTGTGAGTGGCGTGAACATCTACCACTTAGACCAAGGTTAATATCGTTATAACTAGAGGTCTCAGAGGAAAAGAGATTGGACAATTATACATCATTTTCTATTTTCCTGCCTTAAAATTTGACAGCTGATATTGGACCCAGGATGAGAATTCATTGCGTCATAAATAAAAGGGGTGCTCTCTTCATGTCTGCCAAATATTGGATTCATTTTCTTCGTTATATACTAGCGATCCTAGTTGGTTACATAGCCACGAAGAGTTTATAGGCGTGTATCATTTGTAGTCCATATCTAACATTAAACACAGAAAAGTATTGTGCAGGAAGACAGAAAAATTGAGTGAATTTCAAAAGTTTTATTAATGGTGCCAGAGAAATATGACTATAACTCATTAATTATGATAATATCTATCCTTCTTAGCTTAATACGTCATCATTATATTTATATGTATATATACAATCCCTCGAGGTTGGGAATATTTATAAGAAGGAAAATACTAAAACTTTTTTTAGCTGACATGTTTAGAAAGAAAATGAGAAGATTAAAACAATGAAGAGCCTTCTCAAAAACTTAATTCAAAGATAATGTTTATTACATTCAGGCATTTTTCACTTTTAAATAAAAAAGAGTATCCAAATAATAAGTATATGAATATCTTAAAGTGATCACAAATAAAAATATATCCGTGTTTTGATCCTCTCGGAACGAAAAAAATAGCCTCCTCTTTATTTATTATTATATCTTTGTGGTTGGGGCCATTTTCTTATGTATAACATCGTTTTATCCAACGTCCGACATTTCCCTTTGAGGTTGGCCTCCTTGGGCTCTTATATTTCGAATATGCAAATTAAATGATTTATTTACTGCGTATATAGCTCCACGGATTTGTGATGATCACGGATATAGAAGGAGTTGGCTGTGACGAGGTTATCTCCCTCGAGGACTTGAATGTTCTCGACGTCGAAGCGAGCTCGGAGACGGTAAGGAGCTGTTCCGGAGGGTATAACTCGATTCGTGATGAGTCTTGGTGAGCAGAGAAGAAGGAGGTCACTGAACTGTAAAGGAGGAAGAAAAAAGGAATATTATTTAAAATACATTTATTTGAACTTAATATAACATCTTCCATTGAATAATACAGTAGTAGCATACATAAAAATGGCAAATATATTAAGTCAATAATAATACCATACCTGGATTCTGTTCTTGAATATGATTGGTTGAAAGAAATAGTAGCGTAAAATAATTTAGAAAACAATTTTTATAATGAAAGAAAGTGTCACTTCACTCGTGGTTGAGTGAACACTCAGTCGCATATAATAATTTCATCTTAAAAACAGTGAGTGTCTATTATGACTTTCAATAAATACCACTTACAAATCTTTTGAATTAAATATATAATATCCCTAATATTAAAGCCACCTTAATCTTTAGAAAAGGAGAAAATTGAGTTGCCAATTTAAAAAAAAGTTTATTTGTGAAATTGTGACAAAGTCTTTCAAACACCGTACAATAAGGTGTTGGTTAAATGGAAATATTTTCTAGATTTTAAACAAACTAACCAAAAAAAGAGATTCATCGCCTTACCAAAAATAAATATCGTTCTTGATGGTCTCCAGATCTGGCTGATATTTTGACAATTTTCCCCTCTTTGACTAGTTCTCGAGTAGGATTGACTAGGTCCACGGTTCCACTGAGGCATTCCTGAACCTCGAGTAGTTTTTTGAACTTTTCAATTCGCTTCATGGCGTCATTGGCATGCGCCGCAGCAGTTGATACAAGGTGCAGAGCCTTCTCTGAATCCTCTCTGTCATTGGAGTCCTCAGGTAGCTTCTTCAAGTAGTCCTTGAGAAGCAATTCGTAGCGGGGAATCCTTTGAATCGGAGTTAGCATGTGACTCTGGAGCGTCAGGTTTCCACACTCAGGCATGTTCTGTAGGAACAAAATAGGTAAATACGTTGTTTAATTTTGTAGAATATGAGTCCCTTAAATACGCGTTAAATAATGATAGTTAATCATTCTAACACTTCTGATATCTTAAATATATGTTGACAACCTTAACCTCTGGGTCAAAATTACTCATCGTCATTATAAAAAACAATTTATAATACCACATGTCAACAGCTTTCATGTCGAAATTATCATAATAACTTACAAAACATGCTCTTGCTTAGTTATTTTTTGAAGTCATTTCTTTTAGATATAAAATATAATTCTCTAGTCTTCTATTTGAGGAAATAAGTCTTGTATCATTATGATCCGTATTCAATTGACATTAAAGCGAGGTGAATTATTATTTCTCACTTTATTTTACTGATTACAAAAAAAGCAAAAAGAGATGGCAGCCCTTGTCATCACTTTCCCTAAAGAAACGTGATCGGCTGCAAGGGAAATATGTACATGATAAAAACGTCAGTTGGTATTGTACTCCGTTAATCTGAATCATGTTTCCTCGTCGTTAAACTTTTTGTTCTGTAAATCTACTATATTTGTTACTATTATAATATCCGTAGAGATAAAAGACATCAGAGAAAGGGAAATCATGAGAACCAAAAAATAATTATCTTTCAAGTTTCAAGGTTAAAGGGAATGTTCATATTTTTAATATGTTCTATTAGTTAAGTAACTGCAGTTCGCACAATGCATTTTAAAGATATGTTCAACACTTTACCCAACGAATAACATTTATTAATATAAATTCTGTGAGCCAAATATTGATACAATGCTTCGTGATTGTATTACTACTAAAAACTTGTTTTTGTAACGATATCACATTTTCAAAGATATAATATAAGACTACGAAGAAAAAGACTTACATGAATGTCATCCATGATCCCAGCGAATTTGGAGTTTTTATTATAAAGGTGATTGATGAGATGAATGGCACTCCCAAAGTTCTTGACGTACTCCGTATACATTTTAAAGAACGGGGAGAACTTGACAATATGTCTCCGATCCGTTGATTCGAACCACTCCAGTTCTCCATTCTCTCACGCAGCTGAAAAAAGTTGAGAGATGAAATTAAATCATGACGCAAAAAAATGACTGACGATTATACGAATCGTATCCCATGTAAACATCAAATAATAATCGCCATATGATGAGAGTACCGATTAATTGTACAAATTATGTATCAATTTTTTTGCTGTTACTTATTGAGTAATATTGAAGAACGATTCATTAACCCAGTGGTTCCCAAACTTTTTCTGCTGGGCCCCCCTTTGGTACATAAGAAATCCCCCCCCCCCAAAAAAAAGGACATACACACATTGCAGATTATTTCACACATTGTAATTAATACAAATATCAACCTTTTTTTGTTTTTTGACCATTTTCTGGTAGTGTTATTTAGTCTACGGTATTTTATTGGCCAAAGGGTTTTCAACCAATCCTCAGGTTCCTTTCAAGTGTTTATAAAACTTAATATGCTATAAAGATAATCAGTTACACTTTTTTTGAAAATATATTAATTACATATGAATTCCTTTTGATTCTTACTCACAGTAAAGTCTGTATAACAAGGTTTGCATGGCGAATAGAAACGGAGAAAGATTAAAAAAATCCCAGTAGGATAAGTATTAATTTTTTAACAAAAATATATTATTGTCCTACACTGAAAACACTTCATATTTGTTGACAGTTATCACTTTCTCTTTTTCTAGACTATGCTACCTTGTAAAAGTATAGATTAAATATCTTAATGATTAGTCATTCTATAGAAAACATTATTATATAACAAAAGAGAATCTCACAAGAACAGATAACAGATATCATTGGAACTCAATCTAAAGGATCAACATCCTTATATGATGGAGAAAAACAAATATCCAATGACGTCATTGTAGCAGAAAAGGATTTATTTGGGGGGAAAATATTATAAATATGGAGGGAACTCATTTCATTGTTCCTTCTTTGTACTTCTTAGAATAATTAAAGATGTGGGAATTATTAACGATGTAGTTGGTAGTGGATTCCAAACTTAATTTTAAATCTAATACATTTACAAAACATAAGGGAGCGTACATCTATCTTATGCACGAATAAAAACTTACTTGTGGCAAAAGGAACTCCGCATGGAATTTGTAGATGGACTTGATGTTGGCAAACATTTGAGGGAGAACGTCTGCGGAGAAGAGGTTCTGTGTTCGATTCTCCTGATCCACTCGTGTGTGAAATACCTTTAAAAAAGTAAAAAAAACACGTTGTCATAAGAATTTTTATTATATAAGGATTATATATATTTATAATAATATAGATTCATCAACACACAGAATTTTTATCTTATGGGATTGATAAAACCCCTTCTTCTTCAAAATAGCAATCAACTTTCACGCACATATAGATTCATATTTCAAATACTTAATGCATTTTCACTTTAATATACATATATATTATCTCTCTCTCCATGCCTCCAAATATGGATTGACCACTTGTGTTGTTCTCAAACACCCTGTTGTGCATGATTATAAACGACAAATGTTATTATTATCTACCAACGACTATTTCTACATAAAATATCACAGAAGAAAGTGAAATCCTCATTTTATAAAAAAAAAAGAAACAGAAAAAGTGAAGTTTGTTGTATTTTTATAAAATGTAAATAACTGCAGAGCCTTGATTGACCCCAGCATTTACCCATCAATGACGAGAAAGAAAGGAATTCTCTCTGCATGGATTCAAGTTAATCGTGTCTACGCATAAATCATTTATGCTCATGGTTGAGCATGGTATTTGCAGTTTTTGTAAGAATAAATTAAACACTGAAAATAGGAGAGGAATATATCAATAATATAATACATTTCTTAGGTTAACTCCATGGTATACTTTTTAATGGAATATATTTTTCCCGCATAATTATGGAGGGAAAAAGTGACGTCACTAAAAATAAATAAATAATGGAATCCTTGCTGGAGTCGACAGCATATAGGACGGAATGTTGACAGGGATTCTAGCTGGGACTTATCATGAGTCGTGCATCATTTTGAGCAAACTACCAATGCGTCTTGAAGTGTGTTTATTTAGTATAGGTCATGTCTCTCTTTAGGAGCAAAGGGATTAATGACAAATCTTGTTTTTTTTGCTCTCCTTAAGTACATCTAGCAAGCATTTAACTTGCTAAAACCTTAATAGACAACTAATTATCTTCCTAATTACATTTTGTATTTATTTGTATCCTACGTTAGTGAGGTCACAGCACTTTTTCATATGAATAAGCGGATTGAATTATAGTTACACCACGTAGAAAACTTTGATTCGAACTGTGACTGGCATGCATTCAACCCCTAATTGTATGTACATATATATTATTAAACAATTAAGTCTTTTTTCTGAACTTGAAGACATATATCATTCATCACCCTACATACAATGCAAATTAAACATATTATGTAATACTATTCATTAATAACTATTAAAAACACCCGCAAATTAACATTGGCGTCTAGATACAGAAAAGAAGAATACAGCATGATATTTAAATATAAAAAACCTTTAAGCAGTAAGGGCGGTAGCATTATGGGCAAATTTTGAAACAAAAACTTTACGACTCATTAACCTTGCTTCAAATAAAATGCTTTCAAATTATAAAGTGAAGAAAAAAAAGATACAACATTATCATGCATCCTTGAAAATGAATATTATAACTAAATATATGCCATAGATTGCGTCATATAATTAATGAAATGTGTTATTTTATTGTGATATGAATAAATCACTGAGGGGAAACATTCAGACTATCCCATAGAAAATAATTGACAATAGGAGCTTCCTTATTACGTGGGTAGAATGACAATTATAGAGCGTCTTGTATTAATCTGTAACTTATAAAATATAAAGTACAAACAAGTGTCAAGTACCATATATGTGTTTTAAAACAATGTACATGATATCCAAAATATCATTACCAGAAGTAAGCTTTAAATATTATTTTTTTGTACATTAAAAACGAAGTGCAAAGTTTTCAATTGAATCAGCTTATAAGGATATATAATCCAGGTTCTTTTCTAATTTCTATTACTATAACATATGTCATTGTTTTGCCCAAATGGCCTGTATTAAAGGTATTTGTTTCTATTTGGGAAGCAATGCCATTGAAATTATCACTTTTATTCTTCAGCACATATATATATATATATATATATATATATATATATATATATATATACACTTAACTATACATTTGAACCTCATGAAATTGTAAAGCTATTCACAAGCAAATGATATTTTGAAGGTGACTCGTACATACTTACCTACAAAAAATGTATTCCAATTTGTTTAGTTATCATTTTGATACTTCATAGGTCTTGTTATAAAGCTTATGAGTACATATAACATACCCGCGCCGTACCATTCCATTATCTATTTATAGCTACCAATATTTATACCATCAAAAATAAACTATAAAAAATATTTCTGCTCCATAAGTATAAATTAATTTACATGGTTCTTAGGTAAGATTATAAATATATATATATATTAATTAAACTGTTCACATATATACAGCACAGGTATATAAAAACGATGCTAATACGTATAAAATACAAAAAAAATATATTTTGTGTAATGTATTTTCGCTTTGACAAAAATATTATTACTTTTACGTTAAGCTCGCTTGCTCTCAATATATGCCATGATGCCATGATAATATTAACTTCCCTTGAGGGTCAAGTATTATTTTTTTGCTTCAAACTGAACGGATTATTATAGGCGTCTTTGTCCAGCATTTCCAGGTTACTGAGACCTTTCTCTAAGGGGGTAATTGTGCAAGTTCCATTGCATTTCCCTGCTATCTATATATATATGATGGTATATATATATAAGGCAGGATTCAATTGTAAACCAGGAGAAATGTATGATATATACAGGATAAACTACTTCTTGTGGTTTCCTCCTTTTCTTTGCCTCTCATGCAGTGAATCCCTTAAAATGATGCATTTAAATTGATGATGAAATCCTAAATACATTCATTACTTTGCCCTTCAAAGGAATGACCCAAAACCTGACAGGTATTAATTAATACCATGCGGCGAATCCAAGACAATCCATTTAGTTTCTTACTATAAGCCATGATAAAAATGCTGATAGTATTACTTAAATCTTGTTTTATGTTAAATTTCAATTATATATATACATATATATACTCCGTTTAAGAGGATTCTATATAAATAACACTTCTTAAAGCTTTAAGGGAAATATTAAAAAAAATGTTAAAAAATTTAAGCCATATTTTTACTATATAATAAACAACTTTAGTAAAATTATCGTGGATTGGATATTAATTCATGCAAATAGAAACAAAATGTATTTTGAATAATGTTCTAAAACGTTTCACAAGTGAGAAAAGGGTCAAATATGTTGCGCAACACCCCTCTTATGAGTTTAGTCACCATCTACTCTACTATTATTTGTAATGTCAACATTACAACAGTAGAGTAAGCGTCAATTTATTTTTATTTCATATTCATAACTTGCTTATTGTTCTTCTTATTATTATTTTGCATGACGTATTTTCAAAAGAAGCATATTTCTTCTATTATTATTTTCAATGTTTGAGATCCGTGTCATAAAACTCGGAGCTTGAGGATTTTGATTTATGGGGGGGGAGAAAAGAGTAGGATCATGATGATGTAGCTGACATTTACTCATTTGTTGCCCCCCAATAAAAGCGTAAGTGCATTATTGTTGTTCGGATGCATTCATTCATACGATTGAGCATCCTTGAACTTTTAGGAGGAGGGAATACAAAAGTTTGAGCGATACATCCAAGCATGTTACTACCATAGAGATATAAAGATATAGAGAGCTTATTCCCTTCAATAGCAGAAAAACATCGTTCAGCTGTCGCCATTGCCCAATATAAACATGTAATTTGTACTACGTCATCGTAAGCTGATCATAGAGATATAAATATTTGTATATTGGGCACAAAAACGTATTCCTCTGAAGAATCCAATAAGATATCTATGTCTTTATATCTCTATGAAGAAAACAAGGAACCAGATACTTATAACTGCATTTGGGGGTGTGCTTCTTTTAACAAGGTCTTTTGCCCCCCTAGGCATAAGCTGTGGGTAATGGTTTTTAAAAATCAACAATTGATTGTGAATGAGGAAAATATGTTTTTTAAATGAAGAATTGAAAAAAGGAATAATAATAATACAATCCTAGGACGGTCACTGAATTGTTTTTATAAATAATATATAACAATTGTAGAGATGAGCACTGCTCAAATATTGATGTACTAGCAGCATTCGTGAGATACCAAGATAAAGAGAGCTTATTCCCTTCAATAGCAAAGAAACATCGTTCAGCTGTCGCCTGTGCCCAATAAAACAAAGTAATTTGTACTACGTCATTGTAAGTTCGTCATAATGATAGAAAGATTGTTTATATGGGCAATATGACGTATTCCTCTGAGGAATTCAATAAGCTCTCTATGTCTTATATCTCTACTAAAGATATTTGTTATATTTGTAAATAACTTAGGATATTATTGTTAAAATATCTTTAACGTGATATCAAATGGCGTTTATTCTGAAGAGGAGCAAGGATAAATGAAGACAACAATGTCCTACTTCCCATCATTACATAATACATTTATTGGCAATTAAATCTATTTTAAATTACTCCTTTTAAATCATGTAGAAAGTTCTCTATGGGAATTAATCAAATTTATTTGAATATCTGTGTAGATAGTGATATAGAAAAGAGGGTCTCCATTTATAGTATTCTCTATGCAATGTTTTCATGAGCCCCAGCTGTCGTAAGTAATTAAAAAAACTTTATGAGCATAGAATGAACTTTAAATCATTCTGTTGCGTTTATACAAAGAGGATGTATATATTATGCATATCATCAATCTTTGATAAGTAACAGATACATTTATTCGTGAGAAAAATAGATGGATACTATTGCAAGGCTCGTTGTCTACTTTCTATTTCATCACCTTATTCGTTTACCGGTATAATTACAAATAAGAGTAAAAATATTATTTACTGAAATACTGGTCCTTCATGTATTAAAATATAAGGTCAATGGTTGTCTTTGTTTACATTCATGATTGATCATAATGAGAATAAAAATAAGATGGGAGCAATATTAACCATTGATTGGATAATGGATTAATAAAAGTATTGAAGAGTCAAAAGATAGTTGTTTAGGAAACAGGAGTTCTACTACTAATAAGTCTTTTTAGTATCAGATGAACAGGAAAACCTCTTGCTATTCTAGTCTCCATTATTGTAAAATTTAAAAAAAGAACCACAAAATGAAGAAAAACATAATATTCCTTCGTAATATGGAAACATACTAATACGAGAACACAAAAAAGCCCAAGTCTACTGGAGCTTTGAATGAAAATAAAAACAATTTTATACTTATGGTGAAGCTTATCAAGAACTAAACAAAAAAAAATCTCAGAACCCTTAAATGTTTTTATAACACCACTTTCCTTTCAAACAATACATATATTGCAGTATTCACTTTTGCATCCTATTTGTGTTTTAAAAATTTATTTTAATAAATATTTTGTTGATGAAAAAACTAGAGAAAATAAAAATGCAGTATTCGTTTGGGTGAATTCGTTTCGTATGTAGGAATTGTTTACAAAGCCTTGTCAACTAACAAAAAAAGCAGTGAGGATCATTCTTATATGATCAATAAGATGCAAGACTTGAGCATGCCAAGGACCTTAGAATACAATTATGTTTCTTTCATGTTTTCATGGATAGTGAAACGAAGTAATCTTAAAATTGTGACATAACCAAAAATAAAGTGTAATACGATTCTTCCCGCTTGCCAGTGGTGTTTAATGACGTCACACCGGCAAGCGATTGTCAGTTTTTCTTGACAGTATGGACATACCGTTTTACCTTATACCTTGGAACATACTATGTATAAAAATAGGTTTAGCGGTTTTTTTTATTCATATTCTTAATCTATTTTAATAAATAGTGAAACATATTCTTACCTGATCAATAAGATGGAGGACTCGAACATACTGTTCCTCCGTGGAGAGAAGTTCCTTTGCAATGCGATGTGCTTTATCTAATCGATTGTCCACATATTCTTCGATCTTTACACTATTATTATTATTATTGTTGTTGTTGATATTAACGCTGCTGACGTTATTATTATTATTATGCGCCAGGACGGTATCCGTACAGAGGCTCCCCCGACGTTCGTAATTTAAGCTATTCACATGGGTTGAGTTGTCAACGGAGATACTCTGTTGAGATGATGATGATTCTGTTGTGACGGACGTAGATGGACCACCCGAGAGGAGCAGCTCATCCTCTCCCTCAGAGGTTCGAGAAGCACTGCTGCTCGTACTCACGTCAGAGTATTCACTAGGAACTGCAGAAATGGGCCGAGGGGCCTTTGAGCGTCCATGTCGCAGAGAGGGGGCATTTACTTCCCCTGATTCCTCGGAAGAAGGCGAAACCACGATGGACACAGAGTCCAAGTCATCTTCTTCTTCTTCCTCTTCTTCTTCTTCATCCTCATCGGACTCCATCTCGGAATCCCCAAAGGAAGAAGACGTAATCGTCACTTCCTCTGAATTACTGTATCTGTAAGCATGAGAAGAAAATGGGTTTTAATAATAGAAACTTGTGAATGTGCGTTAGAGGTATAATAAAAAGAGAAAAAAATTGGCTTCATTTCAAACTCTACATGCCGAACATAAATGTATATATGTACACCACCTCTTAGAACTAAGACTAATAAAAACATCGTTAAATTGATGGAAGAGATATGTGTACATATTTATAACTCCATTCGGCGGCTTATTAATTTCTTTATGTTTTTTAAAGAGAGAAAGAAATACCTTTTCCGCATAATAAAGGTGTTCTTTGTGCGTGAAATATTATAAATCGTTATTTTGTTTGGCCTCCTTAACCTCTTTCTCCTATGTTCTTTTTAATAAATGAAAATTCCGCGTCTGCTTAATTATGCATATAATCACATGAGAGAATTAAATGTATATATATTTATTATGTGATTGCTGCTTATCTGGTATGAATTGAATAAGAGAGTTCATTCTATGCTAGACTGTTTATTGTATAAATCACTATGTCCATGATATTTGAATAGATTGGTATGGTCACAATTGGTTTGAAATTCTTGATAAAATATCACCATAAGTGACTCCTTTTTTATCTTTATCTGTATTTTTTGTGTAAATGTCTTTGATCATTCGATCAAAATAATGTTCGTAGCATTTTTGGAATGCCTAAAAAGTTGGGTGATGTAATTGGCAAATTAAGAACTAATATATAATATAAAGTTGAGATTTTCCTCCAATAGTGTCATAACAACGGATGCAAAATGGTCTTAAGTATTCTTTTAAATAATATACGTTTATATTATACAGGGGATGGAATGAATAGTAATCGTTTAAAACAGTTGACAAGCAATCAACACAATATATAAGACTACAAAAGGGCTCATGGGGTAAATTCACGCGGAAGGACTCTGACACATATTTTTCATTATCATTGACATGCACCTTGAACTCCAATGAAACATACATATCCAAGCTTTAAGCTATAAACGAAATAAAAATGTAAAGAAACACCAGTGACGTCATCGCATAACCAACTGATCTTTGCTATACGCTAATTTATTATCCAGTCTCATATAAATATATTAGAGCATTGACTGAATCTATTTAACGTGATATCAAGCGTAGCGCATGCTATAATGCTTAAAGCGGCTATTAGAATGATGTTAATATATTAATAAAAACACCCATATAAAATGAGAGATAGTTTAAAACGAGAGCACTTACATATATATAATAAAATGAAGACACTCAGTAACACTTTTTTACCATCACTAAGAGCAGCGTTATAAGCTACATTATCTACATTCTGACGTCAAAAATATATAAATACAGTTATAACAATAACAATATATATATATATATATTTATGCAAAAAAGAAGCAGCCTTACGCTAGACGCATATCTCTTCTCCGCCTCTTGTATCGGTCCAAGATAATAATCAGTATAAAGGATATGATAAGAAAACCGAAGATTCCTCGGAAATAAGAATTCTAAAAAAGACTCTCTCAGAGAACCATCCAAGAACACCTGCGAAATCAGGATACACTCCAGGACTCATAGCCCATAAACACAAAAACACCGACACATGATGCTCAAAGCAGAAGGAGCTGAAAGAATTAAGTGACTATTGAAAAGTCAGGAGAGGAAAGAAGGTGTGAATTCGGCTTATTTTGATGATGATGTTTCACCCACGCAGCAGGAGCAGACACACTAGACTCTTACTGCTTTCACACACACCCGCATATGAATTAGTTTGTCACGTTCCAAGGCTTGGATTTTTTTGCAGCACAACAGTGAAAATAAACAGCAACCTGACTGCGCAGGAATAATATGACTTATGTGAATTGCGAATGATAGAGAAAGGAATACAGATAATCTCCAGATCACACTCATATATTAAAAGAATAGCAAATAATGATTTCATGTGTGTAAATACAATGAACACACACACATTACTCACCTTGATTTATCAGCAAAAAACAACAACACAATAAGAAAAATAATAACCGCAAGCACATCAACAGAGTGTGTGTCTTGTTTAAAAAAATATATGAATCGAATGATACGCAGACACACACTACATACAAATGAAAGAAAGCATTTTAGGGAGATTTGCGAAAAATAGGATCGAAGTCTACCTGGGACACTCCATTTACGTATGGAAACACCCAACGCAACAACCCTTTCCACTCAAAAAGGAGGTCGATATATAAAAACACGTACTGACTGGGAAAATATATGTGTTGAAGGCCGCCATATTAGAGGATTCGATTAGTTTGTCATATTATATATATTTTATATATATATATTAAGGCTGTCCAACGAATATTCGAAATTCGAACTCGAGTTCGAATAGTATCCCAAAAAGCGAATTCGAACGTGAAAATTAATCTTCGAATGTTAGAAAAACACTCCCGCTGTACAAACGACAAATTAATATTTGAATGTGAAAAAAACACTCCCGCGGTACAAGTGTGCGTTATTGAATTGTAATATTATATAGGCTACCTATATATGATGATTTAATGATCTGATTTTAACTATGTTTGCGTAAAATGGGCAACCAGACATTCGAATATTTCGAATTCGTGATTTTTTTAACGAATATTCGGATGTCATTTTTGAGCAATTTCGACAGCACTAATATATGTATATATATATATATAGATATATATGTATATATATAATATATATATTATTATATATATATATATATATAACCAACCTCTTCTCGTCTTAAGTACGTCTATGAAAAATTGAATCTTGTCCAAATGTACTGAGGTATGTTGTTCAATATCAAATTATGTGTAAATTCGTATTTAGAAACTTCAAATAGAAATTTATATAGGTGTTTATGCAGATGCATCTAGCATCAATCATTTGATATATGTTAAACTAATTTTACTTCTTCTTTTTTTCTTATATATATATATATATAAATTACACAATTTAATCATCTTAGGATGTGAACTAATTATACAAAGAGCTATTCGGACTTTTTAACTTCAGATATACTTAACAATGCACGTTAACTATTATGAGAACATGTTATTAATTGCATACCGTCCGGCCTTTATGGTGAAAGGGCAATTAATTACTATCTCAAAAATATTTTAGCAACAAAGAAATTCGAAAATAGCGTCATAGTAATAATGATTTTGGCGCCATTGCCGTGATCAACTTTTAAAAACGTATCATGAGTATATAATATGCTAATCGAAAATATTCGACACTTAATTATATACCATGAAAGCTCTTTAAGGGTGGTCTCAAGTCGCAGATTGAAAAATGCTTATATCTCATAATGACGTCATGGCAATTATAAAATATTATTTAAGTTCATTGTGTACTGGATTATGATAACCCGGCTTTAAGTATCAAAACTGAAATGACGCCTGCAACAATCCATTCCACCTCTATTATGCTTAGGAAAAAGTACCTCCCTTTCATGTTCGACCAAGGCAATGCATTAAAAACAAACTCAAATTATTTCATCCTATTCACACAACTTCATTCTTCATGGTTAATTGACGACAAATCTTTTTTAAACAACAACAACAACAGCACAACAATTAGAAAATGATGGGACAAAATAATAACAACACAAGAGAGAATTTCGATTCTCATTTTGGTCTCATGCATGGAAACAACGCAGCAGATGTGTTGTTTTGTCGCCGTGAGTATCTTTTTGTGGCTCTCACGTACCCCCCCCCCTGTACTCTTCTGCTTCTCTCCTGCCTTTTAATGCCTCCCAAAACCACAAAATGGCCGAAAAATAATAAAGAAAAGCTCTTGTTCTTCGAAGACATTACAACGACCGCAAGACACCTTGCACAAAGAAAACGTTGTCACTTCAGGATATGTATATATATATATACACACACACACTTATATATATTTACATATATACAGGGGCGGAGTGGCCACCGGGAGTACTGGGACTATTCCCGGTGGGCCACTGGCCTCAAGAAACATAAACGGCCGTTGACAGCCTCCTAAATGCATATTGGGGCCTGTATAAGGCCGGCGAGGGCATAATTGTCCCGGTGGATAAATTCTTCCCACTCCGTTCCTGTATGTATGTATATATATATATATATATATATATATATATATATATATATATATATATATATATATAAGAGAGAACATCTAAAATGTGCCCCTCGGTTTTCAAATCCCTCAGTAGATCATCGATTAGTTTTTATGTAAAAGTTGCGTGAAAAACATGTATTTTTGTGAATACTTCGTTTGATTATTTAATAGTTTTCACCTTTATGATATAAACTATATTCTTGTCGAACTTTGCAAACTTTATATATGATATTTAAAATTGCAAAAGACACCAAAACTGATAAATTGTTAACACTATATAATTGCGTCATTGCATCAACTCTGTGGTGCAATAAGTAAATATTTTTAAGGATTATTGTAAAATTTTATGTAAATAAAAGATATCAAAAACATTGGTTCGTCGTTAATGATAATTAAAATTCGTTTTATAAATATTTAACCATAAAATTTTTATTTGTATTGTAATTGATTTTGTACGAATCTTGAAAAACACTCAAATTATCCGAAATTATATGAATTTTCATAAAAACAAAAAACTTCTTCTTTGTGTAGCACGACTCTAAATATAGAGTAGTTTGCCTTTCCTCCTATATGACTGCATTATAATCATTATGACATTTTTCCATTAACCGGAACATTCATGACCTCTTCTGAGGAAATATGAACATTTAAATCATCGATAAGGCGCTCCATCATGATAAAGATTCTTATCGAAAGATCCCTCTCTTTTTCTTTAAAGGATTTTCATTCGGAGGAGGACCCCTAAGAAAAACCGTTGTTCCTTTGAGAGAGAATGGAAAAAATACATACAAAGACTATTCTACCAAGAAAGTCCCAACATATAAACAAAAAAGGACAAAAATCAAAGAAGATTTTTGAAGTCATAAAAAGTCTCTTCTTAAAGAAGGAAAAAAAAAACAAGTTTTTGGATACAACGAACAAAATACAAAGTTATTTATAGTAAGAAATGGTTATCAACAAATGAGCTCGCTGAGCTGTGATGTCATAAAATAATCATAAATATGGATTAGAGCAACAGAATCCATCGTCTTTTTTATGTCTATAGATTATTATCCTTTGTTATATTCTACTGATATGTGTTTGCAACCATAGAGATAAAAATATAAAGAGCTTATTCCCTTCATCTGTATTTTGTGCCCAATATAAATAAAGTAATTTGTACTACGTCATTGTAATTTATCTCTATGATTAGCTTACGATGACGTAGTATAAACTACTTTGTTTATGTTGGACACAGGCGACAGCTGAACGACGATATTTCTCTGCTATTGAAGGGAATCAGCTCTCTATATCTTTATATCTCTATGTTTGCAACATATTTATTTTCACGAGGGCATAAACTGGTTGTTTATTGGGTATATACCTACAGGATAGTAATGTGATCCTTCTTGGTTAGTAAATATATGTTTTTTTATAAACAAATGTGATTGGATGACATCAAAAAAAGGGGGAAATGTACCTCTTCTCTATTACAAATCTTTTGGCGCTAAGTTATTTCGATAATAAAATTAGGAATTAGGACTTTCAAACAAAAACACATCAAGTTAGGCTAATTAATCACACCAGTATTTTTTGGTGAGACAGAAGCAATTGATCAATAAGAATAGCCATAATTCAAGGCATCCTTAAGACCAGATAATAATAAGTTTGAAGTCAACCACAAAAGGAAACAAAAACCCGCATCAGACTCGGGACTACAAAATCACCGTTATCTATAAAATGATGGTATTTTGGTTAGCAGTAGGCAATTATTTTATTTGGAACAAGCATATTTTATAGCATCCCAACCACCAGATAGTAATTAGAGCTTGGAGTCAACAACAAAGAAACTTATAAACAAATACATCGGACTTGGACCTGTCAATTACAGTAATCAAGACAAATAGAGGCACACTTTGCGTTCGCAAGGATCAATTAATGGATAAAAATAAACAAGAGCATCATCATCTTCAGGACATGAAGATATTAAATCCGGGGTAAACCACAAAAGGAAAACATGGGGCAAATATACGCACTAAATAATCAGAATAAACAAGACAATAACGGCATTTGTCGCATGAGTGGAGCATTGATGGATGCAAGGCCAGACCAGATAGACGTAAGTCGTCGGAGGTAACCACAAAAAGTAACCACTTCTTATAGAGGTGAACTGGTTGGATAAGAAGGAATGTCAAGGATGAGTAGAAGAAGAAGTAGAGAAAGAACCACCGCCGACATAGTATTATTTTTTAAATAATAATTATTATTCTTCATGAAATAGGAAATGGGATCAAGGAGGGGGGGGGGGGGGAGAAAAAGAGAACTGGCTGACATACACGCAGTCGGAAGGGTGGTTTTTTCCCCTCTTTTCTATAAGAAGAAGAAGAAGGATTGCGCCATTTCCTTAAATAGTTTTCTAATCACATACATCTGTGTGTATGAAGAGGATTCCACAAACCACTAGAGCACTCACTGTAATTACCACTTCGCATTCTTCTCCAACTTTCAGTGGAAGAATGGGGCGGAATGGGTTGCTTGCTGCTCCTCATCCTCGACACCATATAAATAATAATAATAATATATAATAAGTATACCCTTCCCCCTCACACAGACACATGTGCTCATTAAAAAGTCCCTCTCAAGAACCACCCGGCTTTCTAATGTATTCATGAAAATATATATTGGTCGATGAATCAAAACCAATTTCAATTCTTGCTACTTTAACTGCGCTATATTTCATTAATATAAATGGTCTTTTTTTGCTTCTTGGCGATTCTTCCACTTCAATCTCGATATAAAACACGGGTTTCCCCCTAAATGGTTCATATTGTGGAGTTGAATACGAATTTAAATAAGTAAGTACAACCTAGTTTATTGTTTGCTTTATTCGATATGTTCATTTTGAATGTTTAAGGGATTGTTTGTTCTTTGAAGAGTCCGCCACATCGGAGTTCCATTCGGTATCAGACGGTAATAAAGTCTTAAGGATTTTTTTGCATATTTATTATATTGCATTTTTGAAATAAATTTTGTAAGAAAAAATGGCATTATTGCATATTATCGCATTGAATAAATGTATGCATTTTAATCGTTTCAAATAAAATCAGATTATTTTATTCTTTATTAGGATATTGCTTAATTGCCAATACTAATTATTTTGTATAAGATATATAGGTCCACATCCGATATCCGACTTCGGCACATCCATCGGATATCCCTTGCATTCACAAACATCACGAGAGAATATAAAGAATCTAATCCCTTATTTCTTCATTTTACCCTTTAAAAGACTCGCAGACATGGGAGTCTCATTATTGAAAATTTCCATGAGTCTCACTGAGTGTGGAGAGGTCAAATGCCAAAGAGGGAAGAGATATCCCAGTCACATTTGTTTTAACTTTCGCATCAGTCGCCCCTACATAGACATGAGAAAAATATTCTTCTTAATCCAATGACGATAAAAAAACACACTTCTTATATATATCAGAATTTCAATAAAATGCAGATTTGTGTTTAATTTTTATATTCCCAATACTCTTGGTAGTCCTTT
This sequence comes from Caligus rogercresseyi, assembly GCA_013387185.1. Classification (NCBI taxonomy): domain Eukaryota; kingdom Metazoa; phylum Arthropoda; class Copepoda; order Siphonostomatoida; family Caligidae; genus Caligus; species Caligus rogercresseyi. Next base: position 10,499,508 of record CP045900.1, read on the forward strand.
ATTGAGAAATGGAGCATTCGCATTATCTTTAAAATAACCCATTGATATAGTTTATATTAAGATTTATATGAATAAAATTCGAAAAACTGTTCTCGAAAATATATTCAATAAAGAGGAAATTATAGTGTTGAATGTTCATTCTTGAACCAGTTACACGGATAGTATTTTGGAATAAAAATAAGATATTTGAGGATTAAAAGCAACGACAAAAATATACGTTCAAGAAAATAATACATATAAAATGCTAGTTATAAATATTTTTAAATAAAATCGTAAAAAAGTATATTTTTATGTTGTACCTATGCTTAAAAAATACTTTAATCCCATTTTCTTTATGTCAATTGTTATAGCACATTCTACTTGAGATAGATCCAATAAATAATAAATATATTTGTTAAAACACTTTTTATAATCGATTAGTTAAACAGCTCTCGCCAATAAGAGGGTAGGTCCGAAAGTAAACGCCCAAACAACTCTTATAATAAAAGGAAAAGAAAAAAAAAACACTCAACAAGTACAGACCTTATTGATGGCCACGCCAAGCTAACTGAAAAGGGGAATTCCTCTTGAGTGATCACGGGACAAGGGGTATATAATGTATATGAGCTTAATAAGTTGACTTATAGTTAAAAAAAGGGAAAAAATGAATAATCATGAGAGGCTCTTGAATATATAATTTACATAGAGATTCGACAATTGATGCTATACTCTATGAACTACTTGACATACGTTGTATTCATGCATGTATTAATCAGATGCACTATCCCAGGGGTCGGCAAATAGCGGCCCGTGGGCCAATTTTGGCCCGCCATCTATTTTGTTGGCCCGCGAGATGACATTAATTTGATGTAAAAAAATGATCTTTATATATATATATATAGATAATAAAATAAATGTAGAAAATAGCTATGGCCCGCGATGCCATTGTCTAAAAAAATTGGCCCGCGTCCAAACGTAATTGCCAACACCTGCACTAGCCTATAATCAATGGTTGCAGAGTGCAGATCAAATGAGCGGTTAAAGATAATTATTGACGGGGGCCATTTTATAAATCCTTGATTGTTTTCAAAAATAATGTTCATTCCTTTTATAGTCTCCTCAAAAATGAGAATCGATAAACGATAAATGATGAAGAGAAATGCATAAATGAATTGTACCGAATGTTGTTTTGACATCATCGATTATGTTATTGGCAGTCAAAAGTTTTATCGTTTTGAATTATTTGTCAGCACAAATTGTGAAAAAAATATAGCTTATCACGTCCGCAAATAATAAAACGAAGAAGAAACCATTGGTTCAATGCCTTTGGTATGGAGTTAAATATAATTATTATAATATTAAATACAATATTTACACATTCCAATTTAACATAAGACAAAATAAACATTATAGAATATCAAACAAGGTCTAAAAATGGAAAGTATTGGAGAAGATATGTTTAGTTAAATTCATTTTTTAAGATAAAAACCATATTTGATATTAACTTTGCAGAACATATAAGCCACTAAATAATTCGTGAACTATTGGCTTTAATAACAATCTATAAAAACTATTTTTGATTAAGAATACGCGTATAAAGCGATAAAAACATCGGAAAGGTTCGACCCCCAATAAACATATTAGACTATATTCTCTGAAGTATGAACTATTCCAGTTATCAAAGTTTGCATAGAAACTCAGAGTATATCCCCATGGCAATCCTTGAACAACCAAATGAAACTCCTCAACATGAGATAATACACAGAGATAAAAAAATCGACATAAATCAATCTTTTAAGAGATTGGAAAAAATAGGAGAATGAGGGATAGGTGGAGTTTCGCTAAATTCAACCTATTTCAATATACATACATTGGAATATAGCGAATAGGGAATGGAGAGCTTCGCTCACTTGTATTGATTATAGCAAAAGGCGATAACATAGACGTACGCCTCCCTCCCTCTCTTTGCAATCAGATAAGGGCATAAATCAAAGAGGAATTTAGGCCTTTGAATATCTATTTGTAATCCTATACACATAGGCATAACACATAAGAGATGGAATGAAGTCTATCTCCGTTTCTCAAATATATAAGAATGGACTTTACTTTAAGGCAAGAGAAATGCAAGTCGTAGTAGCATGTGCATATCCATCTTTTAAACAAAATTAAAGCACTATCGCCTCATTATAGGATGGAAAGGGCTACTATTCTAAGCATATATATATTTAGGACATGGATAGTGAGGAAAGGCATAAATTTCCATGAGATAACACCAGGGACAACATATAGATAAGACGGCAGAAGGGTCGTGAAATAGAAAGTTGATGGATAGTCAAAAATAATAATTAAGTCTATGGTTTTTTGGGTTTAGTTAAAGTTGTCCTTAATATGGATTCAAATCCATTAAAAGTATATATAAATGTATCCACGTAGATACTTCCGCAGCCTCTGACCGTAAGAAAATAATATGTAGATCGCCTTATGTTCAAGAAAGAATATGCTTAGCCATTGAGGAATATGTAGAGTGCTTGGAGGGATCCATTTATAAATATATATGCTACAAAAACAATCATGAACTGAGTGTCTTCAATTCATATTGTTTACCAGCCTTGTGACCATCTACATAAATCTGTTCTTATAAATACAAATGTACTTCAATCCGTCAATACACGAATGAGGAAACCATTTCTTGTACCATATCAAGGATCGGCAGCTAGAGGAACACATTATTATATGGGCTTAACTAACGGCAATTCTTCTCTAGACAAATAACAAAAAATAGGAAGAGTGAGAAACAAAACAAAAATCCGTGGATATCATAAGCAAATGAACTATTATTTGTTACATTCAAAATATCCTATGACGTCAATGTATATATTTATCGCACTGTATCCTAATCACTACTTAGAAAAATAGTTTGATATCCTATAGGCTATGACTATACTTTTAGAGTACCCTTTGGGATCAATTCTATACAAAAAAATACAACCAATATCTTTTGGAGTAATAATGTTTTGCATGAAGAGATCACAATTTTCACAACCAAGAGAACCTAAGCCATTCCAAAAAGATAATGGACCAATCATAGTGCCTCTTTTATTATCTTTATGTGAAAATATGAACCAATCACAGTGCCTCTTTTTATCTTTATGTGAAAATATGAACCAATCACAATGGCTCTTTTTATCTTTATGTGAAAATATGAACCAATAAGAACAAAGGATATGGCACACACACAACAATAAAGAAGAGCCAGTCAGACGATATAAATCATGAGCCATTACTGACATATTTCGAGTTTTTGTTGTGTGTGTGGGGAGAGAAAGAGCTATTTTTCAAAAGGGATAGAGTAATAATGCTATTAAGACAGACGACATTGTAAGTTGGTGTGTCTGGCCAAAGACATAGAATGACCCGCAATGCGCCTATCGAAAAAAACTAATATAAACAACGACTTAATATGTCTATAAGACTAAAAAAAGAACCAAAGGATTATTTCTACTTAATAGAACTACAAACATTGTTATTGTTATCTTTATTATTACCCTCATGAATATATTGGAGAAAGTTCTACAAGGAAGAAGGTCATGAAACTCAAAAAAGAATCTCTCTTTATACATATATTTATAAATATATATGTAAGAGTACGTAAAATGTATACTAAAACATAGAGCACCATTTCCTGTATAAGAAAAGAAATAAAAATAATTCAATACTTTGTTTGGGAAAAAGCTTAGAGAACATAAAGAGGATACTTCAATATAATGTCTATAAAAGGCTCACGCTTGAGTAAGAATGGAAAATACCAGGAAATAATTTGCTCATGGCAGCCTTCACTTATAATAATTATTATTATTCATCCTTCTATATCGAACAGAATTTACACTTCACTGATACGTTTAAAATGGCGATGAGAAAAAGATGCTATTTCAATCATGGATGATGATGAGGCGATTGAAAGATGGGCAATAGAAGCAGTTAATGGCTTTTGCAGTAGGTTATTATGTTTGTTTTTTGTATAAGAGGATCAACTATTTTGGGCGGGGTTCAACTTCAGAAGAACGTATTATAAACAAAGATGGTTTCTATATGATTTCGGTATTATCAGGGTTACTTAATGTATCCCATAAAGTATAACAAATAAAGACAACATTACATGCTTCGATCCTATAATAGACCCAACGGAATTTAATCCGATATCAGACGGTAGTGCTCTATTATGACACTACATATTTCCATATCAAAAAACCACATCAAATGCATCCATTGACAAACTATTAGAATAGAAAATGTATCAAATAATTAGATGAACGTTTCCTTCTTTAGTTCATTAAGATTTTTGAGACATTAGCCTTAATAAAAGATGATTTGCCTGGTGGTACAGGATTTATGTATTCGCCATATGTCGAGAAGACTCTTTGGCTGACGGCTTTCGCCAAATGTGTGTACTCATAAGTAATTTGATCAAATAAAATAAACATTAAGTATAAGATTTTTTATGTTTGAAGAAGAGAAAGTATATTTTTCCTCTTATTGTGTTTTCACAAATCCAAAAGACACGAATATACTTTTTATAGCATAAAGACAGATGACGAATCCTGGTGTAGCTTTTAAAAGAAGGCAAAAAACAATTACATGCAGGCGCACTTTTACTGTAAACATCCTTTATATTGACTCAACACATTTAAACCAGACTAAAGCATTTAGAAAGTTTCTATTGAACTTTGTTTTAGACAAAGTAGAGAAATAAAAACGATAAACTATATACAGAGTGACCACAGAAAAGGATCACTAATCACAAATTGTAGGAAATCCTAATATGCATAAGGGATCACATTCGTAATATGTCATCCTGGTTAAAAACAAAGGTTGTGTATAAATCTATAAATGCTCAGTATTGGCAGCGGCCTAGGAAAACACCTTGGATTAAACGATGGTTTATGTAGTTTTGAAAGAAAATGTTGAATCCCAAAAATGCATGTTCTCAACTGTTCTCTGAAGATTATATCTATAGGGAAATATGATATGTAAAATATAAACCAAGCCCAAAAATGAGTGACGCTCCACGGAATATCCGTCGATAATGCTATGAATGCTGGGATTACTTTATAGCGGAAAGACTTCTTCAAGAGTCTAATAAAATAATACTTATTGTCTTCAAGTTCATCCATGCCGTTTTCTTCCTGCTCTTATTTACAAAGTTTAATCTTAAGGAAGCATTTAAAAAAGAAGTGCATCTGTGAAGCTTGCTTGGGGGAGTGTTGTATTGGACTATTAGAAAAGAAAGAAAAACGAAGCATCCTATGATCTGGCGCTGTGTTGTTTGGCTTTGCCCTGCTTGCTTTGTTTTGTCTCGGGTGGGTGAGTATTTATAAATAGCTTCCCCAGGGAGGGTGGAAACCCCTACTTCACTTTCTTAGGGACTGAAGGAATAAGATTGTTTTTGAAGACGTCATTGAAAGCAAGAGACGTCAATGTTGGCTTTTTATATTTCTCTTGGTGCATTGAGCGAATTAAATACGACTAAAATGATGTGAAAATGGTTTAATGTCATATTATTTAATAGAAATAGTTGACCAAACGACTCTTCAGTATGCATCTTAACACATGATATGTTCAGTCTTAAATACAATTATATTCAATAATAGTTTATTAAGTATTGGACCCTCTAAATCAGTTTAAGACCAATAATATAATATCGTGGCTTAAAAATGAGTAATATGAATAATAAATACATCAAACTAATAATGTGAAATATTATTATGTTGGTCATAATTGTCTTTAGATTGTCTTGATCATTAATATGAGGGAAATATCAATTAGAAATAAATGGTATTGTGTTTTTATTGATCGTCATTGCATACTTCTTAAGTGCTTACTTTTTTATAATGGCTATCGGAATTCTCTTTTTTAATCCCTTATAATTTTATAAGTTTACGGCAATTCTGCAATAATAACTCAATCGTTTATCTGATAGGTCGTCCTTACCCCGTATCCATTCCTTTATTATTGTTGTTGATCTTGGATATTTTTATGAGCTTGCTCGTCGTCGTATTTCGCTTGAGTCTGGAGTCGATGAGGTTGCTGCTTTGGTTATGAAGATTGGAGGAGTTCTTCTTCCGAGGCGTATTCGAGAGAATGGGCGAGGAAGATAGTGAGGGATAGAAGCTGTTGGCGGCGCTGCTATTGGAGGCCACGCCAAAGTCTGCTCGGAAGCCACCTCCGAAGCGAGCAAAGCCAAAGTGGTTCTCGAAGCTTGGGTGATGATGAGGAGAGGATGTTGTAGAGCTTTCCTTCGTCCAACACCAATGGAGGAAAATCCTGAGCTGGAGGAACTGGAGCGGAGAGAGTCTCGACTGCTACTTGTCTCACGAATCACGGGAATGGTTCGCACCCCAACAGGAGAAGAAGAAGAGGAAGGCTCCTTGTCATTTCCCGAGGAGTTGAGAACTGATTCTTTTCCCTCTCCTCCTTCCTCTTCCTTGCTGCTGCTTCTTCTCCTCTCTTCAGTATTTTCCTTCTCATTCAATTTCCCTCCCCCCTCCTCTGCTTTCGCAGGGTTCTCTGCTGCAGCTTTTCTGCTCGAATAGGAAGACGGAAACAAACTGCTCGCAGAAGATCGTCGCTGCGTGGCCAGAAGAGAGGAGAACCGCTCTTGATGCTCACGAAGGAAAGAAGATATGATGAAGTCATTGCCACTTCCTTCTTCGCTCCCCGAGGCTGGCGCACAGAGACCCAATCTCTCTCGAGCCTCCTCAAAGAAACGCTCCTTCCCGCTGGGATTGTTAAATATGCTCCGATGAATGGAAGATCCCTCGGATTTAAGCTTGTCCAGAAGGTCTTTGGTCTCCTGCGTGAATTTGGAGAGTCTCTCCTGTCGTAGGCGATCTCGTTCCATTTTGACTTCGCGGGAGGTTTTTAGGGTGCTGAAGCGATGGTGATGGGGCTTCTTGCTGCTGCTCCTAGCTTCTCCTTCCTGATCGCTGAGGGAGTTACAGCTGCTGCTAAATCCTACGAGCGTGACTTTGTCAGACTTTTTTATTCGCTCTGGGTTTCGTTTGAGGCGTTCCCCGTTGGACGTGATGGTGAGATTGCTTCTCTTGTCCTCAATGTCTTTGGGCTCGCCGAGACGTGAGGCTGACTTGGAGCGACGGCGGAGTGTCTTGAAGAAGCGTTCAGACTTCTTGGCAAGTACGGGGGGAACGACGGTGTTGGACTTGAGGCGACCACGGCCAGAGTATTCGCCCGAATAGTAGCTGATTAGAGTGACGGGGTCCTCTTGGCTGATGAGGGTGCTGAAAGACTTGCGGGGCTCAAACTCCATGATGATGAGCAAAAGGAGGATAGGGAGAATAATAAACAGTTCGGTCCCGAAAGAGACTTCCGTCCAATATCTGGAAAAAATCAAAAAAATCAATGAAAACCCATTAAGAATATTTATCTGTGAAGAGGAATAACATTATTATTAATTAAATATCAAGAATGACAGGAACTTGACCTTTGACCCGCTTTAGTCAACATCATATAAAATTACTCTCTAAAAAAATGCAATGGTGCTTAATACTTGACCCCCAAAAAAACGATATACCTCTAAAAATAATATATTGAGTCAGTTATTCTGTTAACATAACGTCATATTTTGTGACATATATATTCAAGGGTGTCCAGTAATTTTATCGCACGTAAATTCCTCGTATAAAAAGGTGCACGAGGAATTTACGCGCCTATTGAAGTTATTTGTTTTAACACTTACTAAAGCTTGTGCTCTGTACTTAAATAGATTTTGCCTGGTATAATTAATATTTATTTCAAGCACAAATAAAAGTATGACTTATAACTTTCCTTATTAATTTGTAATAAAATAAAATATTGTTTACTAAAATTTGTAGAAATTCCATAATATACATTATCTGAAGCTATTTTTTCGGGAAAAATATAAAGCTTACCCAGCCCGGCTAACTTAGAACAAACAAGGTTACTCTTAAGTATAATCTAATTATGATTTTTTAATATGAACAAAATAAAAAGAAAAATTAAGTTTCTTTTCATTAAATACTAAAAGAACCTTATATATATATATATATATATATAATCAGTTTTATATAACTTATTTCGTAACTATTGAAGTCGAAATAAAAATCTATGTTGAATAATCGATACCTTTATTATTTTGCACATCAATTATCAAGAGAATCTGGCCACGTCAATCCAAATAAAAGCCACAGCACATTCACACCAATCATTAAGGTCCTGCGTCATTCTAAAAAAAGTCCGAGCCTTAAGAGTAAGAAACTCCTCGTTTTGGAATTCATTTAAGCTCAAAGCAGGATTTGTGACTTCCAAGTCCCAAATGCCATTCAAAATACAAACGAGAAATTCACATTGTTTAGACTTTAGAGGGACACAGTCATTGGCCATATGGTTTGATACAATTCACTGGCATGTTTATTTATTGTATTCTTCTTTAAGAAGTAGAAATTCTAACTCAAATAAATAAGCTCCTTTCAAAATTAACACATGTTTACGAATAAATAAATATATTTTTTGCTTCTTTCTTATCTTGTTTACAAGATGTTCCTTAAATGCACCCCCAATCATTTGGCCAACATGGATGAATAAGAATATTAAAAAACCATGTGTCTGTGAGAATGGTCAATGAATGATAATCGTTCACAGAACAATAGGGGTCCGTGGTGACGATGATCAAAGGATCAAAGAGTATGTGCACATATAGTTTTTCAAGACGAAGAACAGAAGAAGGAAACAAAGTAGGGAAGGACTCAAATTTCCTTAGTAGATCCGAAACCCTATATCCTTATTTATGAACAAGGGGAAACCCCAAGAAGCGCCAAAGAAGAAAGAAAAGAAGATCATTATTGAAGCCATGAGAAATGGAAACATAGTTTTGGACACTTTTTAAGAAACAAGGACAAGTTTGAGGGAGAGAAATGTAATTAAATCCACCTCCAAAACATGTGAGCCAACTAAAAAAAATCATTTTTAAAGGAGAAAAAAACTTAGTAAATATAGCAAGCAATTAAAACTTTTACACGAATAATAATTAGTATTTTTTTCTTAACTTTTTATATAATCATTTTTAATCCAGTACATTGCGATAATCCGAATTTTTAAAGCATAAATTATAATTCGGCTAAGAGCAATAATAAATACAAATAAGTTTTCTGTATTTTTATCTCATTATCAGTTCTTCTAACAGCCAAAGATTTGAAGAAGAGTATATGCAAGTATTATTAAATTTTATGAATCCAAAAAAGGACTATTTTTGTAGTAGAACTCTTGTTGCTTGTTCAATCCATAGGTCCTTAGTTGATATATGAGTCATAAGCTGTTGAGATCAAATATATGTTCCTATAAGTTTAATGTTGGTAGTATAATCTATAAAAATAATACAAATGCTAAGATCTTGTAGATATTGTCCTATGTAATGGCTTAACTTAAAAGGAAAAATAAAGGAGGCTTTTAAACTTTAAACTTCTTCATTGAGTGATATTATAGATTTTTTTAAATATTAAAACAGAGGACTTTATGGTGTTAAGCGGTTTGCTGATTTAATCATATAATTATATAGCTTTTTACTTCAGTTATTAACTGATCCAAGAATAATTAAGGAAGGATTGGAATAATTACATTTACAAACCCAAGAATTTATGTGCAACTTACAACTTGAAGCAGTCTAACTAGTGATAGAAAATAAAATAATGATGAAAAAATTCATTTCAAACTTTTCACGTCTCTTAAAAAATTGAAGTAATGAAGGAAGATCGTTGTAATTAAAACTCGTTACCTGAGTGATGAATAACCCCAATAAAAATATATATCCGTGGACTAATTTTATTTATAAAACTCCCTGTTGGAGATATATGGCGCACATATCCGGTGAATGAACACATAAATTCTTATGAATAAATACCTTATTCATTTGAGAGTTGAAACAATGAAGAAAAATGGGATTTGGATAAATGAAAAAATAGTAGCTTAGATGATATGTTTCAATAATAAATGGAATCCTTTTTGTAGGCAAGATATTGAGGATATAAAATAATACTTACAGCCGGTATTTGAGCTTATATAGGAATAAAAAAGTGTTTCTTGGGTATTTTTTATTACATTGGTCATTATCAACAAGGATAATTTTCTAATAATAAATACCTAATGTGCAGAATTAGCATACAATGTCGAAGCGACATTGTTTGTGTTTTGGGATCGTTTACTAATTAGTAAGCAATCAAAGGAAAATAAAGGATTTAAAAACTTAGCTGATCTAAGTGTAGTGGAATAAGCAATAGCTTAAGTCATATAATATGTTGAAAATTTAATTTAGTTATAATGAAACAACCATACAAAGTTCAGATGGTGGACATCAAAATCATTGCTGAAATGCTTCTATATATATTTGGGCATAATTCATAGAGTATTTTGAAAGAATAATATTTTTTAAACTGCTATAATGCATATTTATATCCATATGGATGCAATTCTATCGAACCAAATGGCCAAAAAAAATTAGTATATTTTTTACTGGCTTTCAGATTTCGATAGTGTTAATACAAGCAAGAATTTAAGTTATTAATTACATTTATTTGAGCTGTGCTTGCTTAATTTGTAAATGAACCCGGACATTGTTAGTTTAAATAAAAGCCGAATCGCCCGAATAAAAATAAAGGTGTGAATTAATTTATTAAGCAAATATAACATATCAACTTGGACAAAACAATGGTATAAAATTATGTTATGAAAGGAAAAATAGTCTCATATAAGAGATCTCACAGTTATGAATGTACGAAAATAACAAAGTAATCCGTAAAGGATTCATACCGACTAAATCAACTGTTTTTAATCTTACAAATATGCTCAAAACGACATTTTTAAAATAATTGTGGCAATATGAGACATCAAATTAAAGAGAATAATAAAGCATTTGAACGAATCGATAAATGAAGTTACAGCAAGGATATCGAATATTTATGATATCTAATGAAGTTCATAAATTAGAGCAAGGAAGATATAAATAAATCGTGCATTTTATTCGACACGAGGAATCACAATCTTTTTGCACATAATGATACTATAATTATATTACTCAGAAATCGATTTTTATCCTAGTTTTTGACTGTTTTTAGCGTACAGTCTAAATATATTTGTTACAGAGTATGAAGTCAATTTTTTTGGCATGTAATCCATAAAGAATCGAATTATTGTCATTCATTGTCCATTTCAAGAGGCTCATGAAATTATTTTCAGCAAAATTATAGATAAAAATATATGAAAAAAGTATCCAATCAGGCAAGAGCCTACGTCATACTTCAACACCCTTCTGATATTTTCATATACTTCGTTCTCAGGGGCTAAATAACATGTTAGCACAAAAATCATTTAATTTGACTACTGTTTGTACTCTATTTCAATCGAAGATATAATTATAATATCTTCCAATGATCTAATTAGAAAAACTATTGTTCTAAATATTATTTTACAAGCTCTTTCGAAGCCAAGTCATCGCTTTATTTCCATCCAAAGACAACACCACGCTTTCGGTCATCCGCTACTGCTGGATCCACTCTTGTTTTTGACTGTACCTTGACTGTATTTACCTCTTAGAGTGAACTGCGCTCTGTATGAGAAGGCGGAATGGGTGGAGTGTGATGATGGAGACGAAGAATTGGGCTTCCGTCTGGAGATCGAAGGTCATGGAACCCATTAGCAGCTGAGGGACACATACTGCAGGACATCCCCTTAGGTACAAAAGGAGGCCCTCACTCCATTCTGGAGGGAATCACCGAGCAAATAGAACACGAAAATAAAAGCGGAAGAGAAGACAGAGAATCTCTCGAGCATTACACTCTCGAGATATGTGGAAATAAAAAAGAGGAGAGTAAAACGGGTTCCAGCGATTATAGAACAAGAAGATCTTTTATCCCAACGGAATCATGTTGGGTCAGATCTAACACCTGTAAAGCACATCCACAGACCACACAAATATACACAGGCACAAACTTCAAAAGAAAAGAAGGAACACAACACGACACGTGAATGAAGGGCGTTCAAATCACCAACTGAGGGCTTCAAATCATGCTCGCCTGTGCATGCATGTGCGTGTGTGTGTCAGCGTGTCCGCCTTCGATGACGTATTATGAGTGTGTGGATCCCTTTTCTTTTTTCTCCTTCGTTCTTTGCTCCTTCTTGAGCTCACTTGCTGCTGCTGTTAAGTGAAGCACACTTGCTCAGTCACTAGCTCCTGGCCATGGACCGAGTTTTTTCAAAATTGATATGTATATTTAAAAAAATATACAATCATAATGAACCACAAAGAAAAGAGTTCAGAGCGGAAGAATGAAGCGAATATGATATTCTCAAGGACTCTTTTTACATTCTTTGGAAGATGAGGGGTTTATAGAGGTCGACAGTATTTTCGTATGAGGGGGATTGATTAGCAAAAAAAAAAAAAGAAACACTATGTGCTATTGTTTGTTGGACGAAAAGATCACAAATATCAAGTATGGACTTCGCTTTTTATTTTCTAGATATTCGTAATTATATTCATTCAATACGGTATGAAGTGTGAATAAAATAAATTTTATTTTATAAGAATATTTATCCCAGAATATATATTTTATTATTATAAATACAACAATGGGATTTTTACGTGAGCGTGATTGGTCGAAACAAAAAAGTGCGTGAATTATTTGACTCGTGAGTGCTTAGATGTGGACATAAACTCAATGAAAAGACTCTAATTATCTTCCTCATTGAATCAATTGCATTTGCGAATTCTGTGAATATGCTCCTATAATATCATGTATAGTATATTAATTAATTAAGTGAAGTAACTCATTTTGCATGGGAAAGGAAATATTTTTCATGTTGTTTTATTGTATCTGACCAGCATAAATATTTACTATAATGATAAAATGTAGAAAAGTTAAGAAATTTTTTTTGCAAGCTGAAAATTAAATATATCAAAATATTATATATATATATATATATATATATATATATATTATATATATATATATATTAGGGCTGTCAACAAATATTCGAAGTTCGAATTCGAGTTCAAATAGTATCCCAAAAGCGAAGTCGAACGTGAAAATTAATATTCGCATGTTAAAAAACACTCCCGCGGTAAAAACGACAAATTAATATTTGAATGTTAAAAAAACACTCCCGCGGTACAAGCGCCTCCATCTGTTTTGTGAATGAGCCTCTGACTGTTCGCGATGTCTCTCGCTTTAAGCTCATATCGTCTCTGCTGTAATATGATACTGTAGGACTACAGCGTAATCTGATTGGCTACTGTACTACTATACGTGTATATTCGCGGGAAATTTCAACAAACCACTGCAGCACAAACACTGAACATAGCTACGTAATGATGTACTGTACAGTACACATGCCCGCGAAATGTAAATGAATCACATCAGCGCAAAAACCAAAATAATGATCTGATTTTAACTATGTTTTTGCCGCATTATTGCCGTATATGGGCTACACGGCAAATGCGTAAATGGGCAACCAGATATTCAAACAGTTCGAATTCGTGATTTTTTTCAAACGAATATTCGAATGCCATTTTTGAGCAATTTTGACAGCCCTAATATATATATAGATTTATAGAATATTTATTAAAATATTCATTATTTAAATTTGATCCATTTACATAATTATAAATATTATTAAGAACCAAGTTTTGTTTCCTCGCAGGAATATCACATGTATTTAAAGGAACGGGACAGATTAAACCTCACATCAAGATATTATATGATATTCTCTCTATACAAAGTAAACTGAAAAGCGATTTGTTAAATGGTGTTTATATTAAGTATTGAAAGTATTTGCCGTTTATAATATTTTGGCAGTTAAAACCACCAAATTATATGATATTGTGATCCTCTCTGCATAAAAATATCAATAAACAGCCTCATTTTTCTTCGACAGTAAACATTATATACATTTGCATATCCTAATTAATAGCATAGTGCTTCCCGTGACCACTATTATGGTGTATTCATCTATGAAATGTGACACCAGATATTAAATAAGTCATTGTTTTGGCCCATTTATCCAGCGTGCGGACGAGGAATTATTGTGACCTTTATTGAATACTTAATTATATAGTTTTCCTTAAGCAACTTAAACATCTACCTTCCTTCTTGACGTCACGATAATCAAATCATAATCACATCATGACCCGTGCTTTCAAATAGGTCTGATATTATTTATATACATTTCTTTAATGAAGTAGCCATCTTCCCAGGAATGTTTTTGCAATATAAAATATACTCATTGACCAGTTAAGGTTATGACATAGCAGCTGGGATAGACGTTCGTTAACGTCTTTTATAATAAAAAATACCATCACCTTGTCTGTTTCTTTATTTTTTTTTCTTATTTAAAACAAAAGTTTGCTCCTGATGTGGTCAACGACTACCAACTGTTGTTTGACTTCATGCCTCTCAATCCAGGATAATTATCAAAACCGTTATCCCTTGAATATTGCCCCTTGTGGGGCTCAAAAGAGTGATTGTGTTTATGGTGAACCGGAACTGTCGAACATTATCAAATGCAGCACATATTTAATGGGGCTTTCAGGCCTATAAAAATTTAATCTTGCAATATTTGACACATAAAATTATTCAATATAAAATGATTAAAATCGCATTTTACTTCTGAATCTATAAAAAGCATGCTCCAATACTTAGTTAACAAAGAATTATATTATTCGACAAAAGTTGTCAAAAACTATAGAATTATATTTCCTTCTAATCAATTTTTAAATCTTAAACATTTGTTTTGTGTGAATGAATGTATGTTTTTTTAATACAAATAAAATGTAATTAAAGATCTTGCTACAACGTATATTTGCTGACGAAGGTAGCTTAAGATAGCCAAAATGTCTTAATCAAAGACGTTTGTTTGTTTGTTTAGCTCCTAGATTGGACCCGCCTCACCGGAACTTAATCCGGTATCAGCCGGTAGTGAACCTATCTAGGAGCTACGATCTTAATCAAAGACGTATTTTCCCCCAAAAAATCCAGCTTTGAATATAATAAAACATATTTATTTATTCAACCGACAAAAATATTTTTTATAAATAACCCCCTATAAATTGGCATTTCCAATATCATTATTATTAAGTCAATCCGTAGATGCTTTATCAAATTATCTCTGGTAGACGATAGATTGGCCAGAACTTGCTAACGACTACCGATATAGAGGGCTGCCTTTTTCTACCCAATCTCAGCTATTCAAAAAGTCTATAAAACTTTTTTTAATATTTATTATGCGGAGTTCATGAGGTTCAATTTGAGGAGCATTTCATATGAAAAATACCTCTTCAATAAACAGATTTTAAAAGAAGCGTAGGTAACACATGTCTTCTAGAAGGAAAAAAAGCCTCAGTTGTACAAGAGATCCCCTCTCATCTATTGTTCGAATTTATCTCTTAACAAGATGTTTGTCTCTCTCTCTCTCTTATTGCAAGCAACCGCTTTGGGTGCAGACAAACATCAACAAATTCTAGGGTCTCACCTTCAATAGACAATACATGCATTCAATACATATTATATTGAGAGAGGGGGTCTGATAGAGGATAATTATAGAGGAGAGCTCAAGAGTCTCTTTCTCTCTCTGTGTGTGTGTGTGTGTGTGTTCTGTGTGTATTAGAAAAAGAAAGAAGAATTTTCGTTAAAAATAACGTATGGAATTCTTGGGAGTCTATTTTTATTATTATTCCTCTTCCCAAGCGTCTTGGGACAACAGAGGGCAACAAGTTTCTTGTTCCTCTTTTAAAGGCTCTCTTCAACGCCATCGATGAGACCCCCTCCCAAACCCCTCAACAACTTGATCCTCCTTCTTGAACTTGAGTATGTCTATACATACATATTATTCATTCGCTAAAAAGAGAATAAACCTTAAGAGATAATGAGGGAGGAAGGGCGGAATACACTATGGAAAATTAATACTTATTATTTATGTATACTATATCCCAGAGTGGTCGAATATTACTTTGAAAGTAGTAAGTAATATACTACTTTTTACTGCGTAGTAATATCTTTTTTCAATATTAGTTATTACTTCACAAAAGTAGTATACTACTTTGAGTAATATACTACTTTTTTGAGCATTTCGAAACAATAAGTAAAGGCAATTCAAACTGGTTTTGTAAAAATCCTCACCAAACCTAGTTTGCATTTTTATAATAATCCTATATATGATATTATAATATTATAAAGTGAGCACATGGCTCAAACATGATAAAGTGGGTGAATTCAAAGACTAAAAAATGATTTCTTACATTATGAAAGGCATAGATTTAATTATCCAACCCAAGCCCTCGGGTCCCGCCTGCTGATATAGGCTTTTATTTAGGGTTGAAACCCACCGCCAACTCTGGCAAGGTATAAGAGGAGTCCTTGGTTTCAATCTCATACACCCCAAGCCCTCGGGTCCCGCCTGCTGATATAGGCTTTTATTTAGGGTTGAAACCCACCGCCAACTCTGGCTAGGTATAAAAGGAGTCCTTAATTTCAATGGCATACACCCCAAGCCCTCGGGTCCCTCCTGCCGTTTTGGGATTTTATTTAGGGTTGAAACCCACCGCCACCTCTGGCAAGGTATAAGAGGAGTCCTTACTTTCAATCTCATACACCCCAAGCCCTCGGGTCCCGCCTGCTGACATAGGCTTTTATTTCGGGTTGAAACCCGCCGCCAACTCTGGCTAGGTATAAGAGGAGTCCTTACTTTCAATCTCATACACCCCAAGCCCTCGGGTCCCGCCTGCTGACATAGGCTTTTATTTCGGGTTGAAACCCGCCGCAACTCTGGCTAGGTATAAAAGGAGTCCTTACTTTTCATCTAATACACTCCAAGCCCTCGGGTCCCGCTTGCGGTTATGGGCTTTTATTTAGGGTTAAAACCCACCACCAACTCTCGTTAGGTATAAAAGGAGTCCTTACTTTCAATCTCATACACCCCAAGCCCTCGGGTCCCGCTTGCCGTTATGGGCTTTTATTTAGGGTTGAAACACACCGCCAACTCTGGAAGGCATAAAAGCAGTCCTTACTTTCAATCTCAACACCCCAAGCCCTAGGGTCCCGCCTGCCGTTATGGGATTTATTTAGGGTTGAAACCCACCGCCAACTCTCGTTAGGTATAAAAGGAGTCCTTATTTTCAATATCATGCACCCCAAGCCCTCGGGTCCCGCCTGTTGATATAGGCTTTTATTTAGGGTTAAAACCCACCGCCAATCCCTATTAAAGACCCTATTTTTTATTTCAAATTCAGCCCAAGTCCTCGTGGTCCACCTGTCGACTTAGTCTATTTTGGGTGTCGAAACCCTAAATAAAAGCCCATAATGGCAGGCGGGACCCGAGGGCTTGGGGTGTATGCCATTGAAATTAAGGACTCCTTTTATACCTAGCCAGAGTTGGCGGTGGGTTTCAACCTAAATACAACTATATCAGCAGGCGGGACCCGAGGGCTTGGGTGTATGAGATTGAAAGTAAGGACTCCTCTTATACCTTCCCAGAGTCGGCGGTGGGTTTCAACCCTAATTAAAGCCTATATCAGCAGGCGGGACCCGAGGGCTTGGGGTGTATAATATTTTAAAATTAGGGTTCCTCTCATTCCTAATTGGGATTGCGGTGGGTTTCAATCCTAAAAGCCCCAATCGACATGCGGGCACGAGGGCTTCTTTACGACAAAATCCTCCATAAATAACGAAAAGGTTGTTCTGTGTGTTTGGGTCTAATGGAATCCCCTGTCTTAAATATCAATATTGACGTGCATTTAAATTTTATTAATAAGCAGTATTATGTCCATTGGGGTGACGTCACATACATTCACAGATCATAAATTTTCATCAAATGCCTGTCGAATATTTTTTTCACGAAAGTAATATGTAAACTAGGATATTACATATTAGTATTACTTGAAACTAATATCTACTATGTTTGTTCTGTTAGTTAGGCGCTAGTAATATCACAAAGTAATATATTACTCGCACGCGCGTTAGGGAACAACACTGATTATAC
>CP045900.1:10517640-10535696 GCA_013387185.1 Caligus rogercresseyi
AAACTTACTTTTAAGGGATTAGAAGCTTAAAACGACCACCACGAGATTATAAAGATATTGTGAGATGGTTAATATGTGCATTGTATAAATGATGACTATTTTATGTACAAAAGAATTTTCAGAGAGTTTTGCAACTTTGGGAACATGTAAACTGGAGTCGCATAAAAGCACTGAAGAAAATATGTATTTAAAGTTAATGTGCTGTATATGCGAATTTAACATTTAAAAGTGTTTTTGGAGTAGAGCAATTCTTAAGCTAAATAGAAAGTAAGAAATGAAATAGTGCGGGCTTAAAATTTGAATCCGGTACTTTAGGCTAGATATGATTCAAGCACCAAATTGTTCTCTGGAATGTATAATTGTAAATCTTTAGTTTATGTGTTGAGGTTAAGATTCCCACTTTACAAACCGTGGTCTTTGATCTCAGGTGTTATCCAGTATTAATCTTAAACCATTATCGTATCAACAAACCTTTGCTGAAACCACGATTTTCCTTATAAGTAATCTAAGCTTCGGACACAAAATATATAAAATCTGCTTTACATTATAAAAAAATTCCTAACTATATTTTGTAATGTATTGATTTTTTTATCCCTTTGAAAACGATTTTGTCACCCATTAAAACCTTCATATTTATGCATCTGTCCGTGTAATATTTCTCAAAGATATTATACAAGTTGGAAAAAATAAATTTTGACAACCTTAAGGCGTCTTCATGCAAATTGTGTATAATAATTAACAAAAAACTTAGATTTCAGAACTTTAGAAATATATGGACGGTAAACTTTCCAAGAACTTATCGTGTCTAAAGGGGTTAAGCTCAATATACAAGTTGATTTGAAAAAATAGACAATCTTAGTCCTCCTTGGTGAGTCTTTATTACTCCCTTATCAGTAATGGAGTTCGACTCAGGGCATCTTCTTCGAAGAAGTTCACTGTAATTACCATATAATATGACTTTAATAAAGAACTAAAATTGTTGTTGCATGTTAATAAAAAATACTTTTATACTATGGAGCTTTAGATTGACGGTTTTCAATACATAGCAGAGTAATCAAATTTATCCATAGAGCTTATTATATATTTATAAGATGAAAATCATTACAATATATATCCTGTTCTATATATTATATTACCAAAAAAAACTTTCTTTTTGCAATATTTCTATATTATTATTATTTTGACAGGAAATGGATAGTGCCTATAAGATGAGGAAATGCCTTTTATATTATTAATATAAAAAACACAGTAGACCTATTTGTTGTGAGCTCCGTTTTAGCCAACCCTTTTTGTTCAAATAGCAAGTTGGCTCGCTAACATATTATTTAATTAATTAAGAGAATATAGATGGTTTTTTTAAATAATGGTAATTTATTTATGCTTATATAAAGTCTTACTGGAATGGAGTAAGAAGAAAATAATACTAATTATATAGACATATAGTTGCAGAGTACCCAAAGTCATCTCCAAACTTAATATAGATATATCTAAAATCATAGATTATTGAGTTAGTGTATAAGTAACGGATAGATCAGTCATATCCCGTAAAAAGAATATATTTTTATTATACAAATGGGACCAAAGTTATGTCATTCTTATATGATAATGGATATGGAATCTTCTATAGAGTAGAATGGCCATACGACTAGACTTTTCGAAAGAAGATGAAGAACTCCCACTTCTTCTTCTTTGATTGCTCATCCTCAAGACAAAAATGATGCTCTTGAAGGAGAATTTGAAGATATAAGTTTATCCTTGATCGTCATTTAGATAGTATATATATATAAATAAATATATATATATAGAGAGAGAGAGAGAGTGAGAGAGAGAGGAAATAATGGAAATGATGCTTTGAACAGTAGAGCTTCTCATTCATATTAGTGATTATCATACGCGTGTGACCACAGAGAGAACGGTAACGTTATTCATATTGCTCCACCATCTTATATTCGTTCAGCAATACATTTACACATTTGTAAGTAATGTTAACAAAATACTTTAATGTTTATAAAAATAAATGAAGGGCTATGCAATACTATTTCATTATGAGTAAAGAGTTCAGTGTGTCGTTATTCTATCATTATTTTGGCCAATAGGCGTAGCTGTATTTCAGAGTGAACAAAAAAAATATTTAAGGAAAAACAAAAAGACTAAAAATATAGATGTACACATTATATATATATATATATATATCGTATAATTTTAAAGAAACCTAATATTGATAAGGAATTTATTTAAATAAATTTAATAAAAAGTAATTAATTTTGTAATATCTTTATTTGAACAGGTAAAAAATATTTTGATTGCACCATTAGAAAATGTAAAACGACTATTTCATTCCTCTATACATACATTATATGAGCATAGTAACACAGACAGTTTATTTCGACTATGACAATTCCTCACTATATATATTTCATACAATTCAAAAAGTGGTATAGGCATATTACTATTGTTAGGACGTACATGCATGCAAGCCTAAGGAAATGCTCACATATGTATAAGATTTCCAATATTATACATTAGGTACATAAAATACATATATGTAAATTACTCGATTACGAACTTTATTTGAGACTTATTTGACATGAAGAAGAACAATTGAATCGATAGGAGCTTTATTTTCTATGCATCCAATACAATAGTACTATTATTATTATTATTCATCAATTGATGAGGAAAAAGAAAATGGATTTCTTCATCAATGAAGAAAATATGAATCTCAGGTTTATTGGAAAAAGCTTAGCTCTGAGCACACATGAACTCTATTTAATTCCACAAACCTTGCTGGCATAGAGTCTATGAGTTTAAATCTATGGACAACCATAGATTGAATCAAAAAAATATCCTCTGCCGTTTTTTTTACTTCTATTATTTTGGAGGAGTTTTTCTTTATATTGTTAATATAAATATGATTAATTGTGTTATAATTTACAGTTTTTTTTGTATTTTACTATTCGAAGATTAACTCGTTAAAGCTGTCGCCGCTTTTTTACCAAGAAAATATTTGGCAACATGTGAAAGACATGTTCTTGCTCTTCAACCTCGGATCATGAAGAAGTAAAGTTGAATCTCTCAAGAGTTGCCCAATCTGTGAATCATTAAACGCATTAGTTTTTTCTCTGTTTGCTGTTTCGAAGCATAGACATATAACAAGATCAATTAGTTCTTTAAATGGTGACAACTGCATTGAGGTCGAAATATGACAATCAGGATCTGTTAACATGTCATCTTCTCCTTGTGAACGGCTAGAATCCTCACTCAACAGACTAGGCAAGTCCACAAACGAAGGAATTAGTACCTATTACTGCACAATGATCAACTAGTCTTCTAGCTGACAAAATATATATGTATATTTAGCATATTTAAAACATTTGTGATATCATAACATATAACTTTCTTTATGTACATTTGGCAACTGGTCTGTTACGTTTATAGGCGGTGTGTCGTAACATAATACTCTTAAAACTTTATTCATAGTATGCTCACTAAGGGTTTTTTAGGCGTTAAATGTCACGCCAAAAGGTTTGAAGTGGGCACTTGCTCTCTGTTGTATAAATACTTTGCACACAAAAAGTTTTCCAAAAATGTTAGCAGAAATGGAACGTGATTTGTTGAAATGTATGGAAACGAAAAGGAAAACTAATATCCCTGAGTTTCGCTAAAGAGTAAAATTATATGGTTAATTACTTAACTGACTTTGCCAAAACGAGTAAAAAAGGAAACGTGAAGAAAGAAAAAGAAATATTGTGTATGCACACAACAACATGTTAAATGCAATAAAAACTCCATAAAAAGCCTCCTTTGTCAGTAAATGCACTTCATAATATGTTATACTGAACAGTACAAAAATTAAGACTGATCGTGACAACACTAAGAGTCTTAATATACTCTTCAACACGCTGGTTTTTTTTTGTTTTTTTTTTATGGACTGGATATGTTTATGTGTTTGGGAGCATATATGTTTTTTCATGGTTTTGAACCACTGACAATATTTTATATCTTTTCTAACTTCAATATGCTAAACTTGTACTTATTTTATACAAATTTTAAGTTTTCAATTCGAGTCCCGATATTGTAAAAAACTGCCTATAAAATATACTTTTTGAAATTATTTATATCAAATTTTAATTAAAAGCTCAATAAATTGAAAACATGACTTGAGTGAAATATGTTTTCCCCAAAAAAATCACAGAATACATTTACAACATTAATAATATAAGTATAATGGAACATTCATTCTTTTTCAATTTAAAGTTCAGATTAGCTATTAAGAAGTTGGTTAAAAGCTTTTAATTCAATAGTTTTTTCGAAAAAAACTGTATTTATCTCATAATGTTCATTGTGAACTTTCCTTCTCCCAGTGCTTTTATATGGTGTGACATAGAAGCCTTCAGAGAGTCGTGAATATATATATATATATATTTATATATATTAATTTATTCAAATATATAATAAAGTATATACATGTAACGTATATATTACGTAAATACTTTTGGCAAAATAAACTGACTCGCATATTTGGGCGCCTACGGCACCCATATGTTCGCCCTTCCGGTATGAGTAGGTTTGGAGCTGGCTAGCAATGACATTTTTTTATTTCTGATCCCATCACTTTTGCAAATAGTTTTATTAGGTCCGCCTTGACCCAAGGAATCCATAGGTACCTTCAAGTTCAAATCCGACCATAAAGGTGGGAGGAGATAGTGTGCGGACGGACAGAGATTGGTGAATTAATATATAGATGAAAACTTCAAAAATATGAATCTACTTTACTACTCTATATTAATTTGAACATGCATAACTAACAAGATGAAAACAAAACTTTAAATTTGACCTTAAATTGATGAAGGGGGGGGGGGATTTTTCAAATAATGCAAAATATTAAGTTGATTATTTTTTACTGCGATTTTTCCCCGCGTATAGTGGAAAAACTAACCTTGTACACTCAACTACTATCGGCAGAACTGAGGACAATTCTCGCTGCGGCAGCTGAACGATACACTGCTTTGGATCTGAAAATTCTAGTCTAGATGACGAATCGTAGATAAAATTACTGCAAAGGAAGTGTAGTAATTTCCATCGTGATACATAATTCACACAATATTATCAAAAGATTTTGATTTTTTTAAAGAACAGTATATAGTTTTTTTAAAGAACAAGAACAGTAAATAGTTTTTTAAATTTCTAATAATTTGTTTTGTAAAGATATGAAATGGGTGTTTTACGTTTTACTGTTTTGTATATTCTTTATGGAAGAAATGAAATGCGCAAAATCATGTCGGTGACGACCGGACACAATAAAACCACGAGTGATTCATCAACCAACAGGTATTTATTTGACAACTCAAAATCAAATAAAGATAGATAGGCGCTGATCATATTAAATCAGGGGACTTCAAAAGGTTTAACCCCTGCTTTAGACTTGAATGTCCCTAAAGGAACCCTTTATTCCACATGTAGTTTACTATATGCGTTATTTTACTAAGGATAAACAACAAGGTTATTTTTACAAAACTCCCAATAAAATGATTTTTTCATTTGAGCGCACTGTTTTATTTTTACTGTCGAAAGTCATTTAGGCATTTTCAGTTCTTATGGAACAAAATTATATTGATTATTTGCCTGAATTTGATGAACTGCTTTATTCATTTCATACATATATATATATATATATATATATATATTATATATATATATATATATATATATATATATATATATAGTATATATATATATATATATATATAATATATCTATATATATATATAATAACAGGGTGATTCACTTAAATTGAGACTCACATATTACAAACTACAATCTTTGTATTAAATTTTACATAAATAATTTTTAAACAAAATGATAGCACAATGTGTAATTTACAAAATGTATTTCAATAAATTTTCACATATCCTCCTTTGGACTTCACTACAGCTTTGAACCTCCTCATGGTGGAGGCAACACAGGCAGGAATCTCTTCCTCAGACCAAGATTTTCACGGTCCAGGCCACCCAACAATTCAGAATGACCGGGTTTTATCTGAAAAAAAGGAAGAAATCCCCGTGCAGCTGAGGACTCTCTTCAGAAGGCAAAAGCACCCTCAGTCAGGTCTGAGCTGAGAGAGATTCCTGCCTGTGTTGCCTCACCGGAGGAGGTTCAAAGTTGTAGTGAAGGCCAAAGAAGGATATGTGAAAATTTAATGAAATACATTTTGTAAACACATTGTGCTATCATTTTGTTTAAAAATTATTGTGTAAAATTTAATACAAAGATTGTATGTAGTTGTAATATGTGAGTCTCAATTTAAGTGAATCAGCCTATATATATATATATATATATATATATATATATATATATATATATATATTTATATATATAGAGAATATATATATATATATATATTATATATATATATATATATATATATATATAATATATATAGGGATACAAAAAGTTAATCGACTAACGATTAATCATCGACAAGATTTTAAACGATAATAATCGACAAGATTTTAAACGATTAAAGTTGTTAGTTGCAATAATCGACAGATCGCACTCTCTATTTAAAGTTAATGAAACTCAACATCTTTAACAGGTTTTTAAGTCCGTTCTTGTATTAATATTATCATAAGTTATTTCTTTGAAATAACTTTTCAAGTTTGGACGTGGAAAAATACAAAGAGACGTCATTGGAATAAGATTAGTATTGGAAGCATAGAGATATATCTCTATGATTGAAAGTCGATTAATTAGAAAAAACTTCTTTAGAGAATTATAACCCAGTGACGTCAAAGATTCTTTCCTATAAAATAACGATACAGTTGCCCACCCCAAATCCATAAGGTATACTGGTTCCTTAATCGTGGCGCTGTTAACGATTAATCGATTAAAGTCGACTAAATGAAACAACTAACGAGTAATCTATTAATCGATAACTTGGATCCCTATATATATATTATATTATATATATATATATATATATATATAATCTAAAGGTGAATATAAGAAGTCCATAAACGGACTGAAAGTAATAACAAATATATAATAATATATATATATATATATATATATATATATATATTATATATATAATATATATATATATATATATATTGAGAGAGAGAAGAGTGACCCATGAAGAAGAGATATATACTATTTTTAAGGAAGATATTTCCTCTCTGAATTGATTTGCACTACTCAAAAGTCGGAGTGAAATTAGTAGCATAATATCATCTGCATTTATACTATTTCCTCCCTTTTGTTCATCAATCACGTTTCAACAAACGGCATTTTTTATAATATTTACAAATATCTACTTAATGATACATGTCATCGTGCAAGAGTTGGCTCTAAATTGATGGTATAAAGTACATAGAAGAAAATGTCAGACATTGGTGATGGAATGACCCTTTGGGCAGAGATGAACCTTGCCAAAAATATATATTCATTTTCTTGTGTCGGCATTGATGCATGTTGATTGTCCTCACAATATGGCACAAAAAGGAATATATTTCCCAAGGGATATAAGACTCACTCATGATACCAATTTGGACCTTAATCCCATATAATTATTTACGTCCTATGGACCCTCAAATTAAATTACTTGTATGGCTTTCATGTAAATGTATCTACTAAGACAAGGGACGCTTCAGTCTGGTTTGTCTATATTGATGAACATCCCCAAAATGCATATTTAGATAAATCATCCACGTCTCCTAGACATTGGGTAGTAAAAAATTGCCTATTGGGACATCCAAGGCATAGAAATATCCTACGCTGTTTATCCTACAATGACGTCACTAAACGATCTTAATGCCTTCTTTTCCACATGTTATTTCCATAGTCAAATAAACTACTGAAAGTCTGTTGACATTGGAAGAAACTTAATAGCTTTTGAGTAGAATACTTTTTTTAGGCGGAGTCATAAAGCTTGGTTCATTATCTCTAAATGTAATCAATATAGTTCAAAAATTCCAACGGGTGCGTTCTTATCGCATTTTTTGTGTGGAAAGTGACTAATTGGCGCCACTCAGGTGATATATATAGTCAACACTCGCACCATTTCTATCTATAACCCCACTTGCCGCTGCAAATTGATATATCCGACTTTCGCTCCTACTTCTTGATCCACATCAAGCTCACCAAGACAGTCAACGAAATCCACGGTGACCTCATTTCTACCTTCCCTGACTCCTGCCCTGGCCTTCAATAATGGCAGTTTTGCTCTGGATAGAATACGTCATCAGGAAGACAAGGACATCGGAGACGATCGTCGCTGTGGTACGTCTGATCAAGAATAACTCCCAGATGACCACTCGACATGTTGCCGCCGAGGTTTTTCTACCACAGAAAAACTGTTTTCAGGCTTTCGACGGAGGATTTTGGACTACAACGTCCTAAGTGTATTCGTCCCCACCAGCTCTAGAGATCAACAAGGGCAGCGAGTGATACCAGGGACTCTCTGACCTGGAGAGACATTGAACAGGTGAAACATAGCCCTACTCAACCGGCCTGAACCTTTGTGACCGCTAACTGTTCCGGAAGTTGAATTACCTGCTCCGGAATGGTGAGTTTGGGGGGCCACGAAGACGTCATACTGGTCGGGCAGTGGGCAATGAAGAGGGTCTGCAAATACGAGCTGTTCGACCATTTCCCAAAGCTCCGTCATTATAGTCGGGGTTTAGTGATTTAGAAGTATTTTGATGAAAATTTCGAGTTTTACTGGCTCATTTTTTATGACTCAACTATTTATTTTTGTTACAACATATTTCTTGGTGTCGTCACTGAATTTGAAGTCCCTGTTTCTCTTGTGAAGACACTAATTTATTATGTTTCTCACTCTACTATGGTAAGAGTACTAACGAATTCAAATGGCCTTGCAAAATTGAAAAGGAGTTAGACAATATTAAAAGTGATTACCATATTGTTTTTAGATGAAAAAAAAGGCAAAAAAAAATTATTTAGTTTAAGCTAAACTTATTAATGTTCGTGCATAATAACTTAAGCTTTGTTATTCTGCCTAAGTATTTACTGAATAATTTAATTTTAATTTTTTTTGCCTATATGGTTCGATAGAATTGCATCCGATAGGATATAAATAAGCATTATAGCGTTAAAAATCATTTTAAATGTTGCACTTTGCAATATTACAAAACCCACTATGAAGTAAAAGGGATTTTTTATAATTATAGCATAAATACGGATAAAGATCCAAGTTTGTTACTTTTTATGCCGTACAAAATAATCAAACACTATATCCAAACATTGAATTATTTTTATAAAAAACCAAACTAGCAAGATTTAATGAGCCCCATTAGGGGTCTCATTAAATACCTTAAGAAAAATGGGTAATTTATTATTTTACAACTAACCATTAAAAATACTTTAGATATCATCAATATTTATTTTCAAAAACTGTGGATACAATAGGACACATTTTATGGTTGGTTTTTATTGGTGACATTTTATGGGTGTTTTAACGAGAAAAGTTGTTTATTTATTATCAATTAATGCGCAGTTCTTGCATAGGGGTTCTAAATATATATATATATATATATATATATATATGCATATGCATTATTATAGGCACTCAAATTATTATATTATGACGGGAAGGGAAAATAAAATTAGATCAACCACCGGCTCAATCAATTTAATAATTATGAAAAATATATACCAAACTCAAAAGCATCTCGTATATACTATTTTAAAGTAATAAAAAAGGGGTTAAAATTGTATAAAGATACAAAAAATAAGCATATATTTTTTTGTGCAATTTTTTTTTCCATCCTTCATTAAAGATATTAATTCAATTATATAATGTCGAAAAATAGTTAGTTTATGAAATTGTATAGTAATAGTTATTTGCTATTGTTGTACCATGGAATGAATTAAGCAATAGTGAACGTCTCATAAAAAGGATTTTCTTGGCTCACTGTCATTAATTGCGTTAATTGGACATTCGAATACATTCACTCTACATGATTATATTGTATTCTATATGGTCGTTAATTTTATCTCTATTTTTATATATTAGATATAAATAAGGAAGTAATTTAAAAGATAAGTGGTTCATTTTTTGTAAATGCTTATAAATGTGTAATAGAGTTTATTGAAATTCTTAAGTGATTTACATTGCTAGATAAACATTTGCAAAGACGTGTTGATTTAAAAAACTATTTGCACCAGAAATTCATTCAAAATTAAGGTCTGTATTAGCGAAAACATAACTTCACAAACATTTTTTAGTTATATTTGTGGTGATAATTTAGATGGATATTTTTTTACCTAGTTGGTTCGACAGAATTGCTATATCCGTGTGAATATAAAAAAGCATATAGCATTCAAATTAGTCACTCGAACCTAGGATCTTTTCATGAGGGTGACCAAAGCTAAGCATCCCCTCTCGGGAGTATCCGAACCTGCGTCCCTAACATTGAGAGTTGAACACGCCTTAACTCACATGGCTATTGACCATAGAGATAAAAAGATATCGAGAGCTTATTCCTTCATCTGTATTTTGTGCCCAAAATAAACAAAGTAATTTGTACTACGTCATTGTAAGCTGATCATAGAGATAGAATCTATCAATTCTTATCTCCTTTTTTGTAGTTGGTAAAAAGCGGACTGTATTTAGATATTTATATTCCAATGATCCAATCCACAGATATAAAGACATAGAGGGCTTATTGAATTCTTCGGAGTGTTACATCATATTGCCCAATATAAACAAATCTCTATGATCAGCTTACGATGACGTAGTACAATTACTTTGTTTAGCTTGGACACAAAAATACAGCTGAACGATGATGTTTCTCTGCTATTGAAGGGAGTGTAAGCTCTCTATATCTTTATATCTCTATGTAACGCACTCATGGATATTCCATTGTTGGGCTTATTTTCAAAACTATTTTGGCTCTTTAATATAGTCATGCCTCGAGCAGGGAAGTCTAGTCTTATGCATATAAAATTAGGTTTTTTGCATAACTAAACGCAAGTTATAAAGCATATATTATTGTTATGAGCCCAGTGTGAATATTGTATGTATATGAAAAAGAAATTGATTGAAAATAGATAGGAACTGGGCTCTCTATAAAATAATGGGCACTCATTCGCCTATCGATAAAGTCCCCTCCCTTACGTCAAAGGCACTTCTAGATAGGCATCATTTAATTTGATGCACTCTGCCATTTTCCTGCTTTGTGACCCGTCATAAAAAATCACCCATGATGATGCCAAAATGGCTGTGCGTAAAATGTTCTTTTTAGATTAAACTTTGTGTATGGCATGATTGAGCATGTACAATCAGCTGATTGCTGAAAGAGATATCAGCCTCTCAAGCTTAGACTACATGCTATATTTGATTGTAAATAAAGTTAAGAGAAAAAAATATATATCATAATGTATAAGGCAAAATGAAACGGCAAATTATGAATATATGTATTTCAACATTTTATTCGTGTTTCTCATGAATTATTTGTGAAAATTAAGATTTGTTTTGCTTGTTGAAAAAGTAACAAGAAATAAGCATCCATTCTAAACTCAATGAATAAAGTGGGAGACGAACATCCATATGATAAAGTAGCAAAAAAGTCAGCGATAAAAGAACAATACAATTAAAAAGAACGATTCTCAACACTTTTTTATCCAATTGCACAACTGTTGAGGAGATTTTTGCAAGTTTCATCTTTATTATTGTGTATTTATATAATACGTTTTAATATAAGAAATATTATGTATAAAAGCTTTTATGAACGAAAAATGCAACATATATATTTCTTATTCTCACTTAACATAAAATAAATTGATTATTGCTGTCTTTGGATTTGTTAAAGAATATATGCATTAATATAATAAAAATATATCTACGATATAACCTTTTCTACAAAAGAATTGTATTTGACTTTGTGGAATGGTATCCCTATATAAAAATAAATAAGATTAATTGGTCTATTCAACTATAGCAGTGGTAGATCTTGTTAGAAAAATAATTTGATTCGACTTTACTGCTCTTTGTAAATAACATCTAATATTTATTTAGGACACCCTAAATAATTATTGCATTAATTCAAGATGTTATAACATCTTGAGTTAGTGCAATAATTATGATATAAAAATGTTGAAAATAGTTTCCTTTCGTGGAAAGAATATATTTAGAAAACTTTTATCATCATTTTTTATTCACTACTTTTGCCTCTAACGGCAAACATCACTCCAGATCACTATAAATCCTTAGTTACATTCGGAAAAGGCATAAATTTATGAAAATGCCGCGAAATGAGACGAAGAAAATAATGGCAATCATAATATTCTTATCGCACTGCATAGCAAATCAAAAGTAAAATAAATTATAATTAGAAGCAACTAAGAAGCAACACAAATAAATCAATAGAAGTACATAAATATAGAGATCATAATCAAAACAAATAAATGCAAATTGCAATAGGGTGCGCTCACAATCGAATAAGCAAAATATATATGCGTAGCAACCTCAATTTTTTCATAGGATTGTGTTATGAATTGAACTCTCAATATCAATATATGATGTTGGCGTTTCGCTCAACGACATGTCTATTATATATATATATATATATATATTTATATGTATATATATTTAAATAAATGTATATATATATACATCAGGAAACGAACGGAACACCATTTTTCGCCGGTACCCGGGCCGGGACTTAAAATTTTCAACCGGGAAGGGACTATATATTTTCGTTCCTTCGACAATCTGAAATGAAAAATTTACAAAAAATAAGTGACGACGTTTATTTAGAAAAGAATCTACAAAAAAAAATTCTCAGAAAAAATTATGACTTTTTCTTTAAAAAAATAATATTTAGAAAATTCCTTTGCTTTCTAAAAAACTTTATGAATGACAAACGAAATAAAATATTTAAGTCCTGGCCCGGTGTCTAAAAAAACGGGACATTGGGCCGGACCGGGATGCTCAAAAAACAGCCGGGACCCGGGCCTGATATTTATATATCCTTCCTGGGTACAAAGAAGTGTCTACTTACAATTAACCTATTTTGATGCCTTTATCATTATCGTTTCTTTTGATTGCTATTTATAAATTGATTCAAGGAGGTAAATAAGATGAGGAAAAAGGAAGACTAAGGCTTGGTAGTCTACACAAATATATACACACGCAAACTATTCATAGCTTTAGAGGAAGAAGAAGAAGGGGGAAAAAGTATTTACCATCCTCCTTGATTAAGGAGCTCAAGGCACAGATATAAAAAGATAAGCGGATGTTTAATTATGTTTAATCAGGACTTGTTTTGTTCTTGAGGGGACCTTCCTCGTTATAGTATATCGAACAAAAAAAACACATTAGGCGTATTGTGTTTAATCTGGGTGCATAGTCATTCTTAGGGTGCCTATGATATATTGAATGCATATAGATTAACTAAGTCTATTATCACTTTTGAATACCTTTTCAAAAGTTGTTTGTGATATTACAATGTAATTTTGGAAGTATACATATAGGATTCTTCATTGTCATTTTAGCTTTTATTATTAACTTAATTGTACGAATTGAACTCACACGTTTGACCAAGGAATCCAAAAAGTTAAAACAAGTTTTTAAAGCTATGTCATCCTTCTATATGGGATTTTAATACTTGCACAACCTACTGGCCTTCATTTTTCGACCTTACTTTCCAATAAACCCAATGTACATCATTGAAATGTTATTGAATTAAATACATTTGCATTATTTGACTAATGAAATGGGAAATCAGAGGCTTATTCTAAATTCATGATGGCTTACGAATTTTATATCATGAAACGATTTTTTTGCAGCTTTTATTTCTGTTTTGAATCGAAACAGTAGAGGAATCTAAGAGGATATTATATAGTTGTAAGTGAACCATTCCTTAGACTGTTTTTATCGTCTGTATGTGTCCAACATTTTATTTATTTATATGATAGTATATGTGATAAACTTCTTATAAAAATGACCATAACAATCTGGTGGATCCCCATTTCTTCAATTGGCTCATGAAGTGTTAGGATTATAGATATGCATTTGATACAAATTGATACACTTAAAGTAAGCCTGTAACTAGATACTGGACTTCCAACGGCTGTCTGTATTCTTTACTTTATCTCGAGGCAATTAAGCTATCTATAAGGAAGGAGGGTTCCAGGTTATCAAAAGTGCATTTCACCCTGATAGATATCCTCATAACGTGTTACAACATAACTTCTTTATGGCCATTTGATTGTCTCAATTAAAGCTTTGTGTAATGTCTAGAAGATTAAATAGTACGACTATAAAAGATAAGATTTATAGCAATATCTGGTTTTGTTTGATATGAACTTAAATGAGCATTATTATTTATGTTCAAACGATAGATAAATGCATTTAGTTTATAAAGCATTTAGGCTCGTGCTTAAGGACAAGCTTTTTTGCCATTATTTATTTATAAAATATATATAGTTATAGAGCTGAGAAAGTAAAAGTGTGATTTGTAGAGAAGTTGGCTGTTCTGATCAAGTTGGATAACAAATTGGGATACTTGAATATTAATGAATTGATACTTATACACACTTTGTATTCTTCTGTTTTTGTCATTCTTGTATATCAAAAACATGTTTGAATGGGAAGTATTTAAATATTATTTTAATTATTAAAAAATAATTATGTTGGATAACTAATTTAATTACGATTCAGATGCCTTCAAATAATTTTACTTGGGCTTTCAAACAGCAAATGGGTCTCTCTATTTGTATATTTATAAAATATATCTGTTTGATTTTCGAGGTTGAGATACGGACATATAATATTGGCAATTTATTTGTGCCCTCGTGAATAAATGGAAACCAAACAATGTATATTTTCTATATTCACAAATATTACAATTAGTTTAAAAATTTATGTTTTGTTTTTCATTTAAAAATGTATTTTATTTGTCTAAATGTATGTTTCGGAATATTTAAAATCTTTTGCACAATAAAATCGTACACCTTTGCGAATTCTGATAGTATCCATATACATATTGTAGTTATTACATGTATTCGTCATTTAACAGTTGGATACAGCTATTGTATATTCCATCCATGTCTCTTTAAATATATATGAATATTTATCACAGCATCTTGCCAAACAAACTCGTCTTATTATAAGCGCTTGTTATACATGGGTTCAAATACGAATACAGTTATGTTCTTACGCAATTTAAATACAAAGTCCTTATGAGACCATTATAAAGTTCTATATATTACTATTAAATACATGAAAAAAAATTGCAGGATTGATTAGAATGGTAAATATATAATAAGCCAAGATTGTATGAATCAACATACACAAAATGTACTAACTATGAATATATATGCCTTTACTACATAATGAATGATATCATCTATATCATTGTCGTAAACTCAATCTATTTCTTGTAATAAGTTAAGTGTTATGAACAATCTGGGGTTCATTATTATTACTATATATATATATATAATAAATTGTGTTTTCTAAAAACTTTGTATAAAAAGAAAACAATTGTTCAATTAACAATGTCACATCTATCTACGGCTATGTTTATCAAGGTCTGTATAATAAGGTCTGGGCAATACAAAAACAACATGTAGCAGTGTGACTACTCAATGACGTCACTGGAGAACGATTATATATATATATATATATATATCTATTAATCTCTCTATCTATCGATAAATATATATATATATATATGTATGTGTGTGTGTATAAATTAATAAAATAAATATATATAAATATATATATTCGTTCTCCAGTGACGTCATTGAGTAGTTATACTGCTAGGATTACATGTTTGTTTTTGTATTGCCCAGACCTTATTATACATACAAACCTTGATGTTTATCCGCACCTCGAACGCATAATAGTATATCCACGGAGTGAAGATTTCTTTCAAATGGGCGATGTCTTTGCCAAATCCCTCTTCATAGATTTGAAAGATT
Organism: Caligus rogercresseyi; assembly: GCA_013387185.1. NCBI lineage: Eukaryota > Metazoa > Arthropoda > Copepoda > Siphonostomatoida > Caligidae > Caligus > Caligus rogercresseyi. Next base: position 10,533,592 of record CP045900.1, read on the forward strand.
CATAATATCATTCAATGCTAAGAAGTAACGACGATAAAAACTTCAAAGTAATTTGAATAAATAAAGAAAAATGGTTCTTAATGAACACGTCCCGTCACATAAAAAAATATGTAAAAGTTGTCAAGATCTTACTATAACAAGATGTTTAAGTACTCCTTCATTAAGTAGCCATCTCTTAGCCTCATGATAATTTCCATCTTAATGACAAAGGGCTTATGTAATCAAAGGCGTTGTAGTTCTCTGCATAGATATCTTGTGTAACAGTGCCCACGTGCTTTTCAAAGGAGGCAATAGCATTCCCGCCCACTCAAAAAAAGATATATATGCTATCAAATGCCCCTTATGGGCAGATTGAAACATGCAATAAGCCTTCTTTGAACTGCTTCTTATCTATGCATGCATATAATCCTTTTATAAAGATAGAAATTTTCTACCTATATACTATTAGGTTTTGTTTTTTGTTTATTGGGTGATGAGCGGCAGCTGTGGCGATTTTATGGTTTCATATGTATATGTTATGAAATGTTGATACTGTGTTTTTTAACTTATGGTTGTGATGGGTGGGAATAACAAGTTGTTAAAACCTTCACTTTACCGCATCAATATAACCCATAATATAACTATCAATTTATAATTGTATTGCATCATCTTGAGGGAAATAATGATATGTGAAATAGCCATAGAGATATCAAGATATAAAGAGCTTATTCCCTCCAATTAGCAGAGAAATATTGTTGAGCTGTATTCTGGACAAAATGACGTATTTCTCTGAAGAATCCAATAAGCTCTTTATGTCTGTATATCTCTATGGAAATAACATACTAAAAAGACAACGATATACATTGATCTTTATTTATTTTTCATTATTTAATTGGATCTGATGACACTGCATATGGCTATGAAATATTAGTAAAATCTCACAAAAGTACCTTTCGACTTTTTATGGATCTTATTTAACGTGACGTCATTGTGTAGCGAATATATGGAGTGCTAATGTTAAACGTATTTTCAATTTGATAATTTTAAAAATTATAGTCGTTACATGTATGTAATTAAATGTGAAATGCAGGCACATAGTGAGCCTTCGTTTACTCACTAAGAGACACGTCTACACGTTTATTGTATGACGTCATTTAAATTCTTACAATGCCAAAGGGTACTTGTACAGGCATATAAAATATAGTTAATATTCTTATTACATCAATGAGAAAGGAAAAAATGTATTAAAATGTCTTATATTAAAAGCGTCAAATATTTGCATAAGGTGGCCCGAATCTTTGGTCTATTTTGCAAAAATTACTAATGCATCTTCTCATGTTTCCAATTTATCAATAAATAAAAAATATTGATAAGTATATAATTGACCATTTCAAACTAAATCTTCTCCAGTCAAGAAACAATGTATAATATTTCTATTTTTTGCCTATTTGGGACACTAAGGCTCTATTGTACTATAAGTTAAATAATGATACGCATGAAACTAAAATGTGTCTAGAGGGGTTCATCATATACAAATTTGGTGGATAACGGTTTTATTGGTTTCTTATCGTGAGAAATAAATTATATGTATACGAGGCTGCGTATGAAATATCTCCATTTAGAATTTGAAAACGGCTTCAAGGTAGCAAATATAAACTTACAATTGAAAATTAAAATTGGTCTTTCATCCACTGTATTCTTTATCAAAATAAATGGAAAGTTTGTTGTCAGACTGGTTGGTAAATGCGGTATACAATGTAGGCTCGGGTGTTTCAAAAAGGGACACCTGCAATAAATAATCTGCGATGACATGGTGCATTAAAAAAAAACGTTATGCTATTTTTTTACAATGACGCCACTGTTGTTTTTTTGCCATTTCTTCTTTTTTCGGCTCCCTTTTTGAGTTTGACTGCTCAAAGAATAAGAAAAAATGGGGTGTGCGATAGGCGTGCGTGTTAAGGCGTGTTCAACTTTCAATGTTGGGGAGCAGGTTCGAATCCGACAGTGAATGGCCATTTTTGGTCTGCCTCAGGATAAGATCCTAGGTTCGATAGAATAATTATAATGCTATAATGCTTATGTATCTCCTGTCGATGCAATTCTGTCGATCCATATAGGCAAAAAAA
>CP045900.1:10535796-10553745 GCA_013387185.1 Caligus rogercresseyi
GCAATATATAAATTGGAACTCTCTTATACTATATCAGTGGAATCGATAGAAAATGCATTTTGATGATATCTTTGAATAAATTGTCAATATCCTATTTTACTTTCAATCTTATTACAACACAAGTAAATTTTACTGTCATAAAATTTAGATCCATAAAATATGAGTGTACCAGAATTGTCGATGTTATTGTTAGAAGTGTCCCTTTTGAATAAAAAAGTAATTTTAATATGTTGAGCTGAATAATTATGTATACCTTAAGATACAACTTTACACCATACTCTTCACACAAATGTTGATAACACCGTGCATTTTGTTACTCGGAGAAGGGAAAAAATGTTTTAACATTTTTCATAAATTATTTTACAAATTAAATAATTCGCTTAATTGATTATATATATATATATATCCTAACAATTAAATTTGTTCACGTTGTCAGGTTTGATACAATAACAGACATATACTTTCAATAAATATATTAGTACTACGAAAATGTTAAAACCAGAAGGGCGGGAGTTTTGAACTATCTAGAAGATGTGCTGAAATCAAATAAATTAAAGTAAAATATTTTGTAAGACAAAAATATTAAAGATTAAGTATTAGAACCTACGTCAATTGACGTACACGTAAGACGTCTTGTGTTTTATGTCCAATATACATAATATGTAAATCAAACATCTCCCGTAAACGCTAAAACATAAGGATTTTCTTCCCTTTAATATTCACTTTCCCACCGAATATTTATATATATTTTCAAAAGTTTCGAATATATTATATGCATACATTAAATTAATTACATACTTTCACTTCCTTCTCCTTATAATAAAAAGTATAATATCAAGAAAATGTTTTAATATCTGGCAAACTTTAAGAAAGTGACCATTGTTGAGTATGGGAGTAATGCATATATTATATATGCATTTAAATTATATTAACCTTTAAAAAATATTTATCCATCCTTAAATGCTTTCACTCTTGAAAAATCTGCAATAATAAGTAAATATTGTATTTCGATATTTCATATTCGATATTTTTTTGTTATAATTTTTTAAATAAAATCTATAATACAGTGTAATAAAAAATACACTAAAATTACAAAATATTACTTTTAACCAATAAAAACCCCATTTTGAAGAGATAGGTACAAACAATCCATAAAAAACGATATCGTTCAGATTTACTATTGATTTATGTAATGACCATTATATAATGTTTACAGGGCAATTATTAGTTCTATAAGAAACGACAATGTCCTCTTAAAATTGTCGTGGGAGCTCTTAAAAATTGTGTTGACGTAAAATGTACAATGTCTCCCACCCATTTCCATTGTATGGATATTTTAATTTATGTCTTGATAACTAATACACAAGTTTGCCCCAAGGGTGATTCCTATTTGACACAAATAACCCATTAAAAGATGAAGTGCGATAGCTTTGTGCGTTTAAGCGTGTTTAACTATCAATGTTGGGGGTGCAGGATCGAATCCCGAGAAGGGATAGTCATTTTTGGTCTACCTCATTGATAAGATCCTAAGTTAAAAGACACATTTATATGCTATAATGCTTATTTATATCCTATCGGATGCAATTCTATCGAACCATATAGGCACAAAAAATGTGGCGACTTGATTAGTATCAAAAAGGGATAGCAAGTTTTTGACTGGCACGCTCACGTGTGCAGGTCGTCGTTTCTTGTTTCGCTCTCTCTTGTTATATCTTCCACAGAGTGAAGACGTATGGAAGATTCCTTTACGAAAAGTTAAATCTACAATATATATTTTTGTCTGTTCATTCTTAATATAACTTCTGGATCGCACTCAGGCCTTAGAACATTACGGCACTCGTCACTCTTTCGTGTCCTGAGAATTCCCATAACATTCCCATTCTCATTATCCATAAAACATTACCAGCTCTAGTAATTAGAGGAAAGCAGGGCAAATGTTGACTTTTTTTTACTTTTTCACATTTTATGTCCGAAATTATGGCTTAGTAGGATTTCTCTCCGTTCATTTATTTCCGCTAATCTAAATTTTAAAAGTCAAAAGCCTCAAATACTATTGCATATATGAGTCTTTACAGCTGACTTCATGTTTGTTGGTGTTCGTTATTTTTGAGTGTTATTTTTAAAATGATTTATTTTTGTGATTGGTTCTTATAAATTTATTCCTCTTAGACTTTGCTTGTCTGATCAAAAAGACACTCCATCGGGGCTCCAGCTGTTAAGAAAAGAAATAATAATAAAAATCATTGGACTTGAAATATATGGATATTATCATAGAAATATTTTTTTTAATAGCCTATTGGTTCGATAGAATTGCATCCGACAGGATATAAATAAGCATTATAGCATTAAAATTAGTCTATCGAACCAAGGATCTTATTAATGAGGTAGACCAAAAATGACCATCCTCTCTCGGGGGGATTCGAACCTGCGCCCCCAACATTGAGAGTTGAACACGCCTTAGGACGCACGGCTATCGAGCTCCCTTTAGATATATTGACATGAAAGGCCATATGTTATGATTTTGCATTATTTTATAGCTGACTGAGGGTAACATTGGTTGTAGATTTATTATACAGCACATATTGCACTCAAAAGCGCATATTGTGTGATCGGATAACGAATCATAATGTATCCTTCCGCCATAACATACATTCTAGACAAGCAACGAGGATTGATTATTCTTATAATAAGTGTGGTTCTGGAATTGCCAAAAATATGAATGATATAATATAGGTTTGTGTTTTCGGTTTATAACAACTATAAATATCAGCCTATTGTCTGAATGCAAAGGAATATTGAAACCTCAAATATGTACTCTCAATCAGTCATCAATTATTTTCATATTAATATATGTAAGAAATGTACTTTTGATTTTGATTTATTTCATAGGTAATATAATGGGTTAATCCTTAGGTGAAGCCGTAAAGTGCACCACCCATGATCCATTTTACCATTCGGTTTCCTCGTGACTATGGATAATATTTTTAATTTATCTTCTACAGCCTTGCATTTTTTAGTGAAAAAATGTATGCTCAATAATATCGGCTCAATAATTGAATAACCCATAACATCATTTTTGGTCCTTATAAAAATTGTAAGAATCAAATAAAGGCCTATGGATAGGAACTCATCAATAACCTATTTTTAAGGATATTAGGAATAAATGGTCGAGGAAAATATGGGCTGGGAAGAAATGGCCCAGATAGAAAAGAAATATGATGACGCATGGAAAAATGACCCAAATAAATATTTGCCCTGTCTAATAACAAGAACAAGGAAATAATTATCTAGTATAGCAAAAAAAAATTAACTTTGCCATTATTTGTTAAATTGATATAAGAAATTTGTACCATATTTTGTTGTATTTAGCTATACTCAAAATCTTGCCTAGCAATTATTCGGGCCATTTTTTTCATGAGTCATCATTTTCCTTTTCTATTTCGGATCATATCTTCCTGGTCCATTTCTTCTTGACAACAGCAAAACAACTTTGTTTATTTTTTACGTCTTAAGGTAATGATCAATTTATCAATAGATATGATAAAACACAAAAAAACATTCATTATTTCCCTGAGATTGAACCTTTGTTTCATTCAATTAACACTAATAAGATATATCTAATAGTCCATTCAAAAGATCCGTCATAGATCGAGTTGATACTTTACTATAAGAGTTTTATTAAAAAATCATTATTTGCCGAAGTAAATAAACTATTGCTTACTTTGATTTATATTAAAAGGCCATATTGGAAGGAGTCCCTTGGTAGAATTCGACAATGTCATGGACTAAGACCCATTACCAATATTTTAAAGGATAATTTATCTCTGAATTGATGTTTATCAACTGCTGCAAGGGAACTGATACTTTACTGATAGAATGAAGAGAAAATAATTATGTTGCTTAATTTATATATATTAAAAGTCCCTATTGGACTGAATCCTTCATGGCCGTCCCTTCAACTGAACGGATACTTTGTTCAATAATGCCAACTGATTTTGGTATTGTTTCCCCTTCTTTTCTTTCACCCAATTACGTTTCAAAGATATCACCTTTTTCTATTGCTAAAATAGCTTTTTGGGTCGAGGGTTTTGTGATATTTGTCCCCAAAAAAGCTTTATTTATTTATATGTTCCCCGTCCATCACCATATTGTTTTGTTATCTTAAACATAGGTTTATTACTTTGATCCATGGGAAATATCCTTAAGGCTCAGAGGCACGGGAAGACATTTTTGGCAGGGGGTGCTGTTGGTGGGGGACGAACTTTTGAACGGGGGTCTGGGGGCCCTCCCCCATAAATGTTTTTTTAATGCAATTTCCTGCATTCTAATCAATTTTAGGGCATGGCAAATCCCGTCTGACTCACTCTTTCAGAATCTACCAAAGAGTTAGTACACACAACACAATCATTTCTGTAGCAATCAGAATCAATGGTAGCAACTCATGAACTCGCTCTTGCCAGTACTACCTACGGAACTGAAAATAGCTATTAAACATAAAGCACTCGGCAGTGCTGTACATGAAAATAGCATAACCCAATGACTTGCCATTTCCCTCTTTGTTGCGGAAGAGTTAATGTATTGCTTTTCAGTGCTGCTGATATAGAATAAAAATAAATACATTGTCACAGTATTATTATTTTTATTATTATAGACCTGTTAGGCCTTTATTACAATGTGGCACACAACACGCAGCATTCCATTTTGAGTGAACCCATAAACCACAGGCACACTGGTTTTATTCATTGACAGTTTAAGTGCAGACAAACTCCCTTATTGGAGTCAAATAGGTGGTTGTAAAATAAAAATAAATAACAATATCCCATATATCATGTTTAAAAAAATAGGCCTAAACAAAACAATGCATTCATCAATCATTAAGGTGTATTACTTCACGGTAGTTAAAAAACATTAAAGAAACATTGAGATACGCATTCATATAAACATCATTTACCCATTCCAAACGTAGATTTGGGCTCTGGAGTGCGGTGGATAAATTCTCCAATTACATCCTGAAGATTTAAATCGTCCAAGATGCCTTTGTGGACGTGGAGTAGGGCCATGTGGGTCAGTCTGCACTAACTGACCGTGCTGCGGAGCCAGGTTTTCAGGCGGCGCAGAGCTGAAAATGATCTTTCCGAGCATGCTGTTGACACAGGTAAACATAGGCACAGGTGGATAAGCTTCTCCACTTCTGAGAAGAGGCCTCTAGTTTGGGGATGAAGCGCTGCCATGAAGCGACCCAGGTCGTTCACTGTGTGAAATGCTTGGTCATTGGTCAGGCCACCCAACATTTTCAGTTGCAGGGCGATAGACTCAAATCTTGCATTGGCAGCTGAAGGGCACTGACATCATCACTATCAGACACAAGGCCCCTGGCAGAATCCAGCAGCACCTTCTCTCTCCTTGCCGCTGTTGACATTCCTGCTTGGTCAAAACGGCGATCAAGCTCGGAATTCAGCAGGTCCACCGCCTCGAAAAATTCCCGTCTCATTTCGCCTCTCCTGCACAATCTGCTACATCCTCCACCGCGGCGGTATCCCGAAAACGGGACGGTGTTCTGCAGACCCTAGATTCGTTAGGTCACTCTAGGCTGTGAGCAGCTGCGAATGCTTTGGCCTTCACAAATATTGTTTCCACAGCTCTATCTCCCCTCAGTGCACCTACAAGCATAATAACAAAGAATATGTCATATATACAGTATTTATATATAGCCTAGGCCAGGTATGTCAAACTCAGGCCAGAATGATTTATATATGCAATGTCTTTGTAGGCCTATTTATTGGCCTATATTTTGTTTGGTCATGAAAACACAAATATAATTGTAGGCTTATACAATGAAGGAATCGGATTCTTACTCATATGCTCCTTGAGAACGAGGATGCATCAAGTGTGCCGGACACACTCGCGTTGTCACCCTGCAGACTCTTTGCCACTGTCTCGCATGGCCCAAACATCGCTTCACAGCAAAGCAGACCGTATGCTGTTCTGGCTTTCTGCGCTTGCTTCAGGAGTCCAGATATTTTCTGGCGAGTCTCGCCGCGAACAGTTCTGTCCTCCTGTAGAGTGCGTAGGGTCTGGAGGAGCGGCCCGTAACCCTGTAGCAGTCTGCTTATAGCCCTGGTCCTCACACATCACCTTGTGGGACACAGCGCTGCTAGGTTGGTGACAGGTTCCCCCACTGAGAACAGGCTCTGGTAGAGACTCATTCGTTTCGCAGACTCCCGGATGACAGTGGAGGTGCTCTGAACAAAGCTGAAGATTTCCGCTATCAGAGAAACATCCCGTGCCACCTCTTGCAACGCCAGGTCTAACGAGTGGTTACAGCAATGGACAAACAATGAGCCAGGACAACGTTCTGCCAGACGCTTCCGCACTCCACATATTCTTCCGGCCATGTTGCTTGCCCCGTCAAAGCAGTAGCCCTGTAGCTTTTCAATAGGCAGGTTCAGTTGCAAAAATATGTCAACAATGTACCTAAACAGAATGTCTGCCGTGGAGTCTGGTGCACTGTAGAACCCCCAAAAAAACACTTTGTTTGCCCATTTCAGAATCCACGTAATGTAGATGGCAGGAAAAATGTTCCGATGAGCTGATATCTGTGGTGCCATCAGCTGTCAACACGAAGTAACTTGAACAATTTGCCTCCTGTACCAACTTTTGCTGCACAGCATGTGCAATCTGCTCAATCATTTCGTTTTGGATCGTATCCGAGAGCCAATTATCTCTCCGCAGCATCCATTTGCGAGCTTCAGGAAGAGACTCGGTGCGATCCAGCACCATTACCCAAAAATTGCCGTCCCGATGGACGTGGTCACGGAGTGATAAGCCTTGTCGGAGCAAATAGCGCACCGACCTGAACGCCTCGTTCAGAACGAACCTGGCAGTTTTCTGATCTTTTGCCACCACGTCGGAGAGTAAAGCGCTGATTGTAAATCAGCGACTGTAAAGCGCTCCTCAGTATCTTGCAAAGGGCTAGCAGCAGTGCTAACAGGGATCACATCAGCGGCAGCAGCACCTTGTCCTGACGCTCCAGTGCTTGGTAATATTCTTGGTCCGATGCGTTGGGCTGTGGATTACTATTCTTCAAATGTTTGTTTTGGGGAGGCTTTGAAAAAAAAAGACGACATCCTCTTCTGCGACATGTTTGCTTCTCTTTGCTAATTTTAACACAGCGGGCTCGCGGGTTTTGTTTCGAGGAATCTCAATCACGTCAGGACAAAAGAAAATCTGATTGGCCACACAACCAATAGTATTATTTTTTTTTTTTTACATTCGTACAACATTTATTCTTGAGTTTAAATATTTATTTATTACTAGCCCATGCCGCTCCGCGGGCCACTGCATTTATACATGGTGACATATCTATGGATAATATGTTGAGGCAAGGATTGAACCTTGCATCAAACAATGAAGTTTTTTTAAAGCTTGATTAGATGATGATAGAGAATGATGTGAATATTTTTCAAAAAAAGGAGAGGGGAAAAATATATATTATCCACTAAATCTTGATTAAGTTCCTCTCCTTATAACTACAAATATATATGTATTTATTTTTCTTTTTTCCCCTTTTCTTACTTTAAAAATAACTTTATCGTCTCTTTAAAAATATCAGTTTCGAAGCTCCGCCACCAGGGGGTGCTGCCGCACCTCCCGCATCCCCAGTTCCCGCGCCACTGTTAAGGCCTACAAAAATGACAAACGGTCAAGAATTATAAGCATACGCCAACAAAAATCAACTATCACAGTATATATTTTTTACAGGTCCAATGATGAAGTCTATCCTTGAAAAATACTTTATTTGCCGAAGTAAAAAGTTTTGTTGAAGAGAAAAAGCAATATGTATTCGTTTTAAACAGACTAGAAGATGGTAAATATATAGACATAGTGGACACACTTGGTATTTTGAGTCTACTACTTCACTACGACAAATACATACATCTAATCCATTACTAGCAAACAATCCTTATATTTTACAACAAAGAATGATGGAAGTTGAACTATAACTATTATTTCTCCTATGTTGAGATTTAGATCATTATTATTATCTAACTTTATTATATTTATATGATATATATAAAGTATATATATATATATATATATATATATATATATATATATATATATATTACCTTAGAAATTCGAATAAAAATTCCCTCTGCCTCTTCATGACATTAACGGCATCTGTAATTAAATATTATCCCGGAATATCACACTCTCTTAAAGTACAGAAGACTTAAAATATTTTAATAAATGCCCCTAACTGTTTTTATTTTTTTGTTATCATGTGATCTTTTAATTGTATTTAATTTGTTTGTTCAGCATCGATGCTAAAATTTTAGCTAAAATCTTATTTATATAGTTTTACTATGCATTATCATCGATTTTTATATAATAATCTGTATATATATATTTTTTTTTTCTGAACTGTGAATTTAAAAAAAAAGCTTCATATATTACAATCAAGTGTTCGTTGTTGTTATTGTTGAACACGGCATTTATGAACTAGTTTAATATAACTCACCAGGGCAAATATTATATTATAAAATGAAGTCAAACATTACTGTCAATATGGTATATATATATATATATTAATATTTTGTAGTTTTACAATATTCTTTGTTTAGGAATAAAAATTCTTTGAAATATGCGAATAAATAGTTTGGTTTTCATTTAAACCAATATTATTTTTCTCCTAAGGCAAGATATTTCTCTTTGAAAGAATGTATGGTCTTACTATTTTCATTCCAAAAAACGTATTTTTATTCATGTATTGAATTATATTATTATTGTTTAAAAAGGAAAGTTTTTTTATAGGTTGATATATTTATATATCCTCTAAACAAACAAGGCTTGCATATATCCACTTTTTTCTTGTGTGTGCGTGTGCTTCCAATAGTTGATGAAACTTTCTTATAATGTAGTTTTAAAAAGGAAACTTCTTCCTCTTCAGAATTATAATGAATATGGTGCTTTGATAGATACATTATATTTTAAGGTTGTTATCACAATATTAAATATACAACTGTTTGCAAGAAATAATTCTAAGACAACTGGAGGGTTGATGAAGTTGTACTCGTGGAGGAATTATGTGCTAAATCATTACTTGTATATATATATATATATACTATATATATATTATATATATAGATATATATAGAACGCTCATTAGTTAATAGAAGTAATTAGTTTTGTAAACACAACGAGAGATATTGAAACGGAACGATGAAAAATCGTTTTTAGTATTCCGTTTGGGCTAAAATCATATTGGCAACACATCGCGGCCATAATTCTATGGAAAAAAAGTTCCTCGGAGTCAATAATGTGTCAATAATTTGGAATGGAAATCTGGAGCTTAGCCTTGGTGCTTACAGATTCTATGACTGTTTTTGTCCGTGAAAAAGAGAGAGAGGGGTAAAGAGAGGTATAAAAGGAAAGAGAGAGAGAGAGTGAGAAAGAGGAGGAAAGAGAGGGAGAAAGAAAAAGTGAGAGAGAAACTTATTTCTCTCTTCCTGTCTCTCTTTTTCCTTTTTACCCCTCTCTCTTTTTCACAGCCAAAAACATAGAATCTGTAAGCACCAAGGCTAAGCTCCAGATTTCCATTCCTATCAACAATACATGACTATGTTATTTTTTATAGATAACTAATGGACGTTTTACACACAAAAAACCTTATAATACGCTTTAATCGACTGACCGTCGATACCATCCACCAAAGATGCTCACGATTCTCAATTTCAAATGGCTATAAGAGCCCAAATGAGGTGGTGTATGTTTAACGTAATTAAATATTTAGCCTCTTTCACCATAAGTATAAAAAGTGGAGTGGGCATTGTTTTATTCATACAAATGAAGTGATGAATAAAATTCTAAAACAATAAAGCAAAAATGACGAACCTCTAAAAAATTGTCATTCGAATGACTCGTCCAACTGAAATCACCAAAGTAAATAATGATCTTAATCGTGAATTTACATTATTTCATAAAAATATTATCATATAAACATATGTGTCAAATATATATTTATAAATTTCTAACATTTAAAATCAATATTTTGATTGGTTCGCAGAGTAGTGTGAGTATTAATGTAACGGAACGGAACGCAAAAAATATGTTGAACAGAACTACTAAGAGTCGAAACGCTCACAAGTCTAGAAATAATATATTTAATTAATAGCTGCATAAAAATATTCAAGCTTTAGCTTTGAAAGCAACTGAGCTGTAGGTCTCTCAGCATAAATTTAAAACATCGGGTAAACTTTAGGACTTTTAATGTAAGTAACAAAAATCTTTGGTTATGTATTAGGACTCTACTTAACGTGACGTCAGAATGTGGCAAATATTAATGTAAACGTGTTTCTTAGTGACTGAACGACAGGGTCTCTCGGTACATTCAGATAAGTGTAAATTATCTATTGGCTTTAATAAAATAAGCCTTCCCCTAATATTAATGTAAGCAATATTATTTGCCACACTCTGGCATTATGTTAAAGCGATCCATACAATGCCAATGAGTATTTAATTACAAAATTGCCAACAGTAGTGACTACTGACATTGTTTTATTTTACATAACAGACTCGCATTCTGGTTATTATTATTTTCCTATTTCTTGTCTCCTCTAATCACGATCGACCTCTTATAACAAATATGTTATATATGAGCTGAGAGGTTCAAAACTAAAGATAGCCTGCAAACTACACTACTTTTAATGTGGAGGTTACAAATTTGAAAGGTTTTCTTTTTTTTACTTTAGACATTTGCATTGAAATACAATTCTTAAAAAAATCGTATTTGCCTTCAGAAAAATACAATAAAGTATTTTAGTTTTAGAGGTCTTTTCGATCAGCTTTATCGAAAAAGTCCTAGATTACATTGACGAATTGAAATCCGAGTATACTTATCGATGTCTTACAGAATATAATTCGATATAACAAAAGTTGGGACTCCGAAGAAAAAATATATTTCCGATAGCAGTAGTCGTTTACAGGCTGTGAAAAGAACTATCTTTAGACGGTACAGGTATTCGGTAGATTCTAAGAAATATATCCATGTCTACTCTATAAATCATCAATGAAGGGGGGTCGCAATCTATTTCCAAGAAGTTATCGAGAAATCTACCACTACCGAATGAGAAAATCATGTAATCGGTAGCGAAATTCGGTAGATCCTAAATTTATGAATGGTCAATAGCGGTAAATAAAAATCTACCACTGATACTACATTGTCTGCATATAAATTTACAGACAAAAAGTGATATGTTCTAAGGATAGCAAAAAGGTTGTTTCGCAAACCAAATAACATGATTTCTTCATTTGATATACTATTTTCTTTACCTTTATGTACGATAGTAAGATTAATGACCCATTTATCGACAAGTATATAAAAATATTTCAAGTCCTTTTGTTCTTGAGTATGAGCAGTTGCTTTATTTAATCTATATTAATAGGTGGAAGAGGAGGATCCAATCAGAGGATTTGTAAACGGTACATTATTGCACAATGCCAACTGTTTTTTTAATATTATGCCCTCTTTTTTTCATTCAACCAATCGTATTTCTAAAATAAATATTATCTTAACCATAGAGATATAAAGATATAGAGAGCTAATTCCCTTCAATACCCAGAAACATCGTTTAGCTGTATTCTGTGCCCAACATAAACAAAGTAATTTGTATTACGTCATCGTAAGTTGATCATAGATAGATTTGTTTATATTGGGCACGATGACGTATGCCTCAGAATAATCCAATAAGCCCTCTATGTCTTTATATCTCTATGATCTTAACATATACATGAGATATTTTCACTTATATTTAAAGAATGACAAACCTCTTATTGTAATATCAGATTAATGACGTCAAAGTTTTGACCGGTTTGAGATTAAGTCTCATTCACTACTCTTTTTTTCAGAATCTATCCAATGGACACAAAACATTAAGATATTTTATTTATGTCCTTGGACTCTTAAGATTCGGCAGACTCCCTCTGTCCTTCCGCTAAAATATGTTGCATAATATCTTATTTGTTTTATTTGTTTCAGGTGCCATTCCAGTTCCTTGTCATCCTGCTTCGGAGGATGAGTCCCCTCGATGTGCATCCTCCTCGATAACCGAAGGGAAGCGTCCTCCCAAGCCCCCTCGACAGCCAGATAGTCCCAAAGCATCATCCTCTTCCAACTCATCATCAAATCACCTAGTCCAATGCACCGGAAGCAAAGTATCGCCAACCAGTAAGGGAGCAGAAGAAATGGTACTGCGACGCCTTCGACAAGAGATTCAGACTTTAAAAAATAAATTTTCTGAGTCACAAGAGGATGGGAAAAGGTAAGATCCGGAAATTTAAATTGACAAAATTGGTTGTCATTTGAAGCTGCAGAATTAAGTTATTTTTCCATGTTTGCTTTTGTTACCAATTATATTTTTTAGTATTCTATATATATTTATATTATATATATATTATATTATATATATATATATATATATATATATATCTTTCATTCCATATGTTTGGCGTTCTGTAGTACCTATTTACTGAATACCAATTTACATTCGGTAATCAAAGTTCTGGTCAGATCATTAATTATGATATGCATATCCTATATTAGGACCGAAATCAACTTCTTGAAAACAAATTGCTGGTTCAATTTGAGGATCCAGAGTTTCAAGTCCTGGAGGCGGAGCGGATTCGTCTTTCCCTTTTGGAAGAAAAGATCAAGGAGGTTCTCTCAATGCTACGAACGCTTAACTCCATGGTAAGTCCTTGCACTATATAAAATCATTTTTGGCATTATTAAGATATATGTCGGGTGGATTTTTATATATATATATATGAAGGTTGAGGGGCAAAATCATGAAATGTTTCTGTTGAATAAGTTATTCAGTATATTTTATAAAATAAATACACAAAATAAAAAAGTGTATTTGTCACTTTTGTCATTATATAATCAGTTTTAAGAAAGCAAATGGCCATAATGTTTCTGCTTGAAGCAAGACAAATCGACTGTGGATCTTGTGATGTAACGTTTAAAAAAATAAAGAGGCCTTGGGTGATCGAAAGCATTATTACAATCCATATATCCAAGTTGAAAATATATTAGTTTGTGAACTCTTCTAATTCCTTCGATCCGTAGGAAAACAATGGGCTTGCCTAATTCAAATGTAAGTCATTCATTAAGGATACAGATTGACTGTCTCCTGTTCTACTACGTCGCCTACTTTTAATCTAAGTTGGAAAATAACAGCCTATTCAGTGATCTAATATGTTACTAAATTATTCAAAGAGCCATGGCCGGATAAGATTTCCTTTTCCTTTGATGAGATATTGACCCAGTTATTAACTAAATAAATATTCAATTAGTGGGCATCGAAAGCACTCTCCAAAACAACTCCTAAGAGTCATAACAAAGAAATAACACCCACCATTAGTGATGTTTTGGGGTGTCTCACATACACTAAGTTTCGCTTCTAATGTTTTTTGATGGAAGGTCTTATATCGATGCATTAAGGATTAAACTCATTCAGTGGATAAAATAAGTTGATAGTGAAAACGATTAGCAGAATGGGGCACCTGCTCATATTGCGAAAAACCACCCAAAAGTTATATGTTTTTTTTTCGTACACTTGGTACTATTAATCAACATCTTCAAAAAACAATTCACATAAAAAATTATTCTTCAAACGGCATAAACACAACAAAACATTATCTACTATAGGGTCGAAATCTTGGGGAGGAGGGGTTTTCATACTTCTGCATTGATATAAAATATACTGAACTATACTGAAATGGGGCACCTGCTCATATTGCGAAAAACCACACAAAAGTTATATGTTGAAGATATTAAGCTATGGACTAAAAAACGTTTTGGCCTACCTTTTTGCCCGACTTCAATCCTCTAGATTTTGACATTTGAACGCAATTGAAGCACAAAGAATATGCTAAAAGATAACAAAATATTTGTGAGTTCAGAAAGAAGTTTGCCGTTTGTTGAATACATTTTGATGTCGCTTAAAGTCGACGCATGCAAGTTTTTTGGACCTCCATTGAAAAAAATATTGAAGTAGGGGGGGAATACATTGAATGAAGACTGTAAAATACAATTCAGTATAATATATATTATAACTAGAGGCATATACACTCAGAGAGTGCAAACCTCCGCCGTCACGGGGTCCTTATGAGCCTTCCGAGGCGGATTTTTCACGACTGGGGCGGCGTAGAGGGACGGGGGAGGGTTCCCCTAGACGGAAATTCCGAGAGGAAGACGCTCCCGGCACCCGATTTATCAGCACAGCGACATCTATTGGCAGAGTAGGCTAACTTGAAATATTTATTAGTATTTAGCTCATTTTGCATCTTAATTCTGCACTCAGAGATGCCAAAATTTAATCACTTGTTCCTTTTGGCACTTCTAACAGCTCCACAAAGTTTCATCTGAATCCTTTCCGTACTTTTTGAGTTATCCTGCTGACAAACCAACCAACAAACCAACGCCAGTGAAAACAATACCTCCTTCGGCGGAGGTAATAAGGAGTTGGTATTATGAATTTATAAAGCATAACTTTACTCGTGACTGTTGAGGAAAGAAGACATTCATCCTGATGAATACTAAGTGTCCCTTTCCATGGTATTTGAATCATATCATTTCATATTAATTGATTAATATTAATTAAACAAAGCAACTTTTCATTTTTTTTTGCTTGTATCTGTCGATAAATGGATCATCACTCTAAATGTGAGATGTAGAAAAAGAAAGAAAACAGTGTTACCCAACGGAGACAAAAAAATATGTTTGTTAGTGAGAACTATCATTTTTGTTATCCCTAATCATTAATGAAGCAAAAAAAAAATGGACGACAACTCTTCAATAGCTGTAAAAACCTGCTTATTAAGGGAAAAGTCGTCCTTTTTCCAAAGAGATATAAATATATGAAGAGATTACCTACTAGAAAACCGGAGTAGTGGAGTTGAAGTTAGTGTTTGTCATGACAAACGGCTTTTAAATTAAGTGCTTTATATTTTCATAACTTAAAAATATTAAAATAATTAATATTTGTATCCATGAATAATAACGGGTGAATAATTATAATTGAGTTTTGGAAATGATTTCCTATTAGGAACTCCCTCCTTTTACCTTTCTTTTTTTACGAGGGTAGTTAAACTTTGACATAAAAAGGAGGGAGTTCCTATTCCAGGTTATGGTATTCCCTGGTTTGCGAGAGCAGCTTTTTCTCTATCTCTGCTTATATGTCTGTACCATAGAGATATAAAGATATAGAGAGCTCATTCCCTTCAATAGCAGAGAAACATCGTTCGGCTGTATGTTTGTGTCCAATATAAACAAAGTAATTTGTACTACGTCATCGTAAGCTGATCATAGAGATAGAAGGATTTGTTTATTTTGATGACAAAAACGTATTCCTCAGAAGAATCCACTAGACTCTTTATGTCTTTATATCTCAATGGTCTGTACCTATTATTTCCTTGTTATCACATTTACTCACTCAAAGTGGGGACCCAGTCTCCTTGGGACCCAGTATTGTATTTCTCTTTGGATTAAATAATACACCGTTCATCAAGTGTCCACTCTTTACTCTTTATATTTATCCACATTCCTATATTATCTTTTGCAGAATATATCCCCATCCTCCCTGGGAAGACTTGTTCTAGAGGCCGTAGAGCATAGCATCAGTCCCGGAGACGGTGAGGTCCAGGTCTTCAAGTTCCTTAATCACTTGTATCATGGAACAAGGGACTACGAGCGGGTATCTGGGGAAAACATGATTCAAAGAGCACTGGACGCCATTGAAATGGAGAGCCGGGGAGCCAATGAAGAGGAGGCTGACTAAACGCAACAGTCCCTGGATGTAGTCATCATTGCAATTAAAAAAAAACATGGAACTTTTAAAATATAATAACAAAAAATATCTTAGTTTCATTCAAGCCCTAAATAAACAAGGTTTATACAAATTATAAATAAGAGCCAGTTCCAGTTATTGGCACCATGAGTCCTAATTAGTATTTATTTTACAATCAATAGTAGCTACTTCATCCTGGCGTTCTTCTCTTTGGAAAAAGGTATACGACTCGGCCTTTTACCGAAGAGAATAGAGAGTTGTAAAAGGAGAAGAAAAGTAACAAAGTTACTATGTAATAAAAATGGTGGGACGAGGTTGGGAGACAAGCTGTGCATGCAAAAATAAAAGGATACTTTTCTATATAATCCCTACTTTTCTTTCATATGAATTCAATTACGATAGCTTATGAAGAAAGTCTTTTGATTTCTATCTAGATAAGACTTGCATTAGGCCAAGAAGATACAATAGGCGATAAGGCTGCTGGGAGACTAAGGCTCTATTAATAAATAAAAAGACTCGCCACTCAGCACCTATCCATCTATTCAAATAGTTTCAGTCAATCTTTAGAGGTACGGTACTATTTTGCGCATTGATGTGCCGGATAGTTCGAAAAAAAATAAAATTTGATTCATGACGCTATGATGGCCTTATTTTTTTTTATTCGTAGTATCTATGACCAAACTTGTGTTAATAGACTTGGATCTTTCACTTTATGATAATTTTCAAGACAAAAAAATAACCGCAATTTGTATGTTGATTTCAAGAAATCAAAAAAACCAAATATTTAAAATATTTCATCAAAACAAATATCTTTGTGTTTCTATCAACCTTTTCTTCTTTTTCCCCGATGTGTAAGCAAGTTTGTGTAAACCGTTCAGCATTAGCTGTAAATTATGGTGCTTTTTATATCACACACAAAAATAAACTATATCATGCAACATAAATAATCACATAACATATGCTATATCGCTTAAAATGCAAAGTTGCAAATCTTTATTTAAGAGATGGGAGCAAATCATTATCTTGTTTATTTCACTAGGGATGACTCCGATAGTTCGATAACCACCCGAGTTTGTAATTACACAAGGTGAAATGGTCAATTTACTTAACGAAATGGTGTGGAAAATATAGCTTAATAGTCTTTTTTGCTCTTTACACTATCAATATTGATTGTAGAAAAGATAAGGAAGAACTGTTATAGAGAACACAACAAATCGTAAATAAAATAAACAAAAGTATTTAAATAAAAATTTGAGTAAAATACATAAACAATTGTGTATATGAACGAAAACGAGCATACATAATGATTATTTATTATATATTTTTAATGCAATAATCGCCAAAAGGAAAAAAAACCAACGGACAAAAGGACCAGAAAAAGAAAATAATGGCTATACTGGTAAAAATACATAATGGGAAAGGATTTGAGTGAAATACACCTAAATATTGGCCAAGCAATTTTTCTTATCTAAATAAGTAATGTTAAAAAATACTTGCATTTTTTTGTGCCTATATGGTTTGATAGAATTGCATCCGAAAGGTATAAATAAGTATATTAGCGTTAAAACTAGTCACTCGAACCTAGATATTATCAATGAGGTAGACCAAAAATGACCATCCTCTCAGGATTCGAATATTTAAAATTGTTTGGATAATATTTAGTTGGATTAACAACCAAAAAATATTTATCGCTGTATTTTGACCGTTCTCTTATATGTCAATAATATTCATTGATTATTTAGACCCTTGTTCATATAACATTTTTCCCTCGGCCTTTCTTCCAGACACCTTAAAACACACATGTTTTTCTTATATATTGTCTGGGCAATTAAATGTGTGTTACTTTCATTATTTCAACTTTTAAATAGATTGCAGACTTGTGGGCGTTCGCACCCTTAGCGTTCGCCCGTTCGATTTGCAAAAAAAGTCCGTTCAGGCGTTCGTCCAGTCAATTTTTTACCGTTCGTCCATTCGTTGACAAACATAAATTATTTCAATTTGTTCTACTACAAATCTGCCAAAATTCCATGTTAAAAACCGTCGTCACTTTATCTAGAATGACTCTCAGTAATTTGAATTTTACTTCTGTTTGTTAAAAAAA
>CP045900.1:10553845-10570934 GCA_013387185.1 Caligus rogercresseyi
CTGTGCAGGCGAATCTAGACTAACTTGAGTACTTGTATCTCAGAAACCAGTTAGGGTAGAAGCTTAAAAATGTATGAACTGGTAGTATATCCTATGAGCTTTGTTTAATAACAAAAAGATTGAAAATGTCCTGGAACTTGAGCGCAGGACGGCCATTATTGTGGCGCTCCGTTGCGGCCGTGCGCCAAGAATATCATCGACTTCTTCAAATTCCCCAAAGCTACTGTTTACAGCATTGCCAAGTCCTTCAAGGAGTCGGAGGACATCGAGGAAGGATTCCTAACACCGGAAAGAAAGACTCCAGACCGATCCCAAGTCAGGAAGAGGAGCGCCGACTTCATTGATGTTCTGGTCAAAGGAGTTCTGGACCCCCAGCAGCCCTGACCTCAACCCTGCGACTACTACTTGTGGGGGTCCTTGAGAGGGACACTAACAAGCGTGCTCACAACACTGTGGACTCCTTGAAAGCTGCCATCATCCAGGCAGTGGCCAACTTGTCCAGGGAACAGGTGGCTCATGCCGTTGGGAGGTTCAGGCACCGTGTGGAGGCTGTTATTGTGAAAGGAGGAAGTTGGATTGAATGAACATTAAGAGAAAAGTCATTTAATTTGTGTGATATGAAAAAAGTCAATTAAAAGGTGTTATGGTATGAGTATCTTCTTTCCGTGCTAAAAAAAGTCAAGATTCGCCTGCACACCCCTGTATTATATATATATATATATATATTATAATATATATATATATATATTATATATATATACTATATATATATATTATATATTATACTCTCACAATGAGTTACATAAAGATTGTTTGGATCATTTTATTTCAAAACTTGCATTAAGTGGAAAGAAAAAAAAATGCAACTATCAGTTTATCATTTTTAAGGGGGGAGGAAAGAAAAAGATTTATAAGTTATACAGTATTCTACGTAAGCAGTAGATTTGAAGGATATTGATCGTATGCAAAGTCATTTCTGAACTATAGATTTAAAAAAAACTTTATATGTAGAGATTAATTTAAATTTTGAGTTCTCGTTTGCATATTCAAATTAAATATTTTTCTTTTGGTCTTCATTATAGAAAGATTGCAACTTAAATGTGAAAATTATCCCTATATATATTCAAACCCTTCCCATTTTCTGTTATGAATTATTTAGTCAAACATGTTTATGTACATTTCCACTTGATTTCCAATTTTGTATTTACATGATTCCTCTCTCATTAGTGAGTGAATAAATATATAACACTTAATGGTAATATTTGAAGACTTAGGTGCTATCTTTGTATAAATGTATATGTTATGCTTATAGTCGGAGAGAAAGAGAGAAGCACTTTTCCCTTTGAGTTAATTGAATAATCTGACGTATACATACATACAGCAACATAAGTACAGAAGTAGGGACGATTATTGATCAATTAATGGAATTAAGAAAGTCGGATATTGTTCATGAAATAGAAATAAGAGTATCAATGTAGGAGGTTCTCAGTACTTATCATCTTAGGCGATGGGGAGATGCTTGGTTTGGGTGGGGGCAGCATTCAATTTGCCCGAATTTTAACAAGAACTGTTCAATCGGTGAAAAAAAAAAATGAATCGAAGAAAGCTATGCAGATTAATAATTCTTTATAGTAATTTCATACTATTCATTACATTATATTATTTTGTTATACTTCAAAGTCCAGTTGTTTCATAATTTCATTTTTTTTAATGCCCGAATACCTCAACCAATTTGGCCAAATTTGAGACCTCACCCGAGTTTTTTTTTTTTGGGGGGGGGGAAGTTGCCCTCCTTGCCCCCCCCCCCCCCCTGTCTCTACGCATATGCTTATCATATATGAAGTGTGTAGATAACGTTGAGTACGATGGATAATACTTTACTAAAGAAATACAATTATAAGCTTTTTTTAGCTCGAATTGTGAAAAATATGTCAGTGGGACTATACCGACATTTATTTACTTATGGATACTCCAAATAAAATATTTTTTTCAAGCCTTTGGAATTTTTGTATAAATGTTCTTATAGGGCTTCTTGATTTAATAGATGTTTTTGTTTGTATTTTGTAGAGATTAACTTCTTCCCGGTGCTTTAATTGTAAGCTATAACTTAGGTCGGGTATTTTATACGTAATTACTCCGCTTAATACATGACGTATGCCTTTAGATATTTTTTTTCCAGCATAATATGTTATGTGGTATGGGATACAGATTTTAAAGAGTTTTTTATGTCTTTTAAATTATTTTTCTCGGTCTTTCAATTGTAAAATATAACTTTGAAATTATGATTTTTACGTTATCATTTATATATATATATAAACGACCAGGACACCTTTTTTCGACGCGGGACCCGGGCCGGGACTTAAATTTTTCAAGACGGGCAGGGAATTAATATATTTTTTCGTTCCTTCGACAATCTAAAGTGACAAATTTCCAAAAAAAGTGATGACATTTTTTAGAAAGGAATCTCCAAAATATTGAAGAAGACTTTTTTTAGAAAAGAATCTCCAAAAAAAAAGTGCACACGGTTTTTTTTTAGAAAACAATCTACAAAAAAAAATCTCAGAAAAAGTGATGACTTTTTTTTTTAATATTTCGAAAGATCCTTTCTAAAAACTTATGAATGACAAACGAAAGAAAATATTTAAGTCCGGCCCGGTGTCTAAAAAAACAGGGACAACGGGCCGGAACGCTCAACGCATCAAAAAAACAGATGGGATATATAATATATCAGATTTTACTATTAATTATAATACTTATCAAATCTCTATACAAGTTTCGATTTTAGACTCGTTTTTGTTTCCATTCTCTCACCTTCTCATATTTGATCTGCTGTCTTAAACTCTAATCAATACCTCTATGTACACAGATACCCCAGTGTGGTTGTGTCTTACTTTAGTTTATGTATATTTGTATATGTTTGTCTATTGTAAACAGTAATAAATTCTAACTAACCTCTATGTACACAATGAAGCCACGTCTTCAAAATATATTTTCTTTTTGAGACCACCTTTTAAAAGGTTTGAACTTCAATGAAAATGTGCAATACAAACGAATATACATCTTGGTTATGATAACGAAAATATAAATGGGAAAATACAATACAGCAAATAGATTAAGTAGAAATATCATTTAGAATGATAGCATTCATTTATCAACGACACAAACAGCACATGCTGTTTCCCACTTTTCAAACGTAATTCTCATTTCCTTCGTCTTCAGGAAAAGAAAAAAAGAAAATTAAATCGTGCTTCTTGCTTACGTGATACATATTATTTTAAAAGTATACTTGAAGCTCCTTCATTTTGCAAATGAATATTATGATGAAATGAAACCTATATCATTCCATATAACAAAATATGGACTTGAATATGATATTTACGTAAGAAAGAATATTTTGCAAAATACCAATCTAACGGGCAATATAAAAAAGGAAAATATATTAAATCAGATGTAAAAATAGCATACATGACTTATTGTGGTTAATAAAAACTTTTACAAACATTAGAACTCTCACATAAGGCAAAATATAGCTAATATTTATGAAAGAAAAATATATCTTTGTGAGGGTTATTTTTTGTAATGACTATTTATAAATAACTTTGTAAAAGTACCTGACATGGTGGTTTTTAATTTACATTTTTTTAATAGTAAGGCCAACAAGCTTAAAGGTTTAATCCTTCTCTGATGACTTAAATTGTAGATGTCTATTTGATAATTTAAAAGATTTTTTTTGGTGAAATATATTTTAATTTATACTATAGAAAAGAATTAGATTAAAATACCCAACCCAGGGATTAAAAGGGGGTTCACAAGCCATAATAATGGATTATTGTACTTAATAGTCCACCGCAAATGAAAGTTTAGTTCGTCAGAATGGTGGGTTTATGTACTAAAACTCACTTTCTAAAATTGACTGCTCTAACTCTAGCTGACACCCTTCCTTCCAACTTCTAATGAGATATGTTTATAGTGTAAGTGAATCGAGAGAAAGACATAAAATTAAAGCTCATTAATTGATTGTAATATACTTGAATTACATAAATCCAAAAATACCTTTTCATAACATATAAAAGATTTAACGATTGGTTTAATTGAACATCATGGCCTAGTCAGTGAATACTATAACATGGAATGTTAGGAACTCCTTCCTTTTCTCTTTCTTACCAAGGTAGTTAAACTTTGACATAAAAGGGACGGAGTTCCTATTCCAGGTTGTTATAGTATTCCCTGGCCTAGTCCACTTTTACATTATTTTTGAATAACAGTCGGGATTCAACCAGAATATCACGTGGGAAAACCTTTGTATCAGAATTAAAGAAACAATTGAATGCTTCGTGTATAGTAGAATAACTCAAATATCATAGATTGTTCATTTAACTTTATCTACATTCTGGACCACAGAGTGAAATCTCTTAAATGAGCTTTTTGGTTTCAAAAATATACAATCATTGGTTTCGAAATTGTGAAAGATTTGTAAGTACACTTCGATACCTCTTTCTTCAATCCTCTCATTTCAATTTTGTCTAAATGATTAAGTTTTTATAATAGCATATCGTTTGCCAATTGATTTTATAAGAGCTAATACATGATTTGATTGAGGCGAAGAATCGAATTCATGATCACTAAAAGATTAAAATATCATTACGATTAAATCCCATGTTTTTTAAGACCGCAGTACTAAATTTAAGTATTAATTGGAATCTCTGGGCAGGACATTGTTCGTTGAATTAAAAGTTTCTGAAACATTCTTTCCATTTCTAGATATACCTCGGTTACTTCTTTGGAAGTATGCATTAGGTATGTTTGCTGATGTCCTATCAATCCTCTTGTACAAACTTTGAAATGGGTACCCTCACTGAGGTGAGAGACTTCACGGAGTAGATGTCCAGCCTTCAACATTTGGAGACCAGTCGCCTTATTCTGCGCTTGAAGCTTACCGCTTGATGGACAAAAATGTGTGTGCTATGTACGAGAGATTGCCTGTAGAGATACATGGTTTTCCGATGAAGTTGGTGGGATGCTTCCCATGCGTTCTTGAATCCTGAACAATCGTTTAATGTTTTTTGTGAATAAGTATTACGAGGAATTTATTTTACTTATGATCCCAGAGATATAAAAACAAAAAAGGTTGCATGATACATGAAGGACTATCCCCCCCCCCCCCCCCCCCCCCCAAAAAAAAAATAGAATCAAAAATGCAAAAACATTGTTATTCAGCATATGAATGCTTTTTCTACTAAAAATAGTGGCAAAATCTGAAAAATAATACAATTTATAGCAATCTCAATTCATTTGCCGTCCTTTTTATATTAAATTATATTCCCTTTGATTTATAAAAATAACATATAATTTGCTATTAAATCAAGTACCTATTAGTTAATATGCAATCTGTTCGTAATGAGCTTTCGTCACCCCCATGTTATGAATCAGTAGTCATGCGTCCAGACTCTCTGCACTAAGGCACTGATTAGAAAAGTAATATCAATCAAAGCCTCCATTGAGACACTCATAGTTTAAATTTATATCTAAACTAGAGGCATATACACTCAGAGAGTGCAAACCTCCGCCGTCACGGGGTCCTTATGAGCCTTCCGAAGCGGATTTTTCACGACTGGGGCGGCGTAGAGGGACGGGGGAGGGTTCCCCTCGACGGAAATTCCGAGAGGAAAGACGCTCCCGACACCCGATTTCACAGCACAGCGACATCTATTGGCAGAGTAGGCTAACTTGAAATATTTATTAGTGTTTAGCTCATTTTGCATCTTAATTCTGCACTCAGAAATGCCAAAATTTAATCACTTGTTCCTTTTGGCATTTCCAACAACTCCAAAGTTTCATCCGAATCCGTTCAGTACTTTTTGAGTTATCCTGCTGATAAACAAAACCACCAACAAACAACAAACTAACAAACCAACGCCAGTGAAAACAATACCTCCTTCGGCGGAGGTTATAAAAGTAGTTAATTAGAAAAATATTATGCTCTTACAATATCTTGATCACAGAACGTTTAGGAAAATTTGCTAGAAAGCTCCGGACAAACCTGAGATAATGTGTAAAATAATAGTTATAATCACTAAAAAAAATATTGGGATTGCATAAGACAATCAAACCATCAAATATAAAAATTAAAAAGTGCATTTTTTTACGAAACCTTATATTCTCTATTTCATAAATCTCAGCAGTGCCAAAGATTATTTAAGTATTTACTGCCTAATCAAATGTGTTATTCAAATTCCATATAAGCATTGCTGTAGATAAAAGTATCCATTGAACATACATTTTCGTTTTTGGAGGTATACATTAAGCTCTTTGTCCCAGTGGACAAACATTGCACCAAGATATGGAACATCTAATGAGGTTTACAAGCATCAATTTTGCCCTCTGACTATGGTAAAAGCCCATAATTTTGTATTTTTATGTATGTAACTTAACATTTTAGTAGCAATACTCCTCAATGTGTAAAAATATTAAGAAAGTCAATTATAAATCCCATTATTTATAATATGTATGCAATGCAAGATATCACAATGAACTTAATAATTGTTCCTCTTTCCAATACTAAATATATATTTACATGGTTCTCTTGATAAATAAACCATTCAATATAGTGATAAAACTTTAATAAACTTCGTCAATCAGATAAACTTGTACCATCTTCATACTTCTTCTTCTTTTCTTCTTCAAAACACCAATAGAAGACACGCTACGGATTATAAACTTCTCTACCTAATCGATCAATCAAATTTTGGTTGGTGAACCATTTGTGCTTTTCATTTGCCTAGCGCAAATTAATGACTTTTGTTACTATAGGATTTTCCCATTCTAGCTATTAATGTTCCTAAGATATATTATAGTTTGGTTAAGGAAAATCACTACCTTTGCATGACTCTCTTTGAGGAAACCATGGTGTGATGAAACACCAACATGGCTTACTCTCTGTAATTTATATTGTAAGATTATTATTTCTATCAATGAAAAAAAATTATAAAAATATATAATTCCGTTTCTTTTAGTCCATGTTAATTGAAAAAATATAGTTTTTTTGTTTGAAAGGGACTTCAATTGTTATAGGCCAATATAGATGCGTAAAAAATGGCTCAGTACGTTCAACTTTCTATGTTGGGGGACAGGTTCGAATACTCCGAGAGGGAAAGGTCATTTTTGGTCTACCTCATTTATCAATGAGGTTCTAGGTCTATAGATAATTTGCACGCTAATATGCTTATTTAATTCACAAGGATGTATTTTGTAGAGCCAATTAGGCAAATATGTAGATACTAAAATTAATCCTTTGCTCGAGAACAATATCTATTCAAAATTTATTAAGCATACATATCAAACACTATGGTCGTCTGATGGGGTTCAGGTCCAAGGAAATACTTGCTTTGGAGAAGTCGTGCACGTACTTTGCAGCAAATAATCAAAGTGTCGATTGAGATCGTTCATGGGAAAGACATTTCCTTGTCGCAAGTCCTCGTAGAGGTCGTCAGGCAGGGTGACGGCACGCTTGAGGGGGTACTTATTAGGTGAATAAAAAATGCCCACTTAAACGGATGATAGAACAATAGCATCCTTTTGATATAAACTAAGAATTGCTGTCAGAATGATACAATTTATCATAATTCCATCAAGAGAACTTTTATCTTTCAACGGATCAGCTTTCTTATCAGATTTGTAAAGTACTTAAGGCTTCCAACTGGGATATATGTATTAAAAAATGAATATGATAACTTTTTTGTATTGAATATATATTTTGATTGAGTTGAGTATATAAATCAATCAAAATAATATTTTTATTGGTCTTTATTTAAAATCGTATTACATAAAATACAATTATAAAAAGTAGGTAGAATTGCATAAAAAATACATAAATAAACATTAATGTTTATAATTAAGCTGCCTAAAAAGTCCCAAACTCAACTACACAGAAATAATATGCATTATAAAAACAAACTATAAAAAAATAAATCACAAAAAATCAATAAAAACGGAGATATACATATATGACTATCTTCTTCAACAAGGTGAGGTGACGGCTCGAAGAAAGTACCATGTACGAAACCAACTCGATTACATATTTCCATGAATCCGGCTAACTCGGGGGATATTGAATTCCAGTGCGGCATATCGAGCTGTGGCAGAATTTGAGAATTTGGTTGAACCTATCAAACTCAGGCCGTTATTAATTTTATTAATCAATAGTACTAAAAGTATTATATATCAATCACATGTTTACATATCCAAAAATGAATTGTTCTTTAGTTGAATTCAAAGTGCAAATGTTTTTTTGTAATGTTAAATGTGTGTACTACTTTTTTTAAATAAATTTATGTTGTAAGGGGGAGCGTAATATTTTTGGAATTAATTGGAAAGTTTTTCACAATGTGTTTTTACTTGCCGCTTCTCTGAATAACAGTAAACCATATGTTTTTATTTCAAAATTATTTAGGATACAGTGGAGAATAAATATGATGAACAAAGGACTTTGTGCATAAGATCGCTATTTATGTATCTAATTCAACCTTGAGAGCATAACAAAAAAGCTCATGAACTTTCATAGCTTGTGTTTGTTTTTCCTCCTTCTGCATCAACTATCTTTTCTGCAGAAGAATGGGTTTTTTCATTAATGTTCTCTTATATATCAATATATTCATATTTTTTTCAGTCAACTACATTATTTTTTTATTGAGGCTTAAAATATTTCATGAAATAAGATATAAAATACAATAAAATATTTAGGGGAAAGAAGTATGAGCAGAACATCAATAAACATGTAGTTTAAAAGTATTACTCGCCTGAGTCGCCTTTCGAAACATAAAATGCAACAACAATATATTCAAAAATAATGCCAAAACTCAAAACAATACATATTTAAAACTCAAACACACACTAACGTTAAGAACATAATAAATTATTCAAATAAGTTTAAGAAATTAAAAGCTTCATAAAAATTAATTATATTTGTTAACATTGTAAAATATTTGACGAAACTTTGGCCATCCAGCACCAGAATGTAAAATCTAATTTACACATCTTATATTCAGACATTTCAAGCATTTAAATGAACAGTTAAGTATTATAACCTATAAAAAGGTGAAATATCCATATATTTGCAAGTCATGGGTTGAATAAAACCAAAAGTGTGTGCCAAAAATAATAAATCAATACGTCATCTGATCATTGAGGACATGTTCTTGCTGGGAATTATTAATCTATGTGGATATAATTTGTAATCCAACTTAAATAACTCAAGCGTGTAAATATTAGAGATATTTCGGTAAGTAAAAAAATGGATAATATCAATATTTTAAGATAAAGAAATAATAAGTTACAATTTTAATAAAAAAGACTTGTATTATTGATAAAATATAATAATTCATAGGAAGATAATGGATTAAACGAAATTTAAGTTGAAACATAAATCATTTGTGATTAATAAGACATGTCATTTTAGGATTTTGTCAGAATAAAATATAAATTGAAAAGCAAAAGGTGGCTTCATCGTTTTATATTTAATTGATATCGTTTAATTGGCAACGTTTTAAAAAGCAAAAAAAAACTTGTCAAATACATTAACCCAAAAAATATTGCAGAAACGTCGATTAAATATTTTCTTAAATCCTCAAGTATTTGACAGAATTATATATTTATGTAACATTTATTTTATAATTCAGACACTATTAAAGCACAATTTATATCCAGTATAAAGTAGCTGATTAAAAATATATTTCAATGATTTTAGACAATATTGTCATTTATCTTTATATGAAAAATTTGCGCCTATTTTTCCCATGTACATTTATGACTTGAAATATTTATCTAATTTGAGTCCGATTCATTTAGAGAACTTAGGATCGTTGGGATTGATGTTGTGATCAACTTAATTGCCTTACTTTTATGGATATAATGTCCTTCCATTTTTTTCTTGTGAGGTATTTACAACTCAAAAGTGTGAACTTTGACCTTTCCAGATTTAGTCCACGGTGATGGTTTATCGTTTCACCAAAATAACAATGTTTCTGCATTAAACAAAAGCTGGTGAGCGTTTTACTATTCAAAAAGTATGTATGGGATAAATATTCTAATGGTTAAATAGATCTCAAGGGTAAAATGTGTGAGCAGTATGTGACGTTATTTGAGCATGAAAGGAATAATAACTGTGGATCTTTGTATTGAGGTACATCATATTCAGGCGATTTTTTACACTACAAAGTAACAAACATCTTCTAAGTTTAAAAATCACTTATTTTTTCTGTCTCAAATATATTTTATTCATGCTTTTGATCTTTCTATATGCCGACAAAAAAGTTAAATAAACAAGGATTTTTGTCCTCTTATATAACAACTTTTTATTCTACAAGTTACCCCAAGTGGTATGCCTAAATTCATATTACAATAAGTCCTTTTGAACGAACACCTAACTCCTTTGATATTGCCAAAGAAAAATGTAATTTCCTCTCAATACTTTTATTTTATCCGAACTCAATATTGTAAGCGAGGGAAAACAAAAAAAAACAGGCAAGTAGTTATAAATTTATTGACTTCTTGAAAACACCAGGCCTATAAATAACTTTCATAGGGACTACCGTAGAGTGTGTGTTTGTTTTTATTGCCCTTTTCATAAGTGTAAGAGCCATAAAAACACAGGTGTTGAAGCAAGAATGCATTTTTATGTACTTTCATATTAGGAGGATAAGGAAAAACACAAAAATATTTCGTCAAAGATGTAGAACAGAAGATGAGATACTTTTGGATAGGAAAAATTCTTGGATGAGAGATTTTAAAAGATATATTATCAAATACGGCAATTTATAAACTATTTATTGTCCAACTACTAGTCCACGGGGTAGAAATTAAATGTATGTTGCAGTCATTGGCCTAACTAATAACTGGGTACTCAACTGAGATGAAGCATGAACTTTAAGACGTCAGTAGTATAGTTAAAATAGCTGACACGCGACGTAAATACGAAAATATTGCACAATACTAGGGAATATAAGAAAGATCATCCTAGAATTTTTTTTAGTGATGTCAAGCTATTTGATTATGTAAAAATAGCTTAGATGTTCACCTCATTATCCTTTGTCACTGTTTTTTTACATTTTTTCCCTTTATCTACTGCATATTTAGAGTTTAAGAGATATAAAATAATCCCTCCATTTTTATTTCATCAGCTGCAGACTCCGACATTATTATTCCTTCCTCTATGCAGTCTATTATGCATCCAGTTATTAGTTAGGTCGATGGTTGCAGTAGATATGTTACCTGTTCTTGATTTTCTCTAAATATGGTTATTTGAAATAAATATGTAGTATTTCAAATAGAAACGATATGCAGTGAATATCAAAATGCTGTGATTCAAAATGAACTGCCAGAAACTAAATAAGAACAAATTTGCTATTATATATTAAATTGATTCAATCCGATTTTGATTACATAGTCTTGACTATTAACAAAACACAACAATTTCAATAAACTACCAATAACTGAATGTGAAAATTTTAAATTTTCTTTAATTTCCTTCAGGTCCAAATCAATTTGACCAGCTTGATCTATTTTTAAAAGAACAGATTCCACAAATAAAACGTTTATTTGCAGTCTAAGAGAAAGCCGCATAGTTATGTTACGAATCAAGCTTGCATGACTTTCTTGGAAATAAGAAAGTTTAAAACTACAATTAACATGGTAAACAAAGATTATTTCTGTTTTCGTGATTTTAGTTTTAATATGAACTTAAAGTGAAACAAAAAAGTTACCTCTAAAAATATTATTCCTTTAAGAATGTGATTTTTTAAATTAATTTTACGTGAAATATTCAACTATCTAGAAAAAATAAAAGGCGTTATTGAAGAAAGTAAAGGATAGGTTAAATTGGCAGTTGACGTTCTTTTCACGATTTATTTGACGTTCATGTCAGAGATAGCGAGAGTTCATATAAAATATAATATATTTCAAACTATTGAATATATTATACACATATACACACTAATGTAGGAATATCTCTTACAAGGATTTTCTGGAATTTAAAAGAAAGCAAAATGTTACATTTTTTGATAAAAAGGTTATTATTTTCCACCAACAGAAATTTTAAATATATTGGGATGAGTTTAATACACGGGGAAAATACTTGTAAAAAAGCAATTAAATCTGGACATGAAGTGTCATGATTAAGTTTGGGCAAAAAATATGCAAAAATCTACTGAGAAGTCTAAAAGATCCAAAAATTGTTTATTTTATGACTATAATGTTTACTAGTTTTTTAAACATATTTTATCATTTTCGCTGATTGACTAAAGCTTTGAATGAGAGTGGCGCATCCAGGCAGGTTGCTTGGATAGATTTTAATTGAGTCAATTATTTATTTTTACACAGCAGATGTTTCTTTGGGATAAAAAAAGGGAGTCCGATATCCATGTGCGTTAAGGCGTGTTCAACTCTCAATGATGGGGGCGCAGGTTCGAATCCCCGATAGGGGATGGTCATTTTTGGTCTACCTCATTGATAAGATCCTAGGTTCGATAGACCAATTTTAATGCTACAATGCTTATTTATATCCGGTCGGATGCAATTCTACCGAACCATATAGGCAAAAAAATATGACGTCATATGAGGTGTTCTTTTTCGATTTCATTCATCACATCCATTTAAATAATTGTATTCACTACTAATATTACTAACATTTTTAAATTATTTTCACAACGATAATTAATGTTTCAGTGTTTAAGTGCAATTGCATCAAAGCACAATCGAGTTTAATTCAATGGGGTATAGAGAATCTAGGAGGTGATGGGTTTCATGTGATCATTCACAGTTGTAATCATTACAGAGGATTAAAGTTACATGGCTCGGAGTCTTGGACGAAATGAAATGGAAAAGGTCAGACCTCTAACTGGCCCCCGGGCTGTTCCTTGTTTGCTGCACAATCCTTTTCAACTACTGGAGTATCGAGCAGAGTTCCACGGAGGAATGATAAAATAATAGACAGGTTGTAGCGGATTGACCTGCTTACTAACAGCAGATCTACCTACCACTTCTTATCTCACACCTCAGCAGGCTCTTAATCTCTTAAGTACTCTTGTCTGCGGCTATATAAGCTGCAGGCAAGAGCTTATTAATAAACACTCTTTTACAACATCTAACTGAGTCGTCATTTCTCCTCCTCCTTCGCGCTACATTGGTGACCCCGACTCCCTCAGTCGCTCTCTGAGGGACCCATGGAACACGCCTGCGGATCGTCACAACTCTACGCTCCCGGCTTCCACGAGGTCCAACCGGACTTCTTCGTTAGCGTGGAGGAGGAGGAGGCTCCATCCCTAAACTCCACAAAAGAGAGGTTCGAGGCCCGCGGCAGCTGATCCTACGCTGGATCCCGCAACTAATGGATCCTGTCGCTCTCAGGATCCATGGGCCTCTCTCACCTATCTTTTGGAGTACCCCTTTCATCCACGGCGAAGGCCCCAACGGACCTTTCCGTTCACCTCGCCGGAGGACTCCTCACTCCTTCCATCCCTAATCTCCACAAAAGAGAGGTTCGAGGCCCGCGGCAGCTGATCCTACGCTGGATCCCGCAACTAATGGATCCTGTCGCTCTCAGGATCCATGGGCCTCTCTCGCCTATCTTTTGGAGTACTCCTTCCATCCACGGCAAAGTCCGTCTACTTTGCCGGATGGCCCCTCATCCTTCCATCCACGGCAAAGTCATCACCCCCAACGGACTTCTCCGTCTACTTTGCCGGATGGCCCCTCATCCTTCCATCCACGGCAAAGTCATCACCCCCAACGGACTTCTCCGTCTACTTTGCCGGATGGCCCCTCATCCTTCCATCGTATATATTTTTTCTATATATAGTTTTTTTTTATATACACACCTGCTGAGGTGCTGGGGGGAGCTGTGTAGCGGATTGACCTGCTTACTAACAGCAGATCTACCTACCACTTCTTATCTCACACCTCAGCAGGCTCTTAATCTCTTAAGTACTCTTGTCTGCGGCTATATAAGCTGCAGGCAAGAGCTTAATAAATACACTCTTTTACAACATCTAACTGAGTCGTCATTTCTCCTCCTCCTTCGCGCTACAATCCAATTAACCTCCATTCACATCATGAGCGCTCTACATCGGGTGTATTAGGACCCACTTCCCCTGATAGGACTCTCGTGGCGGTCAGTCGTCGTGGAGTAAGTGCCCTAACATAGAAGAACTGTATGGATCCCGAGAGTGCCTTGGGGATCCAGACGGTGGGAATCCGGAGTACTGTAGGGATCCGGAGTGCATCAAGGATCTATTGTAGCCAGGGGAGGTTCTCCAGCTGAAAAGACCGTAGGGAAATGTCGTCCAGCAAGATGATCCGGGGAATCCGTAATTGTCCGAATTAACAACAACAAAATCCTGAGCTTATTATTATTTATTATGTATTGTTCAATCCTCACGAAACCTACATTACCTTACCGTAGTCAATGTTCATAGGTACCCTTATGGGTCTATTTATACTTTATATATGAACAAAAAAGTACTCAAAATGGGCTCATTTTACTATTTTTATATAATAAACTTACCAAATGTGCTCATTAATGCTCAATAAAGCTATTTTGACTGATAAGCTGGGCCAAAAGTACGTAATTTCCTTAAAAATGCATTTTAACAAAAGTGTCGTTAGAGAAAAATTCCTAGTATCAAATATTCCGAACCAAATATGCTTTATCAGATTTTTCCTTATGCATAAGTGTTTTATACAATTATTCATAGAACCGTTAGTCCTATACCCTTCCTATTAACTAATTAGCATAGTTTGGTAAACATTTTATACTCGCATGTCACAATTGTATGGATGTTTGATGACTATAGATGATAATTTATTATATTGGCTGGATATAGCAAGAAACTTTTAAAAGGCGCCATGATGGTCGCGAATGTCTCAACCAAAGTACTCTGAGGATTGTAAGATCAATTCTACACCATGCCCATAGCCCAAGCGACCTAGAAGCTTGTTGTGTTGTTAAAAAAAAGATAAATTGACGCCGCTGACCAGACAAAAAAATTTACCCTTACTGCAGTTGCAGTTAATTTTTTTGTGTTTTGTTTCGTTCCTTGCATAAATTTAATGTTAATAATTGATATTGAATTCAGTTATTTTCTAATGACAAAGACGATATTAACTTCAATTTAATGACTAAATGGTTGATTCGTGTTTATATTATATTAAATGTGTTTTATATTTTTAAGATGATTAAAAAATAATCTCTGTAAAATAAGATGCATTCATATAATGTTGTTTTATAATATTAATTGTACGAATCAGTGGCACCAATGAAACCTAGAAGGCTTCGCAAAACTGTTTCCATGGTGGACCGA
Source organism: Caligus rogercresseyi (assembly GCA_013387185.1). Lineage (NCBI taxonomy): Eukaryota > Metazoa > Arthropoda > Copepoda > Siphonostomatoida > Caligidae > Caligus > Caligus rogercresseyi. The sequence continues at coordinate 10,569,196 of CP045900.1, forward strand.
GAAGTTAAGTGACCTTAGTAAAGCGGCTAAAAAGGCTGAAAGGAGATAAAAAGGACTCAATGTGCAGCTCACAAGGAGGGTTACTATCAGAAGAAGAGAGTTTACAGGAGAGTGATTGAGCTAGAGAGGAGGACATCACTGGAGGAATAGATGTAACGAATTAAACTCTCAACAAGCTGTGGTTGCGGCTGTTGAAGCCACAAAGCAAATAATAAGTCTAGATTTGGACTTTTCCAAACGAGGAAGGAAGCTATTCAATACAAGAAAATCTAAAAATATAATTTTAACCAGGCTTTGTGAACGGAACGCAAATTGAACGGCGTTCAGCTGAATGCACGTTCAATGAACGGAACGCTGAACGGAACGCAACTTTTTTTTTAACACTGAACGTTGAAAACAAAAAAAGAGTTTTGCTTTCAGTGTTTAATTTTTCCAAACTTTCTTAGACTTTTTTCGGAAAAAATGTCATCACTTTTTTGGAAATCTTTTTCTAAAAAAACGTCATCGCTACGCACACTTTTTTGGGAAATCCTTTTCTAAAAAAAACGTCAACACTACGCATTACTTTTTTGGGAAATCTTTTAAAAAAAAAAACGCCGTCACTTTTTAAAATATTTGAACGCTGAACGCAAAAAAAAGCCTGAACGCTCACAAGCCTGATTTTAACACATTTTAATAACACTACCTTTCATGGACCGAAGGAGAATGAATTTTGTAAGGATTGGAAATGAGACAAAATAATCACTCCTTATGGGTTGACAAAATGACAGCCCCCTCGTTCAGGAGGTTTTTAAATCTTTAAAAAAAAAAAAAAAAAACCTGGACCAGACGGCTGGCCCCAATTGTTTTAAAAATTTAGCTAGTGAATACTACGTTCGAATTGCATTTTTATATAGCTCGTCCCTAAAGTTCTCTTACGTTCCCAGGATTTGGAGTTAAGCTGAAGTCTTATTTTGCAGATCAAATAAGGAAGACTTCTCAATCCTAAATCATACCGTCCTATAACCCTGCTAACACCCTTTAAAAGGCCTGAAAGAGTTGTGTATTGGCACATTGAATCTCTCAAGCTCAATAATCCTATGAGCAATCAGTATGGGTTCAGAATTGGAAAATCAGCTGAAACAGCTGTCTCTAAATTGGTTGACAAAGTGAGAGTGCCGTTCTCAACAAGAAACATGCCATTGTCATTTTATTCGATATCGAAGGAGCATTTGACAATCTTCCATATAATGTTATTGAAGAATATTTAAAGAAATGGTGTCGATTCGTGTTCAGTTGGATGGTACAGACATTTCCTACAAAGCCGGAAAATCGTTTGTGGGCAACAGGGAGTAAAGACTTATTTCACTCCCACTAAGGGATGTCCTCAAGGAGGAATTCTTTCGCCGTTTGTATGGAATTGTGCCACATTCAACAAACTAAGGTGGAGGAAGCATCCTTCAAAGGAATTAAATATGATTTTTAAACAGTATGAGTTCCACTGGAAAAGAACTACCATAGGGCGTATTGTTTGTCCAATTTTTTAACCGTTAAGGGGATGACTTCAGTGGATCCTACCTACCTTAATGTTTTTACAGATGGATCAAATGGAGAATGGAGTGGGCTATGGATGGTGCATTTCCTTAGGGACTACAGTATTGATGAAGGATTCGGAAACCTTAGTTTGTTCAACACAGTTTTCCAAGCTGAGTGGAAGGAATCCTTCAAGCATACGGGCCCTAACAGGTTAGTAAAATATC
>CP045900.1:10571034-10641670 GCA_013387185.1 Caligus rogercresseyi
ATTGAAAGACTACTAAAACAACGGTATTTAAAAATTGTATAATAATTACTAATACATAAATAATATAATTATGCAAAAGTTAATTAGATGCGGGGATAAATAAAGAAATAGTAATATAAAACTGATAATAGAATATGATTTTATGATTAAATTTGTAATACAAAAATAAGAAAGGAAATAAAAAAATCCATTGATTTTTCTAGACCTCTATTGTGTTGATATAGATTACATCTTTTCATATATTTAGAAAGCAAATAATAGTATATTCTTTATTTATTTGGTTCTCTATAAATAACACTATAATAAATGGTATTGATGAAAACTGCTGAATATATAAAACATGATGAAATAATGGTAGTTCCATTGAGCTGATAGTAATGAAATGAGCAGTCATCCTTGACCCTGAACGATGAATTTTTTTTCTTTTAAATTATTTAACACAAATTCTGAATATCAACTAAGGGTATTGATAAGAGGATTATGGGATTTATAAGGAAAATATTTATCTTTGGAAAATATTTGATGGCTTGAACGAAGAATTATGAAAGCCCCAAGAGATGGATCACAAATTTTGTATAGATTGGTATGCGCTCTTCTTTTGGAATGGGTTTATATTGTAATATATTTTAGCAAATATATTTATATTTTTAAACTGAAAAACAGAATCAAGTGCTTTTGACTTAAAAAGGAAGGATCATGAAAAGTACATATTACCATATTTGAGTCAAGTAATAATGAGAGCTGAACATAACGCCTATCAATTTCACACGGAGTACAATGGTTGTCGCGCGGCCGGTGCTGCCCGTATGTATGACTGCGACAAGAATTTAAAGCGGTATTGATAAATTGAGATCCAATTACGCAAAGCTACATGCACGTGATGAGCAGTGTAAAAACTGACAAACCTGGTAAAAAAAATCATCATCTGAATGAACTGCCAAGGAGCTCCTAACATATAACTGTATGAGTGAGCTTTTCAGTCTGAGTGCTGTAACAACTACAAATAAGAAAGACTCATAATTGCTGAGGAAGAGCTTTGTGAAAGTTTTTCATCATTTCTTGCCAGCTCTGATTTCATTCCAACAGGCAAAGCTTTCAAAATGAGTGATTAATTATAAAATCTTATTAAAATACTTTTTTCTCTGCGCTTATTACATTCCTTCCTATAACTCAAGATGTTATATTATAACGTCATTCGTATATTTAACAAAAGCTTATTCTAACATTATAACACTAAGCCAAGGAATGTTTCTTCTGTTGAAAAAAATCCCTCTACACACCATAAGCTGAATATGTGAAAAAACGATAGGAGGGTTTTTTTATTTTATTTCGAGATGTTATATTGTACGTTATTGTTTTTTAAAAGCCTATTTAAGGGATATGGCTCTAACTGGCTGAACACACTGGTTAAAGGCATTATATATACTCTGACCACCCCACATTTTGTAATTCATTGTTTATATTGTCATCGAACATAATGAGTACATGAAGGGATATTTATGTCACGAGAATGTCATAGTCAGAAGACTGACTGCTTCATAGATGATATTAAGATGAAGTTATACGAATTATATGTTCATAGACTTATTGTTCCCTCTGCTATGATCGAACTATTTATGCTCCATCTGGCAGGGAAATTAGTATACTTTCCTATATACATATACTTCAGATTTTCACATTTTTGCCTATTTATTTTGATGGAATTGAGTATCAGTGTGGATATTAATAAGCATTATATTATTATAGATAGTACATCGAACTTTTGAATATTTTGCATAACGTTGATTGTATATATATATATGCGTGTATATATATATAATATATATATAGCTCCATTTATAAATATATCCACGGACCTAACGCGCAAACGTTTGCTATATATAATATAACAAATATATATACTTTTACTGTCTTTATACCTCCGCCGAAGGAGGTACTGTTTTCACGGCGTTGGTTTGTTGGTATGTTTTGTTTGTTTGTTTTGTTTTCTGTCAGCCATATGCTTCTCTCAAATAAGGCGGAACACGGATTCGGATGAAACTTGTGGAGTTGTTGGAAATGCTAAAAGGAACAAGTGATTAAATTTTGGTAATCTCTGAGTGCTTCTTTAAATACAAAATGAGCTAAATACTTATAAATATTTCAAGTTAGCCTACTCTGCCAATGAGTCGCTGTGCTGTGCTCTCCTCTTTGATGACGTCAGTTTCGTTTTCTTTCCATGTACCTCTAAAGTGTAAATAAAGGGACAGTGCGTAGAGGGTTGGAAATGACAAAAAGACCAAGTGATTCATTTGTGTGGGATCGGCGGAGGTTTGCACTCTCTGAGTGCTTCTAGTTATAAATATTATCCTAACAAGGATTTATCTTTTAAGAATTTTAGATCATCTTTTTTTTTTTAGATTGCATTAAAACTATTTTTATTACACAGGGGTGTGCAGGCGAATTTAACTAACTTTGAGTACTTGTATCTCAGAAACCAGTTTAGGGTAGAAGCTTAAAATGTAGAAACTGGTATATATATCCTATGAGCTTTGTTTAATAACAAAAGATTAAAAATGTCCTCGGAACTTGAGCGCAGGACGGCCATTATTGTGGCGCTCCGTTGCGGCCGTGCGCCCAAGGAGACCATCGACTTCTTTAAATTCCCCAAAGCTATGTTTACAGCATTGCCAAGTCCTTCAGGAGTCGGAGGACATCGAGGAAGGATTCCTAACACCGGAAGCAAGACTCCAGACCGATCCCAATTCAGGAAAGGAGCGCCGACTTCATTGATCGCCTCCAGACGATGATCATGACCCCCCAGCAGCCCTGACCTCAACCCCCTGCGACTACTACTTGTGGGGTCCTTTAGAGGGGACACTAACAAGCGTGCTCACAACACTGTGGACTCCTGGAAGCTGCCATCATCCAGGCAGTGGCCAACTTGTCCCAGTGAACAGTGGCTCATGCCGTTGGGAGGTTCAGGCACCGTGTGGAGGCTGTTATTTGGAAAGGAGGAGTTTGGATTGAATGAACATTAAAAGAAAGTCATTTAAAATTTTGTGTGATATGAAAAAGAATCAATTAAATGTCTTGTTCTTGGATGATGATTATCTTGTTTCCGTGTTAAAAAAGTCTAGATTCGCCTGCACCCCCTGCCAGAAATGGATCTTAAATAGTGGATGCATTGATAGTGAATAGTTTTGAAGATACCAATACTGAATCTAAAAAAGCTCTAAGATTGCATATAATGTGGTTAACAACAATCCCATACGTTGCTTTTAATAATAGGATAGAAAAACTTATATAGGATCTCTGATGATAATAGCAGAGGTTATTCGCTATTGGCAGTGATTTACTTGCCCTGAGGGAAAAGAGTTGTCATTTTTATGGATTTTCAAATCAAGGCGCTTAGTTTCTAAAAGGATTATTACTTTACAGGGATCATATCATCACAACATATGTTGGGAAATGCATTTAGTCTTCACTAATGAGAGAACTCTTTTATATATTGCACTTATGTAATATACAAACTTAGATATTCCTTTGCACACACAAAGAGTTTGTTTGCAATATGTCTATCAAAAATGCTCTCCACCATTATTATAATGGTCTTATGTATACTTTTATGGCTTAATTCATTATAAAATACCTACATTTACGCTACACTGTGGCCAATCCACTACATTTTCAAGTAATCACACTTTTTTTGCTTAATGTTTGACTATGTGCACTTCTTGAAAAGCCTTAGGTTTGCTCTACTATAGTTGTCTATTATGTATCTCTTATAGTTATATTATATATATATATAGTATATATCTACCGGACATGTCAAAAAATTCTTACACTTACTAAAAACGTTATAAACCGTAGACAGTGGGGCGGGACACGTTCAGCTTGAAGGCGATCTCCGTCGGGGTGCTTCCCACAAAGAGCACCCTTGCAATCTTGTTCCGATTATTATGCTCCTCGCTCATCTTACAAAGAAGATTATAAATAAAAAATGATCAACTGTATCTTAACCTTCAGCTTACCTGAGATTTTTTAAATTGTTCACGCGACCTCGATTTATAACGTTTTTACTATGTGTAAGAATTTTTTTAACATGCCCGTATATATATATATATATATAAACATTATATAAATATCCATTTATATAATTAAAAGACAAATATCATAAGTAATCCCTAAGTATTTGTAAATAAAGTTAGAAGACTCTAAATTGTACGTATGTCAAGTAATTAGAAAAAGTTATTTTGTAAAAGTTTCATTTCCTAATAGCAATTAATCTTGATCTTCTGTTAATGGTTCAGCATAGTTTTTTGTATATCATTGATCTATCTAAACGACACAAACTATCAGTGGATGATCGCATAAGACATACATATTTGAAAACCATGTACATACATTGAACACCGCATGTCTTGAGTTTTAGGTATTTTTATTGAAGTTTTAGATATCTATTCAGTTTGGGCTTATTTACATTCAAAAAATATCCAAATTATATTTTCTGTTTTGTTTGTTTAACAGCCGGGACCCAGAAGAGGGATTTTTACAAGAAGTCTACGACTGAAGAAGACTTACAAAAATGGAGTGGCTATGTAATTTTAAAGGCTTTGTCTATTTTTTATGGTTATCATGAAAAGGACTCCAATGTATCCTTATATTACGGGTCTTAACTTAAGAAAATAAAAATAAAAACGTGTAATCCAAGGTATATAAAAAGAACAAAGATATGTTTATTCCATTTATTCGTGGATACTGAAACGTCAGCAATCTTTTTACTATGACTGCATCCCAAAAAAAAGGGAGCTCGATAGCCGTGCGTGTTAAGGCGTGTTCCACTCTCATGTTGGGGCGCAGGTTCGAATCCCGAGAGGTGATGGTCATTTTTGGTCTACCTCATTGATAATATCCTAGGTTCGATAGACTATTTAATGCTATAATGCTTATTATATCCTATCGGATGCAATTCTATCGAACCATATAGGCAAAAAAAATAATAAAAAATTGATGATATTAATTCTTGCTTGGCGGTCTTTTGTTTTGTTGCTTAATTGCTTCGATAGAATTGCATCCGACTGTATTAAATAATCATTGTAGCGGTTAAATTAGTCTATTGAACCTAGGATCTTATCGCCAGAAATTGTATACAATAAATCCCCGCAATTTTTTCTGAGAATTCATTAAGGATACTTTTTGATCCTTTGATACTCCCTTGTTGAAGAAAAAAAGTAAACGAAAATATGATATATATTTTAGAATTGTTTAATAAGCCTATATTACGTTAGATCCCTCAAATCTTATGCCCAAAGGCTTTATTCATCTTTCATCTAGAAGATTACATTGGCATCATCATAGAAAGACTTCGGATAGGTTTTCCTTTTCATAAGATATCCAACAAGCTCCTTCCGTTTACAATCTTTGAAGAATACATTAATTACAAGCTTGTGCTTTTGACCAGCAAAACACTTCAATCCTTACTTCATTGTGAAGTATGTACTTCAAAATTCACTTATAAAGTTAAAATTAACCATCTCTTGGTAGTTGATGTATCATAATGCATTTTAGCAATGCATTATGATGCGATAAATACTGTTTATATCAATACAACATATTGTTTGAATAATATACATTTTAAGATCATGGAATGGAGCCAAGGATATATTTAAAAATATATATTATTAGTAAGAACACGTATTTGGGCGTACCCGTAAAAGGGATTTGCAACCTAAATATTTCAAAAGTAGGAAAACCGAGGGCCAATTAACACATATCTTGAAGCCCCAATATTCATTGTGACATCCCGCTTGATTTGATATATATGCAATGTATGGCTGTTGACCTAACAACTCATTTGCTGTGAATTTGAACCCTCAATTAACTAAGGATAGTTTAGTATATCATAGGTGTTTTTTATAGAAACGTGATTGGTTTGAAAGAAAAGGGGAGTGAATATTATAAAAGCAGTTGGCATTATCCTACAAAGGATCACTTCCCTCGCAGCAGCTGTTGAGGAGCATTCAGAAAGAAGAAATTCATTCTTTAAAATAATAATTGATTCTTTTTCAGTGGCCTCCATCCATGACGTCATTGGAAAATCCTTTGAGCGGATTTCGCCTATTCAACCTACTAATATTATTTGAATAAAGCATCTGCACATACAAAGCAAATGCCAATATTGTTTGCCCATATCTGCCGATAAATGGATACTCACTTTGACTATCGGCATAGGAAAATGAATACTTTTTTAATCGTGTTTATTCATGTGTTTGTGAATATAACCTTTACGTTATCCCTAATAGTTGTGGTCTTCGGTACCCGGTGTTTCTAAGATCCTCAATTGTGCATTCTTAGTGAAACCATAGAGATATAAAGACATAGAGAGCTTATTGGATTCTTCAGAGTTATACGTCAATGTGTCCAGAAGTCGGCTGAACGATGTTTTCTCTGCTATTGGAGGGAATAAGCCCTTTATATCTTTATATTTCTATGGATTCTTAAGAGAAAATACGTCATTGTGTCCAGAATACAGCTGAACGACGCTGTTTATCTGCTATTGGAGGGAATAAACTCTTTATATTTTGTATTTCTATGGATTCTTCAGAGAAATACGTCATTGTCTCCAGAATACAGCTAAACGATGTTTCTCTGCTAATTGGAGGGAATAAGCTTTCTATATCTTTATATCTCTATGAGTGGAACATATAGGCCTTGGATGTTTTGTTTGATATATGCCTTCTTTAATATAAAGTTCCTCTTTGTATATGATATACGTGTAGGGTCCTTACTTTTTTCAATGGATTCATCATACAAATAAATTATAAAAATATTGAACAAGAATATTTGCAGTGACCCTAAATATAAATTGTATGCAAATTATGGAAGGACATCAAAAAGGAACACGGCCATTGATATTTTTCGTTAATTAGATACACTTTTATCATTAATAAGAGCTGCTCTACAGCTACAATACTAAAAACAATTCTTAAAGCTCCATAATCCCATGAAATAAAACGTGTAAGCCATGCTTGCAGACCCTTTAGTTAGAAAAGTATCTACAGTAATAGAATAAGAAATGGATGTACTTTGACAGATATAAAAAGGCCTTTAATAGAATAAATGCTTAAAAAAATTGTCAAAAACTTACAGCATAATAAAAAATATAGTATGAAAACCTCATTGAAAACGATCATATTATTACAAATAAATATACAAATAGGAATAAACTAATTATATACCTTTGTTGATTATTTTCAGATAAGTGGATCCAGTAATATCCTACTGCTACACCTCTGTTCCCTCAATTCTTTGTTGACATTAACGTTTCTCTTCCTACAATCACCAAACCTCTTTCTGGGGAGTTACTACGCGGGAGATTTTCTTTGTTACTTTCAAGGCTTTCTAGAGTTTCTTATTCATCCACTCCTAGTATGGAATATTCTTGGAATACACTGGATCGCTTTGTGTCCATTGCATATCCTCTAAGGTAAGGGTGAGCACTAATATAAAATTTGATTATAATTCAATCATAGGGTTTTGAAGGATACTCAGGTAAAACGACTTGTCTTGTTATATATGATATTCCTTGAAGCCTTGAGACTTTGTAATATGATTTGTATCAGAGAGTAAAACCAAAATAAATAACAATAAAAATACATTGTATTTTTTATAGATATTTTTGGGATAAACAGAATTATATTGAACTCAAAAAAGAATGCTTGACATAAAGTATAAATATGGTGGGAAATCTAAACCAATAAATATGATTTGATGGAATTGTAGTATCCGTATGGATAATAATTAACGCTATAATTAGCGTTAATGAGGTCCATCAAAATTCACCTGTGTCCTCAACATAGAGAGACGATCACACTTTCACTAAGCTAACACGATTCCTTAAGCTTTCAATATATCCTTTCTCGAAGTTTAAAAATGTAATATTACGTCTGAGTTATATCTAACTGTGTTTTTATCTATTTAAACTTAGTTATGGCAATTAATCAAATAATCAATAAGATAACGATAACGTGTAAAAATCTACTGTATGTCTTAAAATTCAGCTGCAATAATGTATTTGTAGGAAGTCTTATAGTCACATTCTAATTATCTAGTTGTCGGTATATTTGTAACGGTGAATAATCAAATTGAACCCACATAATATCTTTAAGCCACATTCTGTTTATTCATAATATTGAATTCTAACTCGAAACATGGATAAAATATATTAAAATAATAGTCTTATTTTTTCTGGATAGAAACATTTTATTCGGTAATCTACGAAAATTTTATACTGTGTAAAAATAAAGTACATTAAAAGTGTCTTGAATTTGGATTGTGTATATATATATATATATATTTGAGGGAAAATTAAGCTGAGTTCACATATTTACACTTTTTTTACTTTTGCTAATTCAAAACAACAGGTTTGCATCTTCTTCTTTTTTTTCAAACTTGGAACAGACGTTCCAAGTTAAATTTACTCATTTTCGAATCTTAATTCTTGAAATATATACAAAATAAAAAATAATATATTTTTTTACGTGTAAGCTTTTATAATGATTAAAATTTAATTTGTGACTTTAACTTGACATGGGAACTAAAACTTAATGCTTTTAAAAGGAGCCATAAAGAAAACTCACTCATCAGACACATAACTCCATCGCTACCAAGAGGCTCTATAGCGACCCCTATGGGAATTTTGTGTATATTTGATTTTTTTAATAAAGTAGACTATGCCTCAGCATAGTTTATTCTATATCATTTGCCTATACTTATAATATACAAGTTAAAAGGAGTCACTAAGCTCCTTGATTGAATATTTAAATATAAACTTATGAGGTCAAATGAACGGAAACTATTTTTATATGTATTAATCAGGACTATTGTAAGCAATAACAAGGGCCTTTATCTTCTTTTGTATTAGCACAATACTTTATATATCTCTTGCTGTATATATATATATAATCTGTTTGTTGTGTATATTTACAAATATCAACATTAATATATCCATAAATCAAAAACAAACAACCATAAAGGGGTTCTTTCAAAAGATGTGCCTACATGGAAAGCTATATGAGAGGTTTAGTGTTCCTATAAATGCCCATATTTTCCCACCAAACCTCTCCCTTAGCTGTCCATGTGGGTACATCTTTTGGGAGAACCCAAAAGAGCCAAGTAAGCGGTAAGATATAAGTATGAATTTCCATCTTAATTTGCAACCATATTAAAATATTTTTGTTAATATACTCGATTGTTCTGTGGTGTCCATGTGCGATAAAATGAGCGATGATTTTATTTGAGGGTAACTTTATATCGTTATCATGTATACAAAGCTTTTAAGAACTAAGCGCTCATCATTTATCCAACAAATGAAGAAATGATAAGCTTCTCAAAGGAATTGCACTCTATGACAGAAAGTAGCTTTTTACCGCTTATGTTTTTTGCAAGACACTACTTTTTGTTCTTTTCATCACTTATCCCAAATATACTTTTGACTTTTTCCCTAACACAAGCTGAAAAAACGATTGATATTCTATCGTAATCCCAAGTTTTAAAAGTACTCAGAGGTGAATACGTCTATGAATGACAACAAAATATTGCTATGGATTTAAGCAGGAATGTTTTATATATAACAATATTTGTTTGTCATTCCTCCATTAATGTCTTGGTGTTTTAATCCACTTATAAAGGGATTTGTGCAAAGTGTGCCTTGACACAAAATAATAACATATTTTGGAGAGGGAGAGTACACTCTCTCCCGCACTTAGACGTTACTTACATAATGAAGGATAATCCAAGGGCTGGAAAAGTGTACATATAAAAAGTGGGATTAGGTGTAGAAAGTGTGACGACGACATAAGTATATACCTCTCATACCTTGCATCCAAAGCATATATAGATAAGGATGAGTAGGGATGGAGAAAAGGCGATATTTCTTTAACGTGATTGGTTGAAAGATAAAGAGAGGGAAATGATGATTTAAAGAAGCATTTTTGCATTATGCACTAAAGATTCACTTCAACACCGGCGTCTCTTGAGGAGTGAATATCAATTTATAGAAAATAAATAGCCTTAAAAACAATGATTGTCCCTTCTGCAGTGGTATATAATCATATCTTGTAGAATCCTTTGAAGTGAAATTCCTGCAATTTTTCCAATAATCTTAATTGAATAATCAACTGTTCATACTTCTTGAAATATCATATATTTGTCGATAAATGGAACATCGCTTTGGCCATTAGCTATAGAAAGGGAAAGAAAAAAATGTTACCAGATGAAGAAAAAAAATTCACTATGAGTTTGCGCCACAGCCTTTTTTTCTATCCCTTGGAAGTGACTCCTACAACATTTCCAATAATATTAATTGAATAAATCAACTGTCCATACTTTTTGAAATAATAAATGTGTTTGTTCATATATATGTCGATAAATGGAACATCACTTTGGCCATTAGACGTGGAAAGAGAAGAAAACAATGTTACCAAATGAAAAAAACAGTTTTTAGCTACGAATTTGCACCGCAGTCTTGTTCCCCATCCCTTAATGACAAGTCATGGCACTTTTTTTAATTTCAGATATAAAAATACCAAAGTAATTGCATTAAAAACTAAAACGTAAATAAGTATTTTATGACTATTTTTTTAGAGTTGTCAAAGGAGTCCTTATATATGCTTGTACATATATATGAATGCTTGTCCGCTAGGTGTGAAAGGGAGTGAAAGTGTGTTTTATGCCCAATACACTTGTCAAATTAGATTTTATATATGATGATCAAAGGATGAATGGGGGCATCTTTTAAAAAACATCCTTTTCAAAATATGTGGCAAATACTTGCAAAGAGGAGTGATAAAAAGGATTTGACGTAAGAGGGGCCTAAAAGTAATATTACTAGATACTCTGTGTTTATTTACTCTTTAAAAATATTCATTGAGGGTATAACATACATTGAATATGACGACCATTCAATGACGAATTAATATTTACTTTACAAGAATTAAGTTTATTTTTGTCTGTTTTTAATCCTTTTTATTATACATATTACTTAGGCCCTCCTTACATTTTTTTTATTTCACAGTGCTACAAAAACACATACAAAAAATATTATATATATTTAAGATTGAGGTAAATACGTAAAAAGACACAAATAAACATTTTAGTTTAAACTTTTTATCTAAACAGAAAACGTTCTAATTAAAAATTCTTAGTAATTAAATAGATCATTAACAATATTATGCAACAATATTATTCAAATGACATCTGATTAAAATCACTGATAATAATATTAATAATCATATCACAGTAAAATTATATAACACAAATGGCATCTAATTAAAATCTTTTTAAAATTATTCAAATAAATTTTCTATGCCTTAGCACCACCGATGGGAAGTATTTAATTTCTTCTGACGCCCTAGTCGAAAAGGGAATGTATCTTGCTACATCCGATAGAAGCCTTCAATGTCTGTTTTTATCCTTTTTTATTATATATACTTATATTTATACTTCTTATATTATACTTTTAATAATATTTATTCATTATCAATTCATCCTCGCTCTATTGCACCAAGTTTATTTCTGTAACACTACATGCACAAATTAAGTTTGCTAAAGAGGAAGAATCTTTGAAGATTAGTATTTACTACTTTTGACGATTTTTTAGAGGATTTATAGAGTATTTAAAGCAATTCTATTGAATACTCTATGTAAATGAAACTTGAAGTACACAAAATATGAATATTGACGAGTTTTATTGAACTCAAAGTAGCTGGGATGGTATTGTACATAATATTCTACAATTGAACACTTTAGTAAAAAAAAATATTTATGCTTTGAGGATAATTAGTGTGCCAACACAGATTTATAACAACGTTTCCAATCCTGCGAATATTGTATGTCCATTGATATTTTAATTAGTAATATTTAGAAATATTTTAATTGTTGAATAAATTACAACTGTTAATGAAAATAATGGTTTTAGTTGATTGATATACCTTCTTGACTTACCTTCTACAAATAAGCTTTATATAAGAAGATTTCTTTATTTAATCAATTTTGTGAATGTTGACCTAAAACATTCCATACAAGAAATAAATAAATTATAAAATATTGAAGTTTAGTTAAATGAAACTACTTATATAAGCATTCAACATTAGCATTTGGACGATTCGCCTTGCTCTCCTTTACCTGGTTGGAGTTTAAACCCCCTTTTTTGAGCTTGTTTGTTTGTTTAGCTCCTAGATCAGCCCCACCACGCCGGAACCTTTTTTTTTAGCTGTAAAAATAAATCAAATAGTTTATACAAGCTTAAAACTCTTTTATATAAAAATATTCCATTTTTTTCATGCATAGTTTCGCCATTTCTTTCTGTGCTGATCCATACGATTATTCAAACCTGACCTTCCTTAAACAATTGCTAGGGTATAATCACTCACTTATTCATTCATGGCTTCAGATATGCATCCAAGATCACATCGACGCGAGTGGTTCTCTTCCTGATATTCACCTGGGTCTGGGTCCTCTCCACTAACCTCCTCCCCCTTGCAATCCTTCTTCCCATCATGGCCTACCGTGAGTCCCTGGGGACCTGTTTCCCCGAGTTCCACCTCAACGGCGTCTTTACATCATCATACCTCACCCTGGGGATCCTCCTTCCACTCCTCATCATCGTGGCCTGCAACCTCCGGATCGTCAACATTGCCAAGTACCATCAGTTCCGCATCGCCAACGCCCTCTTTGGCATGACCGTCTCCGCGCATCACAACATGGAGGGGGCAAAGGCTAGGGAGAAACAAAACATTGCCTTGCGTCGCTTTCAAGGGCTCAACGCCATTGTGACCCTGACACAGCTCGTGGGATCCCTCCTACTATTCTATCTTCCCTTCGTGAGCCTCATCTTCTATGAGTCCTGGGCGGGGGCATCCCTACTCCGTCCATACGACTTCATACCCAGGGGATGTCTTCTACTACTCATGGCTAATCCCATTTGCTCGGATTCATTTTTGGATCAAAAACAAGGTAAGGTATCTGAAATAGTTCGGTCGGAGAAGACAACAACACTTGAGTGAGAGTTTGTCCAGAAAAGGATATTTTTTTGCAAAGTGCTCCGTTTATTTTATTGTATCACCAGTCGGCCAATGTGATAATAGGAATTAACAACTGGATGCTAAAGTGATAGAATATTTTAAGGGACAAGGATAAAAGTTTGGGGCACATAAATAAATATCAGCTCATTACTTGATTATTGGCGAAGTTATTGGGTAGCTAAAATATCCAAATAGTCAATCTAATTTGATACTGATAACCATATTTGGTGAACATAAAAGGATACCCAATTATATAACCACATAAACAATCACAATCTTCGTAATTGATACTACTTTTTAACAAAAATGTTTTCGCTTTGAGATAACTTTTGTTCAGTGACTTCTATCTACGGCATGTATTAGTTCAGTCATTGCATGTAAATACTGAGAAATAACTTTTCAAACAAACGAAGTGCTTTACAATTGCATATTGGCTTATCCTCTCTTATCGATTCCGTTATTTTGAGAAAATGTTGCTCCATGTTAAGACTATTCTCATATCTTCAA
Source organism: Caligus rogercresseyi (assembly GCA_013387185.1). NCBI lineage: Eukaryota > Metazoa > Arthropoda > Copepoda > Siphonostomatoida > Caligidae > Caligus > Caligus rogercresseyi. Next base: position 10,584,606 of record CP045900.1, read on the forward strand.
CTCTTAAATTGTAATGTAAAGTATGAGGAGATACAAACATAATGAGAAAGACGTTTGATCAACCCTAGTTCCTAAATCTATTTATATAGTGATCCACGTAATTATCCGTGCTTAAATAATTCATGAGTCTCGTCATTTCTGCAGGCAGAGCTATCAAACGTCTTATCAGTTGTTGATTGAGTGCGACTTATTACAAAGAGAAATCACTCCTAATTACTATAATCAACATCCTTCAAAGCAGGGTCAGATTTCAGTAATCCTTCGGAATTACAAATTTGGTCATCTCTTTGACTTTCAGAAGAATAGTAAATAACCCAGGATTAGATATAAGAAAATGTATCACGGCAAAAAGGAAATGATGGGTCATTTACCGATTTTGGCTAGGATCACAGAACATTAGGGCTACTTCAGTAGTCGTACATACAGGCAAACAATAATGATATAGGATATTGGACGAGATATGAAAGAGGACATTTTCTTTTACATTTGGAAACCAGATTCCTAGAGCCTTGCTCATGATATTACCTACTTTTTGTGACATGTCTGATTCAGGATCTTGTCTGGTTGATTTAATTATTAATTAACGTATTTATGAAGCAACTATGTATTTCATCGAGCTTATATCTTTTAAGGAGGGGAAAGTAATTAGTGAATGGGAAGAGGAATCGATTTTCCCCTTTATGTATATGACAGGAATGCCATCAAAAAAAGATAATATTATTATGCTTATTATTATTATTATGAAGGCATACTTATTTATTCTGTAGTTGCACCGCTTTAAGGTAAGTAAAGTGATAGCATCTGAGAGTCATTAAGATTAAGTAAATCTCTCGAAAATAATTCATTTAATTTTGATCCATCGAAAAAAAAAAAGTCTTAAGGTTTCATAATTCCATGTGAACTAAATACATTTATAGCTGACCATCATGGATTTGGATCCTTTTTGATACATTTATTGATCGTGATAAAGTTGTAATAAGTTACAGAGAGCTTGCTGGGCTCACACAAAAATTCAGGAAATTATGAACGATACTGAACGAAAAATATAAAGGAGCCTATCAAGATACAAATGATTAAACAATCAATTAAAAGCACTAAAAAAATTATTATCAGAAAAAAGATGGGAAGTATTTAATTTCTTCCGACGCCCTAGTCCACGAATTGTCGAAACGGGAAGGTATCTTGAGGTCTAAAGCAGCAAGCCTTGCTGCAGCCGATAGAAGAATTACCTTCAATTCCCAGGGATGAAGGGGTTTAATCGTTGCAATCCTTTTGGCGCCTTTGTGTTGAGGACTCCAAAGTTGATCACGTTTGTAGTCGGAGAACGACTACCACTGTTTTAGCCAAAGAATACTTCTACCAAAAAGAATATTTTTTTGTCTAATAAAATTGATGTATTCATTCAATTTGTTTAACTATTGCATTTTCCAATAATAATAATAATATAACACCAATTATCAAAATAACTAAAGCACAAACAGTAAAAAGAGATTAATATCTCAGAATATATATATATCAAACAACATATGTACAATAATAAACTAAATCTTATAATTGATATTATCCTGACTGTTGACGTAGTCCGATAGTATTTTTTTACCATATTACCCACTATCTTGGAAAGCTAAGTAACATATTTTTATTTTCAAGACTACTTAACACATCTATAGAATCCTTCTGAAGGAGAATGAGGAAAAAACTTATTGTTTATTTCATGTAAAAGCTAAGGAAAACCCCAAGGGGTAGATTCATTATAAATGTATTGTGAGAGGCTTATGGTTTTGTAACTTCTTGGAATCATAAAGCCGAAGAGGAAAAATATGGATGCTATAGACAATTTTGTTAAGGGAAAGGATCTTATTTACCATTGAAGTAAGTTATTTTATAGGATTCCTAGGGATAGACAGTCATATCTTATCCTAATAGAGTCCTGGTTGGTAAAAAAAGATGAAAGGGTTAATTGTTGACTAAGAATCTTATGAAAAAATATCTGTAATTACCCAATATGTAAATTATTGATAAAATCTATAAAGAAACAACATTGCCAATGATATAAACATGTTTCTAATCTATATTTATGATATTTGACATTTCTAATTCGATATATGAGATTGGTTTTATATTCCAATTGTGATTTGTATTAGTAGTGACTTCGATTTAGGTTGTAAAAGGGTTTTTCAATAAAGAATTCACATGTTACGTCGATAGGTTCAGAAAACAACGCCATATTAGTTATTTTCGTTGACAGCTGTGTTAAAAAATAATTGTAGTTCCATCATGGAGCAGGTCACACTCGAGCAACGACTATAAATATTAAAATACATTGCAAAAGTGGCGAGTCTTTAATCTAAACGTTGACGCCAGTTTATGATCAGCGTAATCGACCTTTAAAATCAATCATTCAACATTTGATATTTAAACAATTGAGTCCACATAAACGCTAAATAATGCTCCTGTGCGAGTAAGGCATAGAAATACAAGAAGTGTAAAAAAATATTGCTGTTGCAACGCATCAATTCATGACCCAAATTTAAATCTTCTTAATCTTTCAGTATCGTTATGTCGAATTTCGTAAAAGATCTTAGTCTATACCCGTATAGGATCAAGTTGACATAAGAACTGAAGCCGCTTAAATACTTCAAATTTAAGGAATTCGTAAAATGGGCTGAAGAAAAATTCAAAAATTATCCGGTTTTTCACCATGAAATCACCTTGAGTGATGGGGTATATTTTTGAGTCAATGGTTTTGTAACAAGCAAAATATGCGCTATTGGACCGAAGAAAGCACTTGATGAATGAGACGACATTGCGTCACGAAAAAAGTACTGTTTGGTAGGATTTGATTGCCGGTGGTGTCATTAGGGCCGTACTTTTTGTCGTTTATGACAATCGATACTGTGAATGAAAATCTTTACCTCGCCATGATAACCATTTTTTGTCTGAATTGGAATAAATGGACATAGACGATTTGTGACTTCAACAAGACGATGTCACTTCATACACAACAAAATGTACAATTCATTTATCGAAGAGTAAGTGAATTAATTAAAGCACCTATGCTTACTTTATAAAAATATGTTTACTTTGTTGGTTCATATCTGTTAATAAATGGATCATTACTCTAACGATAAGACGTATGCTACCAACTGAAAAAATATATTTTACTGATGAGTTTGCAACATTTTTTCTACCCTAGATAAAATAAAATTATACCTATTTGGACCATAGAGATAAAAGGATATAGAGAGCTTATTCCTTTCATCTTTATTTTTGTGCTCAAACTAAACAAAATAATTTGTACTACGTCATCGTAAGCTGATCATAGAGATAGAATCTATCTCTATGATCAACTTACGATGACGTAATACAAATTACTTTGTTTAGTTTGAGCACAGGCGACAGCTGAACGACGATGTTTCTCTGCTATTGAAGGGAATTAGCTCTCTATTTCTTTATATCTCTATGATTTGGACTAGCATAGAAACAACAAAACATCTTCAATCTTTTTACATTTTCTGGAGACAAATCGTCCCTTACGAAACATATAGCAAATATATAATAGTATATAACTATATTTGTATTTTTATATATTATGTAATATTTGTTTACCTTTGAGCTCTAAAAATAATTTTCTCTAAAGACAAAGCAATATGCAAACGCCTGGGTAATGTGGGAAGTTCATTGAACGAATATCCAAAAATCATGTATTTGCTTGCCATTGCATTAAAAGAACTAAAACCTACTCCTACAATTAATTAGTTGCTTTTGAAGAATATTAAGTATATTTATTTGACACATGCAAAAACTTCACTCATGCAGGAGTAATTAGAAAAAATGAATTTATTTGCATGTGGGCATATAATAAAACTTCCCTTCTATGAATTATAAAAAATGCAATTGAATTATTGAGCCATCTCCAGCCCATGGATATTAAGGAAGTTGCATTTATCTAGGTGAATTATTAACTAGTGAAAAAAACATATTTGTTATTATATAAGTCTTGCAGAAAGAGTGAAATTGCATAACCTTATACTTTCATGTAGAAAACGGCTGAAAGAAATATAATATCCAGCTGTAATACATCTAAGTAAAGCCTATACATTAATACATACTCGCTATTTGGGCGCCTACGGCGCCCATATGTTCGCCCTTCGGGTATGGGTAGGTTTTGGAGCTAGTTTGTGAGTGAAACAGACCTTAAAGAATATAAGAGAAGAGAGAGAAAATAATTTTCTGTTTTGTACAAACATCCTCATAAAGGACTTAGTACAAGGAATATGTTTTAAGTCACATGAGATGATTTTTCTTTTTTATTTCTCTAACTCTCCTCCTCCTTTTTTCTTTTTCCTCTCTTTACCTTGAAAAGTAGGTGGTTCAAATCAGACAAGGTCAGATTTTTCTTCATTTTTGGTCCCATCACTTTGCAAATAGTTTTATTAGGTCCGTCTTGACCCAAGGATTCCATAAGTACCTTCAAAGTTCAAATCTGACCATAAATGTGGGAGGAGATAGCGTGCGGACATACAGACGGACAGAGATTGGTGAATTAATATATAGATTTCATAATTAATTAAATAATATATATATATATATATATATATATATATATGTGTGTGTGTGTGTGTGTATTTTATCTTATTATAGATAATGTTCGGTTTATTTGGACATTAGCTTAGTCCAACTTTTCTAATAATAATAATCTTGGATTATATTTGTAGGAAATACACTTGAAGTTGATGTTTATTCAATAATGCAATTAAAACCATAAGACAATTAAGTTATTAAACTTATTGATTGACTGTTTTTTAGGGAACTAAATAATACCAATAGTATACTGTTATAATAATATGATATCGTTATATGTATTATAAAACAGGATGTTTATCCAGTCTAGAGATAAAGAAGTCATCAGTGTATGTACACAGTAAATATATACAGATATTTACATTAATGAAGAGCCCCGTCTGATAAAATGCATTGAGTATATTAAGAAACATATTCTTAAAGGCATTTATTGTCCTCTTCAGAGGGAGGCACAGAAAAGTTTTCTAATTAAAACAAGATTTGAATAACAAAGAATGGAGCAAAATTTACAAAAATATCCTTTTGTGATACTATTTACATATAAAAAATCTTATTAAGTCTGAGTTCTTTCATCCATGGTTTTGAGAGCCTCGATGAATGAAGAAGGGTTATAGAGAAAGGCCTAGCATTTTAATAATGGTATATACATTGTATATGATATTCATTTGGCTACATAGGGCTTAAGAGATTTATAGATTATTTTAGATTCCTCCTTTTTAGCATTTTTCATATTTTTTTTTTCTTTATATCATGACCATTTTTTGCCTATTGATTAGATGGAATATTATCCGCCATGTAGGAGCATTCAAACGAGTCCATCCAACCTACTGGATCCTTATTCTCCTCATTATTTGTTATGGAATTATGCCACAAAGTACTTAGGTCAAAGAACATTAGAATATGAACAGACAAGTATAATCTTCAGCAAAAGACAATCTTTGTGTCAATTTTTTTTTTTTGGCCTATATGGTTCGATAGAATTGCATCCGACAGGATATAAATAAGCATTATAGCATTAAGATTAGTCTATCAAACCTAGGATATTATCAATGAGGTAGACCAAAAATGGAGACCCCCTCTCGGGATCGAACCTGTTCCCCCAACATTGAGAGTTGAACACGCCTTAACGCACACGGCTATCGCACTCCCTTTTAATATTTTATATATCGAGTGGTGTCTTCAAAGTCTTATAAATGTTGACACTTTATTTATTTCAAAGGGTGCACCTTATTGTTTTAATGTTGCTGAGTTTTACTTCTGACAAAGGTAGGCGGCATTTATATAATTTTTGCAAGCATGGGCGCTTATGAAATTATGATTTCTACAGCAATAGAAAAAGAGCTACTCTCACCATTATTTAAGTAATATTTTGGTAGTTATATTTCATTATTTTTTTGATGTAGGAAAGGAAAACTTCTTTTTAATGTTACTTTCAATGAATTAATTTCTTTTTGGGTTCGTGCCTTTGTGTGTGTGTGTGTGGGGGGGGAGTATTAATTATTTATATGTGTCTCCAAGCGGGTATTATTTCTTCATTAATGAAATGAAAGACAGCAACACTTCCATTGTTGTATTAAATACTATACATATGTACTCATTTGCTCTTGTATGTCTTGAATAAAGGATACCAAGAAGAAGAGCAATAACAACAAGTGTGTAAATTGTAACAAGTGGGTTCATTGTAGAAGTGAAAGTGCGGCTTCATCATACACAATGCACTCGCTTTCATTATTATCACGTGAGCAAAAAAAAATAAACTTTTTGTATGTTTTGTGCTTTATATAAATACTTATTTCGGTATTTTTGGATTTGAGAGTATGAACCCCCCTCCCCCCAGGATTATACCTTAGTGCATAGTGATCATTTTGTGAAAGTTTGAACGAAATCCAAAAGTGATATAGTAAACTTGTGAAATATTTTTTATCTTTTCTATTAATTGTCTATCATTTCCTCAACATGAATGCCTGGTTAAACAATTGGTGTAAATGGTAAATTTCAATACATATATTATATGTATCAGACGTTCGCGAAAAAAATGTCGTTCGTCGTTCGTTTGTCATTCACCAAAAGTTGTCGTTCGTCGTTCATCGTTTTTTTAAATTGAATCGTTTGTCGTTCGTCATTCTGAAAAAAATGACGACTTTTTTAAAGGAAATATTTCTCGCCATTCTGAAAAAAGTGATTGTACCATGTAAATGAAAAGTCTTTGTCTTTTTTTGGCGCCAAAAACGAACGACGAAAGATATGGAATTTCCTTGTCGTTCATCGTTCACGAACAACAAATGAACAATACATCAACAATATGATATAGATAGATAGATAGATAGATAGATAGATAGATAGATAGATAGATAGATAGATAGATAGATAGATAGATAGATAGATAGATAGATAGATAGATAGATAGATAGATAGATAGATAGATAGATAGATAGATAGTAAAAATAAATAGATAAATAAATAAATAGATAGATAGATAGATAAATAGATAGATAGAAAATACGGGTGATACTAAGGTCTCAAAAGAGTTCTTTTTTGGGGGGGAAACAGCCGATGGGCCCTATTTGTTTACCTTTTTCAACACAAAGGGATTTATTTTTTATGTTCGCCTTAGATATATAATAGCTTTCCTTTTGTAGACACTAAGGCGACATACTAACAACGCCCGTCAGTGAAAATATCTAATTTCTTTAGAAACCGACTATATTATACTCTTGGCTCGATGCTGATACGGAAGTAACGAGTATATGAGATACAAAAACTTTTATTCTATTTGTAAGTAAAACTATTTATCATATTTGTGTTGAAACAAACCATGCCATAGGCATATTAGATTAATTAAACTTTCATTAGACAATAATTCATTCAGGCAGCAGGTATATTTTATGTGTAAATTTGTATTTTAATCTATTTAAATTCAAGTCGAATACTTTGTCAAAATGAAAAAAGTGAAGATAGTACTCACCTAATGCTTTGAAACAATAAAATAAATAGGGGTTTTACACGGACAACTTGAGAGAGCAATGAGATCTAAGGAGACTATACTCGATAGATGAACTTAGTGGACTCGAAAGTGTGGATTTCAAGTGTAAAGAAAGCTTATTTTCTAAGTACTCCGAATTTAATATACATCGAGTATTCTTATCGATTTTTGCCTATCAATATTCCATGTATAATGAATTCATAGTCTATTTATTTACGTAATTGCCTCATAGGTGTAGGAGACAGGGGGGCAGGGGGGGCAACTGCCCCCCAAAATTCGGGTGAGTTCTCAAATTCAGGCAAATTGTTTGAGGTATTCGGGCATTTCAGATGAAGAAAAAAATGAAATATAAAAGTAACCGGATTTTGAAATAATTATATAGAATAGTATGAAATTACTTTAAATAAAATATTAATCTACATAGCTTTCTTCATTCGGTTATTTTTTTCACCGATTTAAAAGTTCATGTTAAAATTCGGGCAAATTGAATGCTGCCCCCCCAAACCAAACATCTCCCCTACGCCTATGATTGTCATTAAAGCAATTTTGAAATCTGCTAAATGTCAATCACAAAAACTTTCTGCATTTAAATCTTACTATGAAAAAGTGCAAGGATGGCTTGTGGAATATATATGATATGTCTAGTATGTGGATCCTCTCAGACTTTGACAAGGATTCTTAAGGCATAAATGCATATCACATCATTTTCAACTTAGGAAACTCGAATAGTGTGAACTTCTAGAATAAAGAACGTTTATTTTCATCATCTTGTCATAAATTGAAAAATATTTTGTACTATTTACTATATGGGGTGTCCAATCCCAATGTATGAATTCATTTAACATGATGTCATATGGGTTGTTATTGCTGTTTTCTCTGCTAAATCAATGTTATTTTTATGTTGGTGAGTGACTCACTGATTTACTAGTGAGTCCCTCGACCAATATAATATCTGAATAATCAACAAAGAAGAAGAAATCAGACCACTTAAAAAGTTTCATTATGACTAATAAGGCTACCAACTTGAGACGTCATGGGAATAGAAAAAATAGAAATCCTCCAATGAATGTCCTGTGATGTCATCGGTCGTCAAGTTTCTTAAAATGTATCAATTAAAGCTACGTCATTTGGGTATATTTTTGTCATTTGTTCCTTTTTCTATCATTCCTTGAGACTTGGTATTTACTCTTTTGCTGCTCACGGAGTAATAATATGAATTCCTTTTTTCTCTTCTTTGTTTCATCAGTTGCCCACTCCGACATTGATCTTCCCTTTTCTATTCAGTCTATTGTGCATATGGTTATTAGTTGGGTCGGGCAACATTAAATCACTCAACCTTTCACTTATTGAGAGTATCATTTCAATGAATAAATAGTTGGCCTTATCAATATAACTTTACATTTTATACAAAATAGAAAAGGGAAGATATTATAACAAAATATATTCCATGGGCTCAATCAACTAAAATTACCCTTAAAAAATCCAAGACTTTGTGATGTCTTTGATCCCTATCAATATATCCCAGAGCGTTGTCACATCTGACGTCACGCTAAATGGATACATATATAACGATAAGAATTCCACTGTATGTATATTCATACCAAGAGATTGTCCCCACTTTTCTATTAATAGACAATTGATTTATTATGTGTCTCCATTTCAGTCCCTTCAGTCTTCAATTTTGAACTTTGCCCGCAAGGAGATCTACAAGAGTGAGGTTCAGCAGGAGATTCGTCTTCGAAGTCCTGGTGGTGGAGGTCTGGCCTCAAGTCGGCCCTCCTTTGGATCCTTTGTTTCCAGCCTGGGCCACGTCACATCCCAAGTGCCATATCTACAGCGACATCTATCAGAACTCTGTCTAAATAGCAACAAGGTAAGGCTCATCCGTTTGTAAAATAGTACTAAATGTCAGTTGCCATTTGTTTGCAAATACAAATTAAATCTATGCATGGTTTAATCGAAAAATATATACTTTTGAGTATTCTTACTTATATAAAATACTTCCTTAATAACTTCAATCGAGTTTTTTATGTCATTCGAATAGAGAGCAGTTAATAATGACATACACAAAGTCGGACCCACCATCTTGGGGTACCAGTATTTTTCAACCATTTGAATTATTAAATCACCATCAGCAAAGGAGAAGAGTTTTCATACCAAAATCTCAACTCTCTTAAAAAATAATTTTCAAGATTCTTTAATAGTAACCAGACATAGCTATAATGCTCTTCACATAGACAAAATAAGCACTTTCTAATACTATTATGTCGTTTTTAAGTGAATAAGATAAACATTTTTGAGCGCTTGGTTTGAGAAGATAAATTATATTTTTTCCAGATTGATTCCACGCACGCTAAAGAGTGAAAAGAGTATTTACTGAGAATGGATTTGAAGAAAATAATAGTCTCTTTGGCGTGATTTGCATACTAAAAAATGCCAATTTAATCCACAAGCCTAAAGAAACAATTGTTTTGTTGCATAATCTTCAGTCTCTGGCATTGGTTCTGCCAAAGTCTTTATTGGATCCATAGTTGCTGACTTAAAAATCTCCTATTTGATGGTTAGTTGCAATGAAATGCAGGAATCATCCTCAAATACCGTCTGCTTTCGAGATTTCCATCTATTTCACTATTAGGATTTCGATCACATCTGCTGAACTCCCATATAATAATAAATATTATTATTATTAATTTAGTTATATTATTATATTAATAATTTATATATAATAACTGCACAATCCCAACAAATATTATGCGAGTATATTTGAGTAAATAACAATATTTCTTTAGGGCTAACATATAAATATAATGCCATCAGAGATGGAAATACTTGTTGGTCCAATATATCATAAAGAAACTGTACTAAATAGTATTGTATTTCTACATCATTGAAAAGGAATCCGGAATATAGACCGTATAATGTACAGATAATAAAAAATATAATTGTGCATGTACTTGCTTTTATTTTTGGGTGACAATTTTAGAAGCGCATAATTGGTGCATATATGCTAGTCCGAGATTTTGCATTTCATTACATCTTTATAGGTATGTCTCTAGTTACAATTACATTTCATAATATATATAAATTATGCATCATAATAAAATATATATCATTAATTTTTTACTCCAAAGTTTGTATTTCTAAGATTGGCAAGACCCACATTCATACAATATGTTTTTCTAATTTCTTCGTATAAGTTTGACTCTCTACTGGTTGCATTCTTTTAACAGTTACTTTTATGTACAAAGGCCCCAAGACAACGTGTAATTCATTACATGATAAATATTACCTCCATTTTTTTGTAATGTTATATATCCTATTATAAAACTCAAAACTTACAAAGATATAAAAAGGACCTGAAAAGTTTTTTTTAGCTGCCATAGTTTTTAAAGTTTCCCATCTACCTAGTTTTATGATAATTATATTTGTTTTTAGTATATTTCAATTAGTCCTTACTATCATTGTTTGTGGACTCAATGATTGGACCGAATATCTTCTTGGCTCAGTACATAATCTGGAAATATTTAATGTAGACATTGATAAGCTAATATTCCCTAAAAGAATTCATAATTATATATACATACTTTTAGCTTTAAAGAATAGACAGCATTTTATAAGTATAAAGAACTTAACGTTTCAAGTGCTGTATATAAATCATCTTCAATTAATATGACATAAAGAAAAAAATGTTGTGGAACACCCAAGATGTCTGACGAATCACTTTTTATGGATCGTTATACTCGTTTTCATTTTTTTTTTTTGCCTATATGCATCGATAGAATTGCATCCGATTGGATATAAATAAGCATTATAGCATTATAATTAGTCACTCGAACCTAGGATCTTATCAATGAGGTAGACCGACCATCCCCTCTCGGGAGTATTCGAACCTGCACCCCCAACATTGAGAGTTGGACACGCCTTAACACGCACGGCTATCGAGCTCCCTTTTCTCGTTTTCATAACGATAATCATACTAATAGCGAACGTTAGCTCTAGAGAAGTGTGCTTAGTTCTAAGTGTTGAGGGTGCAGATTCGACTCCCGAGAAAGAAACGTCAGTACACATCGATCTCAATTAAAAATACATTCCAATTTCGATGCACTAATTTGAATGGCATAATACATATTATTCAAACGGAATCAATTCCATTCAAACAAAGAGATAAAATAATCTATAGCAAAAAATGAGATATGATACTATTATAAAATACTTTTAAAAATCAACCATTTAGGGCTTTTTGGACTCTTCTAAAAACATCAAAATAGAAAATATTATGCAATTTCGTAAGAAATCCAACAATTGTTCTCTTAAGTTATTTACTTTTAAATGATTGTGTCAATGCATTTACTGCAATTGATTTTCATTTTAACACCAGTTACATTTACATCTTATTTCCAAATGCTTACAAAAACTAACTACTTTTATCACTAGAATTTATACTGCTTTATAATTTATAGGTCATATTTATTCTTCATAAGTAGGATATCTTTTAACTGTAACATTTATTTACCTTCAATGTACATTTAACTTATATATGATTTATTATTTACATTATAAACAGGAGTAAAAGTTATAAAAAGCTTTTGTTGGTGTTTTGCACTCTTGATGATCTTGATGAGGCATTTTTATCAAGTTTTCAGGTGCGCCACTGACATTGACCCTTTTGCCGGTACGGCGTTCTGGACCTTCCGGCTTTCTTTCACTCCTGGTTATAATTATGTAACGCAATGCAAATATATGAAAAAATATAATATGTTTTACGAATTGTTGATTTTAATCTTTTCAAATAAGACGGAATAAAGAGTATCATTTTTCCTTTCTCTATTAGTACGGTACTCCAGTAGTCGTTCAGCCAATCAACGGCAATGGTCCCAATCTTTCCCGGCGATCAGCTGGCTCTTGTCGCCGTAACCGCCCAGGGAAGAGGGTCACCCCTCTCGACCAAAGCCCTTCAAGCGTCACGCTTCGGACCTTACCTGGCGAATGAACGCCGCCGGCCTTAGCACAAGTCGCTTTAACTCCGTAATGGACATGAGTGCCCTCGCTGCCGGAGAGCACAAGGCACTCCTCCGATCCAATTCCTCGCTCCTTCTCTCCCCACCGCCCTCGCACGCGGATAACAAAGGCGGCGGGAATAGCAATAGCAGTGGGAATGAACCCACGGGAGCCACTACACAGGCCGCCCCCAGATCCTCTTCAATTACCGACACGGAGGATGAAATCGATATCAGTTTAGACTCTGAGTAAGCTATCAGAATTTGAGTCATGATAAAAAAATTGGCGCCAAAATTTATTCTTATTATGCAGGATATTATTTTATTTTTTGCTATCGTCACATAGAGATTAAAGTATATAGAGGAGGAAGAATTGAATAAAATTTTAGTCATGTGGATAAGATCAAAATAGCAGATATTTTGTATTAATTGAATTATTATAAAATTTCAAGAATGTCAACCAAATATATTATTATGCTCTATTTATTTAGATATGTACTACAGAAAACTGTAGTGTATGCATAATCAAACTCTTTTTATTTATCTAATAGATTCATTCTTAGTAGTTTCCTATTTTATTACATTAATTTTATCTTTAGTCCCAGTGAGTAAGTTTTAAGCCTTAATTTTTTTAAGTTGTTAAAGTAAGTTGGAGAGGAAGGCGTGCAGGGTTAAACAAAAGAGAGTTGCAGCCCTGAAGAGCTCAATAACGAGTGCATGGAGTACTGGCCGTGCAGTGAAAGTCACCAGGACATGCAAATCCTTTTGAGACAAGATGGCGGCACCTGAGTGAGGACATATTGAATAAATGTATTGTTTGATATACCATTAAACATTTTAATATTAATCAAAATACACTTCAAAATCCTTCTTTATCAAGCAAGTTGAATCTTAAAACATTTCAAATGTATCGTATATTCCGACTTCAACCCTGATATCCAATAAGATTGTTCATTGAGAAATTTATAATAATAACCGCGTATTTGTATCTAAATAAAGAAGCAAAACAATATGGAGGAAAAAGGATGTAATTTATTTAATGAAATGAATAGACAATAATCCCCTTTTCGTCCATAAAGGACGAAAATTTGAAAGGAAATATTGGCATTAATAAAAGTATTCAAATACATGAGTGGTGTCCACCATCCTTCCGGTCACGATATCGAATCAACTAAATTAATTCCCTTATATGAATAAGATATAGTGAATATATTGTATATATTTGTACATATTTTTATAATGATGTCATTATATCATAGTATTTTTTCGATATGAATCATGTAATATAATGTATGTGAAGGAGCAGATTGAAAAGAGGATAAAATAGAAACTCTATGAGGACATTTATTTCAAACAAGTTAAATTATATATTTTTCAATAAACAGCAATTAAGTCAAGATCCTGGCCACCATAATCGCTTCTTTTGTCTATGATTCAATCTAGATAGTACCTACTTTTCTTAGGCTTGTGTGCTATAAGTCTATAGGATGAATCTCGGCCGTCCAGAGGATCCTTTATGCCGCTAGAGTTATTGGAGTTCATCTTTCTCCAGGGATTGCTTGAATAGAAGAAGCTTGGAGAGCCTCCACTGTTTTCCAATTTTTGATCAGTAGTGTTGATTGAGACAAAAAGGGGTGTTTTTTTTTGTTTTTTGTCTACAAATGGAGCTTCAAACCTCATACTGTTCTTATAGACGCCTTCTACTCTATTACCTCGTTTTTTTAAGAATTATTTTATCTTTTTTTATTCAATGTTACAAGTTCAATCCCTACGACAACATTATTTTTTATATTATTTTGATGATGTTAGTCTTAGTTAATAGTATTGGGAAAGCAAATGTTTAAAGGAATAAAAAAAACATCTACTTCAGATAGGTATTAAGTTAGCAGCTGATGAATTATCTTTATGGCACCATAAGGCTGTCTGAATATTGCTAATATTCTAAGACAATCTCTTCTACTACTATTAACTCATAACAAATTAAAAAATTGTGTCATGGTTCAGTCAATGCCGTCAAGCGACGCTACAATATTTTTGTGCAGTATATTTTTTGAAAATATACTACGAAACGTATATAAAAATTATTGCCACAACTATTTTTTTAATTCGTCTGCATTCATATCATCATCCTCTGGATATAATGTAACGTTTCATCCCATGAAATATGAAACTTAATTCGTTCTTCGTTGCTGATTGTACAAAAACAAAAATATTTTTATATATTTATTTATAATTCAAAAAAATTGATGAGGGATTTTTCTTTTAATCGTTTTATAAATATAACGTTGATCTTACATATGGTTTTATTATGCTATGTTATGGTATGATAATTATCAGCATATTATCTATTTGGGTTTCACAATTTTGTTGTCGGAATTAAAAATTTTATTATTTTATACCCCTATATTTGATGACAATGTATTTTGCTGATTCATGCTTATTTTAAAAGAAATGATAATGATACCTATTTAATAGACACACACACACACAAACAGGAAAATTTGAAGCGAAATTAAAGTTTTCGAAGAAGAGTATAAGCATACACATTGGTGTGCAGGGAGCCTTATAATGAAGCACCCCCTAAGTTTAAATTTATTGCATGAAGTTTTAAAGAGAAAAGTTACTTAGAAGAATGAAATTGAATCCATTATATATATATATATATATATATATATATATATATATATATATATATATATATATATATATATATATATATATATATATCATACATATTAATAATGTCATGAATAACACCCTGGGACTTTTTTCTTGAACGTGATTGGTTGAAAGAAGAAGAAGGGAAATAGTTTAATAGAGAACTCTAGCAGATTATCTACTTTTCTTTACTCCTATCTGTCCCTCTCTACGTCTCTACTCCTATCTGTTCCTCTCTCCTTTTCTTATATAAATACGTCACCAGACTTTTATTTTTATTTTCTCAAAGAAACTTTATTTGTATATATATATATATATATATATAAGCATTTTAGTTTAAAATTATTACACAGAGAAAATTCATCTCAAATTAGGATCAACAATAAAATAAACCAAGGCAATACATCTCATTAAAAAAACATAAAGTAAGTAATAAATAAAAGTAAAAACAATAAAAATTATAATTTTCTGGTAAAACGTAAAAGCATTTTCATGCCCTTCTTTGCATTCCCGAAGCATGATGGAGCTAGAACTTCAACAGATTTGCTTGTGATTATTTAAACTATCTTCAGTTTAAATTAGAATCATTATTTTTTACTTTTGTCTATTAGGTTTTTTCTAAAATTACATCCGACTGATGTTAAGTAGCATTAAAGAATTAATATTAGTCACTCAAACCTAGGATACTCTTTTCAATGAGGTTCCCTAAAATTGTTAAATTAGCATTATATTCAAGCAAGCAATGATATATTTTATACGTCATAATTTATTTATGTATTATTACTTTCAGAATTAATCTCGGTGTAGTTCCTAGCAATAAACGTTCGCGAAGGCCATCTATCTTTAAACTTTTTGAGGTAAGTAGTAGCTCAGGATTAACACCAAATATGGTTGTAATATTTATCATGGCGTCCGGAGTCTGCTATTGCTGTCGTTAATATAAGATTGCTGCTTTTGTAAATAAAGGACTATATAATATATACGTTGAGCTTCAGGTTGATTGAAATAATTATTATCTCTGACGTCATGGTTAATAGGTACATAAACTTTAAAAGTGAATTCAATCAATCTTTGTTTCGATAAAAATAATATATTAATGATTTCATGGTTATTGTTTTTAAATAAATGTATTCACATAACAGGGGTCTGGTCCTTTTAAACTTACCAGACCTTTCTAAATAAACCCATCGTAATTGCTTACGCACTTCAAATTGGAGTTCTTAACTTCATAAGACATAAATCACACTTTTATAAGCCTACAACAATTAATTCCTATTACTGATGATATATGATATATTTAGATATCTTCTTTTTTAGGATCCCAAGACATTATCACAGCTTCTTCGAATATTGCTTCATCTTAATATCTTAAAAACCACTATATAAGGCATGCTATATTTCATAACAAGCGTTATTTCGAACCCCAACCCAACTAGACTTATAATTATGAATAATTATCAGCTTTCTAAAAGAAAGCTCCAATCTATAACTTCAAATTTGTGGATTTTTTACAATTATATTAGAAATATTAGCCATACCATTTATTGAGTTGGTTTTCACATAAAACAATAGTTATTTACAAATCATTCAAAACCTATTGAATATAACAAAATGTAAAGTGTTTCTGTTTTACTGCAACCATTTTTATCGAGCTATTTTCTCTTTTATGTTGATGCGAACAAATTTGTGTTCTGACTTGATTATTTGAATGTTTTTTAACATTTCTGGTATTTCTATTAATGGCTATTTCAGCTATTCAATAAAAGCTACCGTTTTCGACACTACACCATTTTGTCATCTATTGAACTCTATCCACAACCAAATAATAACGCCTTTCTTTTTTCTTTCTTAGAACGGATCCCCTTTTTCCCGTGAAGGAAGCCTACGGAAGTCTGATTGCCCAAAGATAACAATTACAACGGTGCCCACGATTGACCAATCCAGCCTGGAATTCCTTTACCCCCTGGAACCCTCTGAGCCCTTCCCCTCAGAAATCTCTCCTCCTATAATCAACAACGACCCTCATCGGCGATTCTCCCTCACAAACGTCATCATCCATGTGTCCAACAACGGGGACCTGGCCTATGATGTTGTGGACCCCAAGGAGGCACACGTCGCCAACAATTATAATAAAACAATTGTACTCTAAATAAAATATAGTCATTTTACATATTTAACATTTTCTTCTCTGTTGTTAATGCTGTTGTCAATAAGATTTAAAATAAGAAGAAAAAATCTATTTTTTGCCCTTTTACCCCCTTTAGTAAATAAATGAATAATTAAAAAGAAATCATTAGTTATGTTTTTTTTTGAGCGACCTTATTTTATGAGATAGTCTACGGATCAGTTAAGTTGTTTTAATCAGCTGATCATAGCAAAGGAATGATAAAACACCAAACAAAGAGAATTTCATATTATAAGTATGTGATAATTATCAACAAGAGGAGGCATTGTGGTTAATAGAAGGACTTCCTTTACTAAAAACATAATTAGATATAGAAATATATTTCCTAGATTTTAAAAATATCTCTCAGTAAATTCATATGACGTCTTTTTACACTGTCGTTTGATTATTAGAATTATTACCTAATTTGACGCTATTATCTGCAAACATCTGCTAGTTTTGGATGTGAAATCTACTTTGTTGTGGTTTTCGCTAGTCCCTTGGTAAAAGGACTTCATATTGTGTTGGTTATTCTTTTTTTGGTTAAGATGTTTATTTATTTGCTAAAATCCATACAGTGTAAAAAATAACAATACACTAGAAAGTAGGAGATAAAAAATACAATCTTAAGACAGTTACGTTAAAAACAAAACATAAATGAACATTATAATTCAAAATTACTGTCTAAAGATAAAACCATAATATAAAATGACTTATTAAAATTATTTCTTATTCAAAATAAAACGTTGATGTCGTCTTATTATCGATTTGATGAGCTTGAAGTATTCGAGATAATTTGAAGGAATACACTTTATCAAATCTCCGGCCCATGTGCATGACGTCGCAGATGAATTAGAATTTTTGATGAGAGGGCTGAATAACGAGTCGCTGCCCCAATCATAATTGCTCTAAGGTCTTCGATTCGAATATAAGACTTATTTGTCAGTCTCTTCGCAATTAATAATTTCATGTTTAGCAGTGCAAATTCAACAGCCTTTTGATGAGGAGAGTTCTTACTTCTTCTTTTGAATGCTCCAAAAAGAATTGTAGCTCTAATCACGTTCGAATTTAAGACAATATTACCACAAACGTTTTGATGAGTAAAGTGCTTGATCGTCTTCAGTAGAGGACAATCCACGAAGGCGTGCAATGTATTATTAAATAAAAATCTGCAGTTATTGCAAGGATAATAAAATTTAATTAGATCTGCTGAGATTTGGAATTGAGCCGTGAATTTGGACCCGTCAGCGATTGCACAGGTTGAATTATATTGAGTTATTTTTTTCAACAAGAAGCTGACCGATTATTCGGATCCCATTAAACGTTGTACATGTAAAACTTGTCACTGATAATGACTGCAATTTTATACACACCGCCACGAACTGTCTCAATGTCGCTCTGATCACTGAGACATTCGAAGGGTATTTGAGTTGATTCTACTTTACGTTTATTCCATTTTTCCGTTGAACCTCAGCAAACATTCATATATTTCTTTAAAAGGTTTCATTCTTAATTAGGTCGATATTACAATTAATTATGTATATGTGAATTGAGACAAATTTCCCTCCCCCGAGCTCTTGGAATCTGCTTGTAACAATTAGGGCAAATTGAGTTGCACCACCGTTATTGTGAAAGTCGGAATCTAAGGGCCTTTATAATTGTACCCCCATTATGGTATATATATATATATATATATATATATATATATGGTATATGATATATATGTAACTTATATTAATTCGTAATTATGACCGGGGGAACTCGAGGTTCCATTTGCTGTTGTTGGAAATCCCAAAATGTCATTATTATAGTAAATAGCATCTGAGTTACCTCAAAACATTTGAGTGGAACACCTATGTTTTCATGCTATACTTTTGGTAAAAGGCTAAGAAAAGTTTGTGCTTAAAATGTGTCTTTCTCAAACTCGTATCTAAATAAAAATGTCCGTATAAGAAAAGTTGTGTTTCATTTGGGATCTCCTGTGAACTCTGATATCTTTTTTAGATTACACCAGGGGTGAACATGAGCCAAAACGGTACAGAACGCCATATCGCCAAAAGATTCAAAACAGATGCGGCACTTGAAATCTTGATAAAAATGTCCTGAATAAATGAAGACAATAGAAAATGCAGAGATCCGGCAATACTTTTCATCCGTTTCCTTCTGCATTACTCTACCTCTCTTTTGGGGATGTTCTACAGCTTTATTTGTATAAAAAGATTGATTGGAGACCTTATTTGTACCTTAGCATGCCCTATGACCTTTGTGTGGACCTTAAGTGGCCTATGCAGATCAGCTAGGTATACAAGACTCACAAGAGAACACTTGTGACATCAAAAGAGATCTCAAAATACTTTTCAAGTGAATTGGCACCTTGGCTTGCATAGAAGACCAACTAATAAAACTGATGATATTTTAGGGGCTAGAAAAAAATTATATTTGATATGAGAAACTGAATATCTATATTGAAATAAATAGCAAAAATATGTCTTCAATGTAATGTAAATTGCCAGTTTAATCAAATAGAAAAAGTATGTTGGATTATAGAGAGTGCATGCAATTACATGTCTTTTAAAATACAGACATTACGTATGCATATTTATGGATGCAGCAATAGAGAAATAGCAAGGGAAATGGATGCCTCGGATGTATATGCCGAAAAGATTACAAGATTAGATTCATGAGACAAGTATAGGAAGTATTCATGAGGAAGAGCGGATCGTCTGAAATTAGATTTTCATCTCGGACAAATCAGTGATGGAGAAGCTAAGCCCCAGAAGGAATATCAAATATACACTTAGTGACATAAATAAGTATTCTAGACGTTTAGGAGAATAGGTTGAGGGTGAATTAATATCATATAAAAAATATAAAAAAGTACGCACCCTGATACTCTTTGATACAAAAGGTCATCGTGATATTAACCAATCAGAGTGTGAGGAGACATATGAATGAAGGCGGCAAGTGCCGCCATTTTAAAAAATAATGAATAAAAGGAAGAAGTCACAGGTTCATAATAGTAATGTTAACATGGGTAACATGATTTAAACTCATACCAAAATAATAGATTTGCCATGAAAAAATGACCTATAATATGTATATACAAAAGTTTTAATCCATTGTCATTCTCACTTTGAGGAATTTACTTTTTTTCTTCATTTTTCTATATTTTCATTATAAGCTTCTTTTGAAGTGTTGTGTTCAGAGAACTTTATTATTATTATTATTTCCTATACTTTTTGCATTGAGATAACTTTAATATATTCACATTACATATAAAAGAAGACTTTTCATCACAACATCATTGAATGTCGGTTATATCCAAAAAGATACAAGCATATTTTATAATTTTTTTCTGTCTTTCTCTGTTTCCGTTGCTTCTCAATACAAAAGTTAATTTCGATACATGATCGACTCTTATTTGACCTATCAGCCATTTTAGTGTCCATAAAGATCGAACCGGATATCAGATCCCTCCATAAATAAAGACGTCTTCCGAGTTAAAGTGTAAAGTTTGCAAAAGAAAACAAGTACTTAGGGAAAAAATTACAATTCCTTATAAGAGGAGAATTTTCAAAATTTGCCTCTAACTAGGAACAATTATGGAATCTTTTATGAAACGGTATTGTTAAAAGAAAAGGACAGAGCAGCGACTACCGAATGTAAATCGGTATTTAGAACTGGAAGCGTATACAGGTGTGAAAAAGTTGAACTTTGCAAAATAAATAAACAACTCCGAAGCTGAAAGCGCATTTAATATCGGACAACGTATAACAAAAGACAGTTAAGCCTTCCATTCCTTCAAAATCCGAGTGCATATATGATTTATATAAATATAACATGTATTAAATTTCAAATAATCTCTAAAGAAATTATAACAAATTATGCATTTAATTGTCTTTTGTTATAAATTGTCCAATACTAAATGCATATGAAGAAGTCACAGAGCAGATACATCAATGAGTTTCTCTTTATCTACCGCACCGATCGATATTCGGAAGATATATAATAAAATCTACCGAACACCGATTAAGCGGTACCGATTCCCAGCTCTGGAAAAGGAGAAAGGAATAATAAATAAAATCAGTTTTGCAATAAAGCATAACTTCACTACTGACTGTTGACAAGTGAGAGAAGGGCCCTTCCAAACTATCATAGGCCACGAGCCATGCCTTCATTTTTGAATTTCTTTGAGTGGACTTATTCAATATTATTATTAATATATTTGAATCAAGCAACTGATTAAACTCTGACAAAAAGGAATGCTTAGTTTGTTGCAGCATAATGAGACAATAATTGATTATCCCTACAAGACCTTAAAAAATTGAGATCCAAGCATAGAAATATAAAGATATAGAAGGCTTATTCCCTTCAATAGCAGAGACACATCGTTCAGCTGTCGCCTGTGCTCAATATAAACAAAGTAATTTGTACTACGTCATCGTAAGTTGATCATAGATATAGAAAGATTTGTTTATTTTGGGCACAAAAACGTGTTCCTCTGAAGAATCCAATAAGCTTTCTATGTCTTTATGTCTCTATGGATCCAAATATCTACCCCAATTCTTGGATCCTCCCTTAAACAAACAAAATAAGTGCGATACCAACTGAAAAAAAAATGTTTATTGGTGAGCGTGGGATAACTAACAAACCATTTTGTTATCCATAGCAATAGGCTTAAAAATCATTGGAACATCATACCAATAAAAGATTGATTTCCATATATATATTTAAAATATTTTAGTAGGACGATGCATATTGCATAGTGCATTGCAGACCTGCCCAATTGTCAATTCTCCCAGACATTGATTCATTCAAATAATAATAAGTTGACAGATGTCTATTGGATCAAAATGATAAGAGATTGAGGAGATACTTCAAGATACTTTTTAATAATTATTATCTGGTTTGCGAAATATATATAAAAACTTCGCTATGTTTTCACATGTTTTTGATTGTATATATAATGTAATATATATGTAAATGCTACTTCAATATTTTTAGAGTTGAAACATTACAAAAAAAATTGTAAGTTAATTACATTTAGCAGCCGCATAAAGATTTGTAATTGATGAAGGTATATTAAAAATTAAAGGATTAAAGTAATTGAAGTTGTGAAAATAATTGCATTACACAAATAACCATTAAACTTAAAACTAATAAATAAATTTTCGGAACAACTCCTCATAAGAGAATTATTTGGCTAACAGTAATACATCTTTATTGGGATTAATATTACTTTAAACATAATCAAAGGAATAGCTATTTATAAGCAATTCGTATTTAATTATTTTAAACCTTTATATTCATAATTTTTTAATATTATTTGGAGGGTAAAAAAGGAGTTTATGATTAACAAACATTCGGTAAAAAATCATATTTGTTTGAAATTAAGTTATGAAGTAGCAAATTATACATATTTAAGATATTATGAGAAAATGTTAAAGAGTTGATATTTTTATTATATGTGTTTTGCTACTTTTAAAGCACGAATATAAAAATATATTATAATTCAAAATTTTCAAATCCCTGCAGATGCAGTCTCCACATTACCTTAACATGTTTAATTTTCTATTAAAAATGACACAATATGTAAGCCAATAAACTTAAGTTATTTAGAAATGCAATACATTTTACTGTAGACATGTATATAATAATATACATAAACTTGAACAAAGAACAAATTTAACACATGTATGTATATATATATATATATATATATATATATATATAGGCTTGCACGCGTTCCACTATTTTCTGTTCCGTTCATCGTTCCGTTCAATTCTTTCCGTTCCGTGGAACGCCGTTCAATTTTGCGTTCCGTTCAAAAATTGGATTTCAAAAAAATTCTCATAAGAAGGTTCTTTACTTTTCACTGCATCCCGTATGTATCGGGTATAAAATTTTAAGCCAGGCCCAAATAGGTTCGGTTTGAAGTTAGTTACCGCAATTAAGTTCCAAAACAGTACAAACCTCGATAATATATTAAGATATAAAATAATTTAACCAGAGGCTCTGCCCGAAAAATTTACATATTTTTATCTCGACCCAAAAAAGTTACAATATGAAAAGTCAAACATGTAAAAATCCCACCCACATATGGTCCACCGAATTTCTCGGTCTATACTACTCATAATTATTGTTTTATCTGAGAATAATTACGAAAGTTTATTTATTTACAATCTTAAGAATAACATTAGTTATAAATTACACTATTATTTGCTGCTAGAAGGAGCTGTTTTTTGAAATTTTCATCTCCTATCTTTTGCCTTGTCCTTCGCAATAAAAGTTTAGATTTGGAGAAGAGTCTTACCGAACTGCACTGCCTGGAAGTATAAAATTATATTGAATAAAATCTTTTTAATCCTTTTATAAGCAATAATTGATTCCATTGCCTCCGACTCATCGGTTAAGAAGCGGTCAACCTCCTGTTTAGCTGAGTCAGTCTTCTTCGGCCTCTTGGCAAAGAAATTACCTTTTTCTTCCCGCTGCTGGTTGTTGCGAAAGTTGACTAGAAGGAAAATCTTCCAGTTCTTCGTCCTTTTCTATTAAATAATTTCTTGCAAACTCTTGCTTTCCGATATCTAAAAAGCCTACTTTGAACTCAGCGAGATATGCTGAAGCAATAAGCATCTCCCTGCGTTCAAGTAGACTCCAAATCTTTGTTTGATACCAAAAGAGAGTGCATCAAATAACAGCCTACACCTGACTCAGCTCCCTCTCTCTTGAAGATAATTTTCGAGGTAAGTGATGGTAGGCAGGAGATGACCAAGAAAGATTAATTAGTTATATAGAGGTTTACTCAAAAATTTGAATGGATTAAAACACTTTAGAAAAACATTTACAAAAATTCATTCGTAAGTAAGTTTATAGAGAAGAGGAACATAAGGCACATCTCTACTTTTAAAGTATAATGATTAAACGAATTTCAGGTTGAAATTATAAATTGGTTTATGTACAATAAACGACATAATACATGGACCATTACAGTAACTAAATAATTAAATTTAATGACCGACAACAAACCTGATATAAAAATGTATAATACATACTAAAATCGAGATTGGATGATTTCCTCTTGAATATTATTTGAACGGAACGCAAAAAGACAAATTTTGGCGTTCCGTTCAATTTCTTCCGTTACGCGGAACGCCGCTCATTTTTACGTTCAGTTCACAACCCTGATATACCAGATATATATATATATATATATATATATATCAGAGCTGGGATTCGTTAGAAAAATCTATCGCCGGTTCGGTATTCGGTATATACCTCCTACTGTTCGGTATCGGTATTCGGTAGATTTTATTAGATATCTACAGTATCGATCGATATTCGGTACGGTAGATAAGAAAGAGAGATAAATTTATTTTTGTATCTGCTCTGTGACTTCTTCATATGCATTTAATATCGGACAATTTATAGCAAAGAACAATTAAGTACATAATTTGTTATAATTTAGTAGAGATTATTTGAAATTTAATTCAAACTAATCTTATATAAATTATATATGTACTTGGATTTTGTAGGAAACAGAAGTCTATATATTTTTTGCTGTCTCTTATTGTCCGATATTAAATGCACTTTTAGGTACTCTAGTATTCAATGCATAACATGCGCTTATATAGAATGTATATTTATGTATCTGTTCTATAATACCATAGTTGTCCATTGGAGCTACGTAGTTGTGTATTATTTTGCAAAGTTCAAGTTCATCACACAAGTACTTTTACCTTATTACTTAGTAAAAATACCGTACCGATTGTCAATCGGTTCGGTACTTGGTAGTTTCTACCGAATATCGAATAATCTGTATTTGAAACCTCCGTCGGTAGTACCGAAAACCGATGTACATTCGGTAGTCGCAACTCCGATATATGTATATATATTTGTTTCAACAGTTATTTTTATTTAGAATATTCGTTGTTGATGCTAAAAAAATGGCAATCGCCCCTTGCGATATCACGATCGTCGGGACCAGAAAGTCCAAACTGTGATAAATATGAAGTCGCGATGGGCAAACGTTTGGGATCTCTTTCCGCTCTCAGTGTACGTTATCTTGAATTTGGCCAATAATACATGTTATTTACCGGCAAAAGTCGGAGTCCATAATTTGACCGTGAGTTTCTGAAAATCGTGAAAAACGAACTGTGATATCACGAGGGCAGACCGTATATTTATTATGTGTATTTGCCTAAATCTTATGCATACCATAATAATTATACGAGTTTTAGATCTGTGAATAAAAAAATAACAGATCATATGAATAAGCAAAAACGTTAAAATTATTCCAATGGTTTTGACTCTTTGAGGTTGAAACAATATCATCTTTCAGGAGGTAAACACTTATTTGTACATTTTGAAATTTAACGCATTGTTTAGAGCCGTGGTTCCCAACAGTGGTCCAGTGGACCCCTTAGGGGTCCATGAAGGCCTGGCTGGGGGTCCACGTGTAATGATCATTTTTTTTCTCTATTTCTTTTCTTAAAAAAACGTCATTACATTTTTTGAAAATTCTTTTCTAAAAAAAACGTAGTCACTTTTTTTCTTTTCTAAGAAAACGTCCTCACTTTTCTATAAAAAAAACGTCCTCACTGTTTTGGGAAATTATTTTCTAAAAAAAAGTCATCACTTTTTCTGGAGATTCTTTTCTTTAAAAAAAACGTCGTCACTGAACGCTAACGGAACGCTGAACGCAAAAACATGAACGGAACGCTATTTTTTTTAACGCTGAACGCAAAAAAAGCTGAACGCTCACAAGCCTGGATATAAGTCAAAAATAAAATATAATTGTACTTCGCAGATGTCTCGCATTGAAATTCGCGTTTTTGACAAAATTGAGGCGGGGTCCACGAAAGTGCCCGAAGACCGTTGGGGTCCACGAGCCGAATCCAGTTGGGAACCACTGGTTTAGAGGCCTTTGCAAAGGCTATAATTAGGCAAATAATTTTATGCAATATCTTAAAATTACAATTTTAGATTTGGACACCATTTTCTGTGGATGACTTGGAGGTGTTGAAGTGTGCTTTGGGCCTTTGATTATTCCTTGGAAAAATTGTTTTAAATTGTATGTGTTTTATGAGGGAAAAACCCGTTTCCTTCAGTGTCTTTATAATGGCGCGTTAGATATGGACAAAATGTGAAGATTTTGGCTTGCCCAGGAATATTTTTTAGTGGGTGGTTGTTCCTGTAAAGTTGCATATTATCCAAACCGTTTGGTTCTTTATACGGATTCTATATATCTTTTCAACACTCGGTTAAATACTGATCAACTTTTCTATGGATGATAGGTTTGAGGTGCCAAGGAAATATTAGGTCAAAATGGAGAATGTCGGAAAATACATACTTATAAAAATACATCTACTCGAATATATCTGTTTTAAATATCAAATGATAAAAATATCCTAAAAGTTCGTGTTCATTGAAATGGTATAAGAAGGATGACTCTTTGAACCTTTTATTCAAACTCTACCAATCTTTTCTTTTATGCAAATCCGCAAACCTTCTTAGAAATACAAGTCTTCTCTAAAAGCTTATCAAAAAGGGTTAAAAAGATAATAAGTAAATAAGTGAGTCGTAGAATGAAACATATTTAGATAGATTTATTATTTCCAAGAATGCATGGTAGAGGAGCATGAGAATGAATAAATAGGAGGAGGAGGAACATCTAATTCATTAAACACATTTTGGACTAAAATGATGATGATATAAGTACGCTATTATTGTTGTTCTTAACTATAATAGTTTCAATTAATTAGAGAGAGAGAGAGAGAGCGCGACTGGATTGGATTTCAACAACAACTACTTCTAGGTGTATAGGAATGATGATTCATACATAAATTTAAGAGTCTTCTTTTTAGTTTAGGTCATGATAGCGTTGGTATAGGGTTTTCTTCACGCAATCCTTGTAAGAGTCGCTTGGATCCATTTTAATCCTTGAGCTTGAGCTACCCAGTCCGGCCTGCACGTTCCTCTGCCCTACCTGAAAAGGAGGGAAGAAAAACAAAAAATGAGAATAAATCTATTATGTTAACATGAAAAGATATTGGACGAAAATATTGAGGGATACATCCTTATGGAACTCCTTATCAATTCTGGATTAGGGAATAGTGTAAACTATCTTAATCACAACTTTAAACATACTAAAAGTAATCGGAACTTAAATGGACAAGCAAATCATGAGTCCCATTAAATGTCCAGTAAGAGAATGCCACAATAGAGGAGGAGGTTACATAAGCAACATTATTTCTACGTTTGAATATGAAACATATTCAAAGTCAAATTATTTAAAAATATGTATTATTTGGCCCAGTTTTACCTCAATGATAGACGTGCGTCCCTGATTGCTCTTTCCGAGTCCGAGTCCTTCTTTCCAGCCCATTTTCTGTAGCATGCGATTTCCAATGTTGTCCAATCCCACTGTTTTGGTTTTTTCCACGGACCCAGGGGTATCTGCTTGCTCAAGGACCTTAAGATCTTCTCCTTGAGGTGATTGGGACGGGGTTCTTCGTCCAGGGAACCGAACTTATCTCTTCGCTCCTTGGCTCGGTCACGATACTGAGGGACTGAAGAGGAGGAAATTCCAAGGGATGACGAAGCTGGCGGAGAAGAAGACATGATCATCCCCTGGCGATTTCTCCACTCAGCAAGATTCTGTTTATGAAGATCTGACATTTGATTGTGCCTGAAAAAATTAAAGGAAAACGAGATTATTTAAAGGTTAATCAATTAAATGGACTGAAAAATTATATTTGATCGTGCCTTGTAAGAGTAAAAGATTAAATAATATTAATTATCATAATATTGAAAAATGAGTACCTCATTTAATGAAAACAATTATTATGAGGGATAATTATGAATGATGAGGTAGTGTAGCGCAGAACACCATTTCTGAATGAATAAAAAATATGACTCTTTCTTCTTCTATGATATTGAGATGGCACATGCAGTTGATAGAATAAAATATTTTACCTATTGAATTAGTTAAGTATATTAAATACATCGACATAGACTACATAAATTACATTTTCCTATAATATCAATTTGTTACTCTTAATAGCTACATACTTTGATAGTTTTTCCTTGGACGTAAACTGTCTCTTGCAAAGAAGACAGGCGAGTGTGCTCCAGTTGGTATGCTGCTCCTCTCTGCATCTTCATCAGGCGTCCATTATCCTCTCCAGAGTCTTCTTCTGAGCCGTAGTTGGCTAGTCCAGGGAGACCCGACTGTCGGCGGTTGGGTGGTGGAGGTGAGTCTGCCTTGTTTCTGATCATGGCGGAGAATGCCACGTCGCTCAGCTTGGCAGCGGCCTCGGGGACTTTAGATAGTGATGTTGAAGGGGCTTTTGGAGTGGGCGGGGCTTTGGCTGAGGTTGCAGCGGCGGCCGCCTTCTCCCTCTCTGCTTCTTTCCTCTGGTTCATGGATTTTGCCCATCGCTCCATGTCCTTTGCAATCTTCTTGGCTGTCTTGACCTTATCCTTCGGATTGGTGGCCTCTTTCTTTTTGGCAGTGGATGCCTCCTCGCTCAGTGCCTCAGGGGACACAGGAAGGAAGGTCATGTGCTCAGAGGCCCAATAGTGGTATTGGCTTGTGTTGGAGTTGAAGTAGTACGTTGAGTTGGCGTCATAGTAGAGACCCGATATGGGGTCGTAGTAATAACCAGAGGTCTCGTCGTACTGATAGGAGCTCACATCGGGGCTTGCTAAAAGAAAGAAAAAAAGATAGATAGGCTTTACTTAAAGAGACTTTTTGAAATATAAAATTTACGAATTAAGATTTAGGGATGTAAATATATAAATTGCTTATATATTGCAAAAAAAAGAAGGACTGACTGTCGGAGGGGGGGGGGTATGCCGAGTACCAAAATAATATATATCTTTGAAATATAAACCATACAGATATATTTGAATAACTGAAATAAGTACTCCTGAAGAGAAAAAAGCTTATATTGAGTCACTCAACAGTTTTTACTTTTCCGAAATTTTCATGCTGATTTTTCATAAATAAGCTAAGATTACGTACGTAGATCTAAGAAATAAAATGTTGAGATCACAGTATACTCACGGTATTTTTTATATTCCACTCCTCCCACCGTCACTGTTCCAAGATCCGAGTTTTTCTTGCTGTTGTTTTCCTCCCTCAGAGCAATAGAGGCGGCGGACGTATCCCCTCCGTTATTATATAGGTTTTTGTAGTACTCATAGTAGTGTGCCTCCTCCTTGGCGTTCTTGGCGTACATGCTCGCACTATAATTGGCCATCTTATCAATTTCTTCCGGACTATAATTTTTCTTGGATGCCCCCCCTCCTGGGTTCTTTTCTTTGAGGTCTTCGTTTTTGTTGCTCCACTGAGCAGCGGCAAGGGCAAGGTTGGCCACTTGGGAGTTGCTATTGTGCGTCAGGCTACCCCCACTCCCCCCACTGGGTGTCCCATGGATACCATTGTTGCTATTGGGTAGAGGAGGTGCGTGATCGTAGGATGGACCTTGGAATTGAATTGGGTTCTGTAGTAAGAAACAGCGACGAGCTTATCATCAATGAGGGGCGGGGATCCAGGAGCTGGTTGTGAGGAGTATAGCGTCCGGGAGGTTGGACATTTCCACATAGGCAAAGCCACGAGACATATTTGTGAGGGAGTCCCTCGCAATTTGAATGGATTTGATGGAGAGCGTGCAAAGAGCGGAGAGGGACTTACTCACAGACTCTTCCGTAGTGAGAGCGTCCAGCCCCGAAGTAATAGACCTGGGATAAGTTGAATAAATAATTGTTTACTCACTCTTTAATTTATTATCTCAGAAACATAAATATTTTGTTCCAATTAATTAATTCAATAAATTATTCATTTAGAATTGGTTCTATTAATAATTTATTCTTTTTAAATCCATTCACTTTAATAAATATTTGAATTTGTTCTTTCCCATAAACTATTCAATTGAAATTTGACGAATTCGATGAACTATTCCATTCAAATATCTTTAACTAATAAAATTTATACCTGCGAAGTTACCCAAGCATTAATTGTTGTATGCACTATTTATTTAAACCGAACGAAAAAAGTATTTTTTTGTTCATAATCCTTCACTATTTTCGTCCATGAACGAAATCATTCTTATATATAACACATAATATCCTAGAATTTGTTCTAAGACATGAATGTAGGAGAATTTATAAAACAAAATATTGGCAATTTAGTAAGAAATAATCATTTGAATTGGTTTTATTTTAAATATATCTTTAAAGGATGCAAATACATACATGTAGTGGGATGAACGCTGACTTCTTCATTGCCTTCCTGCATAACATCGTATTCTGTTTTAGGGCTACCACACTTGAAGCACAAGTCCCTCCGACGAAAATTTTGAACACCACACTGGGAAGGAAGGAAGAGAGAAAAAGTAGTATTAGGATTTATAGAGGAAAAGGTAAGCAAGCCTCTCTTCTTACTTGTCCGCAGAACCAATCCCGATGACTCTTGGTGGGATCCAGCCGTCCTTCCCTTGGGAGACTGTACTGCATGGTGGCACGATACTGGTCCTTGAACATCAACACACCCTGAAATTTAAAAAAAAGCAAACCATGACCATTGTGTTCACGGAAGGACCATTCCCTTTCCTTCTCTCTCCCCCCAAGGGAAGCGAGAGAGAGAGAGAGAGAGAGTGATTCGACTCCTGTGAACTCAATAATGCAGAAATGTTTTGGTAAAGCACCATTCTTCTTCCTAACTCCTTCCCATCAATAATAATATCCGATTTTTGGCAATATATATACATATATAGTTTCACTGATAGTTATTAAATGCATGATTAGAGTGCCCCTAATTATACATTTTTCAATAGGAATTCTAGTCACAGGGTATAAATCGCTTCTCATACTTAATGAATGAAGAAGCATCATTTTCAGAGATAAACACATCGGAATATTTTGTTCCATACAGATTTTTTACATCCTTCATAGATCTTCAATAAGTAATACTCAATATTTTTCAGGTTATATAGCCTATAATGATTACTTTTGCAATATAACAGCAGTTGACTAAATAAGTTTGTAGTACGCATAGGTGAGCCTACGTGCTCCCTTAAACCATTTGTGGTTAGTATCCTTAGTTTTGCTGAACCAATTTACAAATGTCTCCTACAATTATGTTCTATGTATAACACTATGTAACAAAATTAAGGTCTTTGCTTGCCCCTAGGCTGAAATTCATAATTTGAGTCCCATTTTTACGTAGATTCCAAAAACGCCACTTAAAATTTCGTCCGAAAAAAGGTTTGGCCTCTATGACCTTTTTTGAAAATTATGATTTTCATCATTTGTAATGGTTCGGGAAAAAAAAAACAGGTTTGCCTTTTTATTTGCACGTCCTTAAATAATTTGATAACAATATTAGAATGCAATTTTCCAAATCACAGTAACTCTCTAAAAAATAAAATTATTTTCGACACTTGTAAATAATTATATGTAAATAAAAAGGCAAACCTGTTTTTTTTCTTCGTAACAAATCACAATAATATTTAATGCAACCTCATGTATCACCTTAAAGTAGTTACTTAATATGATCAATACTTCGTCCTACTAAATTGATCTTTTCTTTACTTTCATGCCAGATATCGAAATTATAAAAACTGTTCTGAAATGCATTGACATATTCCAAAAATATATTACATATTGATTATAGTCAATAGACTCCAAACAAAAAATATATCACCGCTTAAATAGAACACTAAAATATTGTCAACTTTTTGAAATATATAGCCGATTTTTTCGATTAGTACGAAAGATATATAAATTATAAAAACGGATTTGAAATGCACAGATATAGTAGAAAAATAAATACTACTTCACATTTGTGTTATTCTTTCCACGAAGATAACTGGGCCTGAACCATTAGAAATGATGAAAAATCCTGATTTTCAAAAAAAGGCCATAAAGTCCAAACCTTTTTTCGGACGATATTTTGAATGGCCTTTTTGGAATTTAAGTAAAAAATGGGACTCAAATTAGAAATTTCAGCCCAGGGGCTAAATCCTGTTACATAGTGTAATCAATGTGATACAAAATACCGTCTAAGCTTATGAAGTATAAAAGTTCAGGATTTAAAGCTTTCAAATAACAAGTATATATTTATAAAATATTTACTATTATGCATTTTGAAGCCAAGTTATCAATAAATTCCTAAATTGATTTCAAAACATAAAGACACTAGTCTCCTTATTCAACTTACTATTACTCCAAGAGACAATTTAGACCCTGTGACTTGAAAGGGAAGCATGTAAACCAGTAGGATCACTCTACTATGTATGTATGTATTATAATCTAAGTAAGGATATTAACATCATTTAACCTGATGCAATGTTGTCCTAGTCAAACGATTTGTTAACATAATGAAAAAAGAAAAGAAAAAAGGAAGCATAGCATGGAGGCTTTTCAATAGAAGGGCTAAATGAGAGGTAAGACAAGGGGACATCCCTTCGGAAGAAAGTGTCCTGATCAGTAGATGTTTTTCTTATCCAGGGATATATGTATTATATTATTGTGCGACTATTTTTTTTGTTTTGAAATACAACACCTTATTCAATCATAATGAGTTTAGAAATAATGCAATTATTTAAAAAATGGAAACCCCCATTATTATCAAATGGCTTATTTTTATTATCAATATTTACTTGTAAGCCTACTATTTTGTCCTCCAGAGCCAAACACAACTCTACAAGAATCAAGATATTGCTAGAATTTGGCTTGACAATAATTTTGAAGGGTCTATGTTGTATCTCGTTGTTATTATATAGATTGGCACCTTCCTAATAAAGAGGGAATCGTCCTTAATACGTTTCTTTTGAAAGTAAAGATTTCACAGCATGCAAAAAAGCAAAATAGCACGACAATAATAAATATTATCACTGATCTGGGAAAATAAAATGCCCAGGTGGTTTGATAGAAACAATAGGTAAACTGGAGGATGCTGAGCGAATGATAAGTCAGTTTATAAAAATTGGTTCTCATTGTTTAGCTTTTGATGGTTCTCCGAGTTTTTCTTTGTAAAGATGTAAATCGAATTTAAATATCGGAGAAACTTAAATAATAAATTACCAATTGGCCCTAATCTTTAAACTGCAAATTCAAAATACTCTATTTTTGCTATGAAACCACCAGAATGTTCGACACAGAGCAGTGTGATCATTGATTTGAAATGAATGAAGTGCAACTAAAATACATTCAACTATATTAATTTAAAAAATTAAAGATAAAAGGGGGGGGGGGGCAAATGTGTGATGCTAAATCTAAGTATTAACACATTTATTTAAACATAGATAATATGAAAGATATGCCCTTTATGGCAAGTTAAGGGAAATGGGAGCACAAACCTGTTGATACCTTTTAATTTATATCAGATATAGAGGAATCCGAGTTGAATGTCATGTTTCTTCCATAATCCATTCAATATCCATGTATGTACACTAACATCTTAATCAATGTACAGACGAAAGCATGTACTCATACATTGATGTTTTTACATGGGGTTTACAGAGTTTAGGCTTTAACCCAGAAGTTAAAATTATTACGTACTTATAAGGGTCTTTTAATAGGTCAATATGTATTTGCTCTATTATGAAGCAGGAAAATAGCATGAAACCTCAAAATTAAGGAAGTAATTGTTGTTTAATTTTGAAAAATAACTTTCACTAATCTAACGAGGTTAGTGCTAGAAACATATCCAACTGCATGTTTTGTTCTAATAAGTTACTTTTAAAGGATATCAAAATATAATAAATCGTTCCGCACTGTTTCATTGAGTGTATATAGTTATGTTCTTACGCTTTCATTGGTTTTGTTATTTGTTTGGTAGGGAAGGAGGGAGGCAGGGATTCCACCATCCTCTTTTCTTCTTCTTCTTCGCGTCATCATCCCCATTATTAAGAACAAAAACAACCGATATAAAATTGATTAGTTTGATACCTGTTGACTTCCATCCAACTTTGGGCGTCCTCAACGTTGGTGAACTCAATGAATGCAAACCACGAGAGGCACCTATTATAAGTAAGACCAAATAACAAAAGAGTTGTTAATTCGAGAGGGCCAACTCAGACATCAATATCATTGAGAAAAAACGAATGAGGAAAATCAATAGAATATACAATGACTTACACATGATTCAAACCAAGGTAGACTATATACATAACGAGATATTCGTAAGGAGTAGATAAAATTCGAACATCCAATGACAACATCGAAATATTTGACCAGGGGGAAATATTTGATGGGATGAGGCCAATGAATACTTTGATAACTGATTATCTATCCCTTATAATATATCGTTGTACAAACAAAAGAATACTGGAAGCCCTAATGGAAAGGATAACAACCTCAAAATACAACTGATCTTACCATATATATATTTTTTTTAAATATCTGTTAAAACCATAGAAACTTAAAAGGAAATAATAGAATATTTATTTTTGAAAAGTGTATTATAATTTTATAAATGATACAATTTGTAAAAAGGTAAGTCTGTATTTTATATCACGATTCCTCTTCTGATTTCCCTTTCCAGATGATCTAGATTTCATTATATAGTATACATTGATTCAAACTAACAGCAATAAAAACCATATATAAAATATGGACAGGGGTCCAAATTTGTTGTATATGCAATAAAAAGTATAAAGAATACAATTAAAATGAAATTATGATAGGACAGGGGTCCACATATTTCTATATATTAATGACTCGAGGGTCATAATTATTGAACCTGAAAATAGAAACCCCCTCCTCAAGCGCACAGGTTGAGTAAATCAGTATGCGTTGAGGAGGCTAGTAAGGCGGCGTACTGGCAATATTAGAGGACACATGGAGACGAAACTCTGGTTTTAGATTATGCCTTAGTGGGATGATTTATTATTACCTGTTTCTTTTTTCCGTATGAGCCGAATGTCCTTAGCGGATAAGCCTGCTTTCTGAATGTCTTGTCGAATGTCATTCTCAGAAATGTGTTGGGCCAGGCCTCGAACCATGATGGTGTTATTGGGCGGGATACACTTATAGGATTCCTCGTCCTCACTGCACACGCGTATAATTGTATGTCCAAATCCGAAAAGTAAGGGGGATGGATGGATGGAAAAGGGAATGTGTGTGTGTGTGGTTTGATTGATTTTAAAAGAACCGAGATTTTTATGTTAGGAGATAATCAAAGTGTTTGTTTAAGGGATAGTACAAAAACCTTTCAGGGCTTCTTTCCTTCGGAAGTCTCCCCTCCGTCTGTAGGGTGATCGGGAGCGATCTCTGCGATCTCTCCGCGTGCTTCGGTCTCTTGAGCGTCGACGTGAGCTCTCGCGGTGGCGAGAGGTAGAACGGCGTCGACGACGTGAATGGCGATCATCGTCATTATCCTCTTCTAACTCGCGTCTAAAAAGCATAAAGAATCGTGAATATCCTCAGATATTGAATCTGTGCTGGCAGCGGTCAATGAGATTGGGGGGAGGGAGGGGGGGGTCATAATAGAATGGAAGGGGTGGGGTGGAGCGATTTGAGCAGAGTTATTCTTTGAGGCTCAAATCCAGAATGCCCATAGAATGAGGATGAAGAAGCAAAGAAACTCCGGGCTTATGACACATTGCTTGTGGC
The DNA here is from genome assembly GCA_013387185.1 of Caligus rogercresseyi. NCBI lineage: Eukaryota > Metazoa > Arthropoda > Copepoda > Siphonostomatoida > Caligidae > Caligus > Caligus rogercresseyi. The sequence goes on from CP045900.1 coordinate 10,620,613, forward strand.
CGTGTGTCTCTCATGATTCCTTCGACTCTGAGGTAGCTAGGAGAGCTAGCTCGGCTGCTCTCGATTTCAGGAGTTAATATGGCAATCAAAGTGTGATCTTATGGCTTATTTGTTTGTGAAATAGGCGGAGACCTTCGTGAGGAGGAAGAGTTCTTGGATGGATGGAAGTGCTGCTGAGGAGGATGGATGCTCTCAAAGGAGTCCCTTGCTGAGGGGACGCTCATGCCCGGAAGGGGCCCAGCTCCGGCCTCCAAAGCACCTGGAGGAAGAAAGGCCAAATGATTCCCGGGGGTGGATCCCAGAAGAGCCCCGGATGCCAAGGATATCCCTGGATTCCCTGACATGGCTGCTGCACTCGCGTAGTATTGGGCCGCTGCCACGGCGGCTGCCTGAGCCTGAGCGTACTGCTCTGCCGCGAAGACCAAGTCCATGACGAATGTCCACTTCGAATCGTAAGAGACTCGCTAAGAAAAGGGGATTTTATTATACAATAAATGGAAACTGACAAGTTCCTTTTGGGATATTAATAAATGAATATGAAGGGGAAAATCTAATTATTTCTCTCTCTGTCTTTTTCTCTTTTTCCTCTTTCTCTCTCTTTCTTTTCCACCCCTTAAATATATTTAACCAGATCCAAGGAGTACAGGCACGAATATTATTCACAATTATGACGCCATTGGCTGAAGAGCCATAAAGATGTATCAAAAATGAATTAAATTATGATGTCCTATATACTATAAACAACTCTTTATAGGATATGATTCATTTTATTTATTACTCTATATACTTTATTCTACGAGATCCCTTATAGTTCCTTGAAGACAATAGATAAACTTACACCATTGACGTCATATCTTGATTTAGATTTTTCTTCTCCTCAGATGTTGTTAGTTATTGACGCAAAAACATCATCGCACGCCCTATTAAATGCCCTCCAACTTGCAGCCCAGATCTGCCTTTCTCTTTTTTTTTCTCCCATAGCTTGTCATTCATTGGCTGAAATCAGCTACATCATCAAAAAATAAGACTGGAGTTAGTAATTTTATGAGCTTGTACTCATTGTGATACTTTGATATTGGGTTTCTGTGCAACTATATGGCCCATATAATATTGTAAACAGAGTTGTATACAAAGAGCTAATAAATATGAAATAGATTGTAGATTCTAATCAAAGGTCTCTAGACATATATTCACTTACTGAAATAAGTTCATTTCAATCAATTTACCACTAAAATACAACGTTTTTTATTAAGACAACATGAAAATAAGGATTACAAAGTTAATAGCATACGTCATTTGTAACACAAACCCATTAATCCACCAATTTCTTTTAAAGTTATTTATAAGTAGAGTGGCAATCGTTTATAAAATGAATATTTAATTTATGTTTCATTTTTTTGGCTTGTGAAAATATAAAAATCTACTTTTTGATGATTTCATTTTTTGTACAATGACGAGGAAAGCTGGGATGTGCGGAATCCAAAAGCTATTGATTGACACGTTTCGTAAACAAATTACAAAAGATGTTTGAAAGCTCAATTAAAAAATACATTTTGAGCTTCGTGCTCCGGAAGCTCAGATCGAAAATTAATACATTCCCAAGCAACACATACCCAAGCAACACATAACGTTATATCTAACGTTAGTTTTTGGTTCCCTAAAGGTTAGGTTCGAACCTAACCAAAAACGAACGTTCTAATAACGTTTCCTCATGGTTACATAAAAACTAACGAAAAAAACGTTCGGGGAACGTTCCCATAACTAAAGAAACTAACGTTCGGGGAACGTTCCCAAACTAACGAAACTAACGTTCGCTTTTGGTTACCTACTAACGTTCAGGGAACTTTCTCAAAATTTTACGAAAGAGAATATAAGATAGCTCTATCCTGGGTTAAAAAAGTCGTTATCAGTGACAAAAGATGCATCTACAAAACTTTTCATCAATAGGTATCTTTTGGGTTAAAAAATAGTTTGCGTATGTATAATATTTTAAACTTTCTTATAATTTTTTAAAAAGACTTTATTGATATATAAATATTAAATATGAAAGAATATATAAATAAACATTATAGTTTAAAATTAAAATCTAAAATCTAGCAGCACTATCTAGAAAAATTAATTATAAAAAAATTAAGGAAACAAAATTGTTATCAAAACTACAGACATAAAAAATATGTCGCAAATAATAAAAAATACCAAGATTGAATATAATTATTTTTTGGTCTTTAGGCAATTTCCTGTACTGCCGTTGTAGAAATTAGAGATTATGTATAATATTTTAAACTTTCTTATATTTTTTAAAAAGACTTTATTGATATATAAATATTAAATATGAAAGAATATATAAATAAACATTATAGTTTAAAATTAAATCTAAAATCTAGCAGCACTATCTAGAAAATAATTATAAAAAAATTAGGAAACAAAATTATTATCAAAAATACAGACATAAAAAATAATGTCGCAAATAAAAAAAATAACAAAGATTGAATATAATTATTTTGGTCTTTAGGCAAATTTCCTGTACTGCCGTTGTAGAAATTAGAGATGTCCAGCGGAGTAAAACGGATAAAACCGTACCAGATCCCCCACATACTTCCACGGAATGGTAATTTTTTCTACCTGATTTACAATAAAATATAACAAATATTATAATGTGAAGGACTGCATTGCTTCAATAAATATATGATTGAGTCGAGTAAATCTCTTTTGTTTTAATTTTTGCTATTTCCTATAGTAAATCATGTGCAAAATAAATAAAAATTGAACATAAGAGACTATTTTATCTGAAAATTCCTTTGAATAATGAAAGGTTTTGTGGATGAATTGTCTTTGTCGTTGATCCCGATTTATTTATTCCTGTTCAATCTGTTGTATAAAAAAATATTCCGTTAGTGATGATAATTTGGGGTTTCTAAACAAGCCAGACTTTATGGTTTTTCCACAAATTTAAGTGGTTGAAGATTATGTTTGTGAGTGAAGAGGAGCTAGTTCAACCAAAAATAAAAGCCACTCTAGCTGGATCATATTCCTGACTTCAAACAGCCTCTTATTAGAACAAACTCATTTACAAACGACACATAACTAATACATGCTACAACTTCGTCCTCATCAAATCAAACTGACTTGAATGTAGACGACTCACAAAAATACATACACCTTTGTATTTGCTTTTAAGAACCTATCAGTTTTCATCTGATTTTCCTACAGTAACAACATTAAATAGTTTCCATCTACACTGATCCTCAAGGTTACTTATTCAATATTATATAAACATCCGTTTGGATTAAAGCCCATTGATACCTCGACTTGCCTCCAATTATCAGGACACTGGCGGTAAGCTTTTCTACTATTTTAATTATCCTATGTCATTGTTATATTTGTATTTAACTACCGAACCTCTATGTTTCAGAACAATGCGTGATCATTCCTTCAACATGGAGTAAACGAGGGATTACCCTTGAAAATTCCCTTGCTGGAAGAAAGAGGAACGTGGACAACTGTCGGAAGGATCATAAAATATTCTCCAAGACTTTCCCTCCATCACCTAACACAAACATCCTACATTCATCAGAAATAATGTAATAACATGAAAGTCTTTTATTTGATATTTTTATGATATTGTACTAATATGTTTTACCCAAGAGCAAAAAAAAAAAAACATTACAATGTTTATTAATGTTTTTTACGCATGTGCTTTGAGCCTTATATATTTTATTTTTATGTTTGTATAATTTTATGAGTTATAATAACATGTTATAATCTTTATATAATTCGTGTCCAGTTTTAATGTTAAATAAACGCTTAATAGAATTTTAATACTGTCAAGGAGTTTAATTATATCTACAAGGGAACTATACTAAAACTAAAAGGGAACGTAAATATAACGTTGAGGGAACGTAAATAGAACGTTGGGGGAACGTAAATAGAACGTTGAGGGAACGTAAATAGAACGTTGAGGGAACGTAAATAGAACGTTAGGGAACGTAAATAGAACGTTAGGGAACGTAAATAAACGTTAGGAGAACGTAAATAACCAACAGGGAACGTTCGGAGAACGTTAAGAAAACCATCCATGCTAACGTAAAAATAACCTTCAGAGAACGAAACTAACGTTCAGGGAACGTTCTGCGAACCAAAAACTAACGTTCGGAGAACGTTCTCCGAACGTTATTTGGTTGCTTGGGTAACGTTATTCTAACGTTAGTTTTTGGTTCCCTAAAGGTTAGGTTCGAACCTAACCAAAAACGAACGTTCTAATAACGTTTCCTCATGGTTACATAAAAACTAACGAAAAAAACGTTCGGGGAACGTTCCCATAACTAAAGAAACTAACGTTCGGGGAACGTTCCCAAAACTAACGTTCGCTTTTGGTTACCTACTAACGTTCAGGGAACTTTCTCAAAATTTTACGAAAGAGAATATAAGATAGCTCCATCCTGGGGTTAAAAAAGTCGGTATCAGTGACAAAAGATGCATCTACAAAACTTTTCATATGTATGAGGTATCTTTTGGGTTTAAAAAATAGTTTGCGTTATGTATAATATTTTAAACTTTCTTATAATTTTAAAAAAGACTTTATTGATATATAAATATTAAATATGAAAGAATATATAAATAAACATTATAGTTTAAAATTAAATCTAAAATCTAGCAGCACTATCTAGAAAAATTAATTATAAAAAATTAAGGAAACAAAATTGTTATCAAAAATACAGACATAAAAATAATGTCGCAAAAAAAAAAAAATAACAAAGATTGAATATAATTATTTTTTGGTCTTTAGGCAAATTTCCTGTACTGCCGTTGTAGAAATTAGAGATGTCCAGCGGAGTAAAACGGATAAAACCGTACCAGATCCCCCACATACTTCCACGGAATGGTAATTTTTTCTACCTGATTTACAATAAAATATAACAAATATTATAATGTGAAGGACTGCATTGCTTCAATAAATATATGATTGAGTCGAGTAAATCTCTTTTTGTTTTAATTTTTGCTATTTCCTATAGTAAATCATGTGCAAAAAAAAAAAAATTGAACATAAGAGACTATTTATCTGAAAATTCCTTTGAATAATGAAAGGTTTTGTGGATGAATTGTCTTTGTCGTTGATCCCGATTTATTTATTCCTGTTCAATCTGTTGTATAAAAAAATATTCCGTTAGTGATGATAATTTGGGGTTTCTAAACAAGCCAGACTTTATGGTTTTTCCACAAATTTAAGTGGTTGAAGATTATGTTGTGAGTGAAGAGGAGCTAGTTCAACCAAAAATAAAAGCCACTCTAGCTGGATCATATTCCTGACTTCAAACAGCCTCTTATTAGAACAAACTCATTTACAAACGACACATAACTAATACATGCTACAACTTCGTCCTCATCAAATCAAACTGACTTGAATGTAGACGACTCACAAAAATACATACACCTTTGTATTTGCTTTTAAGAACCTATCAGTTTTCATCTGATTTTCCTACAGTAACAACATTAAATAGTTTCCATCTACACTGATCCTCAAGGTTACTTATTCATATTATATAAACATCCGTTTGGATTAAAAGCCCATTGATACCTCGACTTGCCTCCAATTATCAGGACACTGGCGGTAAGCTTTTCTACTATTTTAATTATCCTATGTCATTGTTATATTTGTATTTAACTACCGAACCTCTATGTTTCAGAACAATGCGTGATCATTCCTTCAACATGGAGTAAACGAGGGATTACCCTTGAAAATTCCCTTGCTGGAAGAAAGAGGAACGTGGACAACTGTCGGAAGGATCATAAAATATTCTCCAAGACTTTCCCTCCATCACCTAACACAACATCCTACATTCATCAGAAATAATGTATTAACATGAAAGTCTTTTATTTGATATTTTTATGATATTGTACTAATATGTTTTACCCAAGAGCAAAAAAAAAATACATTACAATGTTTATTAATGTTTTTTACGCATGTGCTTTGAGCCTTATATATTTTATTTTTATGTTTGTATAATTTTATGAGTTATAATAACATGTTATAATCTTTTATATAATTCGTGTCCAGTTTTAATGTTAAATAAACGCTTAATAGAATTTTAATACTGTCAAGGAGTTTAATTATATCTACAAGGGAACTATACTAAAACTAAAAGGGAACGTAAATAGAACGTTAGAAGAACGTAAATAGAACGTTGGGGAAACGTAAATAGAACGTTGAGGGAACGTAAATAGAACGTTAGGGAACGTAAATAGAACGTTAGGAGAACGTAAATATAAACCACAGGGAACGTTCGGAGAACGTTAAGAAAACCATCCATGCTAACGTGAAAAAACCCAAGCAACACATAACGTTATTCTAACGTTAGTTTTGGTTCCCTAAAGGTTAGGTTCGAACCTAACCAAAAACGAACGTTCTAATAACGTTTCCTCATGGTTACATAAAACTAACGAAAAAAACGTTCGGGAACGTTCCCATACTAAAAAACTAACGTTCGGGGAACGTTCCCAAAACTAACGAACTAACGTTCGCTTTTGGTTACCTACTAACGTTCAGGGAACTTTCTCAAAATTTTACGAAAGAGAATATAAGATAGCTCTATCCTGGGGTTAAAAAAGTCGTTATCAGTGACAAAAGATGCATCTACAAAACTTTTCATATGTATGAGGTATCTTTTGGGTTAAAAAATAGTTTGCGTTATGTATAATATTTTAAACTTTCTTATAATTTTTTAAAAAGACTTTATTGATATATAAATATTAAATATGAAAGAATATATAAATAAACATTATAGTTTAAAATTAAATCTAAAATCTAGCAGCACTATCTAGAAAAATTAATTATAAAAAAATTAAGGAAACAAAATTGTTATCAAAAATACAGACATAAAAAATAATGTCGCAAAAAAAAAAAATAACAAAGATTGAATATAATTATTTTTTGGTCTTTAGGCAAATTTCCTGTACTGCCGTTGTAGAAATTAGAGATGTCCAGCGGAGTAAAACGGATAAAACCGTACCAGATCCCCCACATACTTCCACGGAATGGTAATTTTTTCTACCTGATTTACAATAAATATAACAAATATTATAATGTGAAGGACTGCATTGCTTCAATAAATATATGATTGAGTCGAGTAAATCTCTTTTTGTTTTAATTTTTGCTATTTCCTATAGTAAATCATGTGCAAAATAAATAAAAATTGAACATAAGAGACTATTTTATCTGAAAATTCCTTTGAATAATGAAAGGTTTTGTGGATGAATTGTCTTTGTCGTTGATCCCGATTTATTTATTCCTGTTCAATCTGTTGTATAAAAAAATATTCCGTTAGTGATGATAATTTGGGGTTTCTAAACAAGCCAGACTTTATGGTTTTTCCACAAATTTAAGTGGTTGAAGATTATGTTTGTGAGTGAAGAGGAGCTAGTTCAACCAAAAATAAAAGCCACTCTAGCTGGATCATATTCCTGACTTCAAACAGCCTCTATTAGAACAAACTCATTTACAAACGACACATAACTAATACATGCTACAACTTCGTCCTCATCAAATCAAACTGACTTGAATGTAGACGACTCACAAAAATACATACACCTTTGTATTTGCTTTTAAGAACCTATCAGTTTTCATCTGATTTTCCTACAGTAACAACATTAAATAGTTTCCATCTACACTGATCCTCAAGGTTACTTATTCAATATTATATAAACATCCGTTTGGATTAAAAGCCCATTGATACCTCGACTTGCCTCCAATTATCAGGACACTGGCGGTAAGCTTTTCTACTATTTTAATTATCCTATGTCATTGTTATATTTGTATTTAACTACCGAACCTCTATGTTTCAGAACAATGCGTGATCATTCCTTCAACATGGAGTAAACGAGGGATTACCCTTGAAAATTCCCTTGCTGGAAGAAAGAGGAACGTGGACAACTGTCGGAAGGATCATAAAATATTCTCCAAGACTTTCCCTCCATCACCTAACACAAACATCCTACATTCATCAGAAATAATGTATTAACATGAAAGTCTTTATTTGATATTTTTATGATATTGTACTAATATGTTTTTACCCAAGAGCAAAAAAAAATACATTACAATGTTTATTATGTTTTTTACGCATGTGCTTTGAGCCTTATATATTTTATTTTTATGTTTGTATAATTTTATGAGTTATAAAAATAACATGTTATAATATTTTATATAATTCGTGTCCAGTTTTAATGTTAAATAAACGCTTAATAGAATTTAATACTGTCAAGGAGTTTAATTATATCTACAAGGGACTATACTAAAACTAAAGGGAACGTAAATATAACGTTGAGGGAACGTAAATAGAACGTTGAAGAACGTAATAGAACGTTGGGGGAACGTAATAGAACGTTGAGGAACGTAAATAGAACGTTAGGGAACGTAAATAGAACGTTAGGAGAACGTAAATATAACCAACAGGGAACGTTCGGAGAACGTTAAGAAACCATCCATGCTAACGTAAAAATAACCTTCAGAGAACGAAACTAACGTTCAGGGAAGGTTCTGCGAACCAAAAACTAACGTTCGGAGAACGTTCTCCGAACGTTATTTGGTTGCTTGGGAACCTTCAAAGAACGAAACTAACGTCAGGGAACGTTCTGCGAACCAAAAACTAACGTTCGGAAACGTTCTCCGAACGTTATTTGGTTGCTTGGGTTTACAATCCTTAAAGTCCTTTAGTGATATTTATAATTTTATATGTATATCTGTTAAAGCTGTACATTTATCAAATGAATATTATTACTTCTATTAATAATAATACTTCTTATAGACAAAGTTTGAAGTAGACAAAGGGATTAAAAGTTTGGAAATTTATGGCTGGTTTAAAAATGAAACTAACCCTGATTTAAAAATATCCCATTCATTTCAATTCATTAAGATGTAAAAATTAAGCAATAAACCTTTTTTGGTCTCCATTTTTCAAATAGGAATTAAGTTTTGATTTACAATTATACCATTGCTAGGAAATGGGCAGGGTTGAAGATTGAACGGAAAAACGAACGCACGGAATATAAATGAACAGATTTTTTGTTTACGTTCGTCCGTTCAATTTATTTTCAAAAGTGTTGACGTTTTTGATAAAAGAAGTTTAGTAAATGTTTTTAATGTCATTCCAGAAAAAAGTGAAGACGTTTTACACAATAAGTGCAATTAAAATTACTGCGAGTCATTCTGGGATAAAAGGAGAACGTTTTTTTCTTTTTCTACGAACGGAAAACGAACGGACAGACGCCTGAACGGATTTTTTTCAAATCGAACGGGCGAACGCTAGGTTGCGAATGCACACAAGCCTGGAAATGGGTCACATTTTAATATTTAAAACCATTACATTCCATGGATTTTATGTTTATAGATGTCACTTCAATACTATAAAGGCTTCAGCATACGCAAGGGAGCAGGGAAATACTTTTTATGTTATGAAACATAGAGATAGTTTTTCAAACTCTTTTTCATACAGTGTTTCCGTAACACGTTCTGTGTTTTTTGGTCGTTGGTAGGATTGCAAAATTCAACAGTGAAATATATTTTTTAGCAGATAGGATATACATATTAATTATCATCATTTCGAACCATTACTTCAAATACTGTTTTAAACGATTCGGAGATTTGCCCGAATAGATCAGCTCAGTAAATATATATGAGGAACAGTTTAGAAAGATTATTTATGAATTTCAATATTTTAAGAACTCATTGTAAATTACTTTATTTTGTATCTTCTCCATTTCTACAATCTTATTGTATTTTTAACAAATAATAACACCCATAACAAAACAGACATCCAGGAGCAGAGCCCTATGGCTCTGTCCAGGAGTTCATAAAATTCATATTGTAAAAAGTAAAATCCTTTTAAAATATTCAAATAAACGCAACATTTGTACCTTTCATTAGCACGCAACTTATTCCGCAGTTGTTATTTTTATGATAAAATATCAAAACAAAGTATTACAAAATAAATAATTCAAGCTTAATATTTCAAAATCCATCCCTCCGTGTGGGTCTCCCGCTTATACATACCCTTCCTCCACTACATTATCTCTCAAAAGTAAGACTCATTACATATAATTATTCCCTGGCATTTGCTTCATTATATCAAGTATGCTCATTCCTCTGGAAAACTATCTTCTTCTTGTAACCTCAGCAAGGCATTTATCAAAATGCTCCAGCCCTTCGCCGACGTTCTTCGTCGAGACTATGAAATAGTTTTGAGCAGTGCTTCTCCTAGGCGGAAGGAAATCCTCTCTTTGGGCCTTCCCGTGCCCTTCAGGGTCATACCCTCGGATGCCGAAGAGAATTTGAGCAAGAAGGACTACTTAGATCGGCCCATGGCCTATGCCATGGAGACAGCAGAGCTCAAGTCCAGAGCCGTCATGGAGGGACTTCAAGAAGATGGAAAGAGTCTTCTCGTGATTGGATCAGATACTGTCATATTCTTTGAGGGAATATCATTGGAAAGCCGGGGAGCAAGGAAAATGCCACAAAGGAAAGGATATTCGATGCTTGAGACTCATTTGAGAGGTTTGAAGAGAGAGAGAGAGAGAGAGAAGCAAGTTAATGTTATGGGTATGCTAAGGAGTCGAAATGCTCCTTTGAATCCTAAGAGCATAGAAGGAAAGATGGGACGCCAACGACCTAACTAATAACTAGATGCATAATAGACTCAGTTAAAGAAGGGAGAAAGAGTACTCGATGGCAGCCATCTTAAGTCGTTTTTAAGAGGAAATATAAATTCTTAAAGAAAAAAAAAGGATAGCAGTCTAAAAATATGGGAGAAATGACATTAATTCCCCAGTGACGTTGCTTTAAGAGGTTGTTTTTTACGGAATTTCTTGTTGGATTCTTTTTTATTATTTTACCATGACTAGTTTTGTTTCACCAAATAGGGCAACCATCTTAAGTTGCAATATGTCATAAGAAGGTTTTTGTGAGTTTAACTCCTTTATTGAGCATCCAGTTATTACATAGGTCGGTGGGGCACGCCAACAACAGTAAAAAATGATTTCTTTTCTGTTCATTTCTTAGTCAAAAGGTGACTGAGACATGTAATTCATATATATTGAAAAATTATATTTATTTATGATTATAATTAGTTCTATTTTGTGTCATTGATTAAGTTTGTAAATGTTAATACTCAATAATATAGAATAGAAAATATCAAAAAGCGGACGATTTGTATAACTATTATATTCCTACTTTTCTTTTAACATCCATTGCATTGACCCTTCTTTCCTTCTAGGCTAAGAATATATTGTATCTGACGTCATAAAGTGTCTAATATTATTTATTTTCAATAAATAATTTTATATTATATTTACAAAAATAATAACGTTTATTACAATGTAACTCTGTGGCAGGATTTATATTGGGGATCTACGTTCCACAATTATGAGGCCACAAAAAAGTTCCTGGAAGATGAAATAATAAGGCATTGTCATTCTGAAGGATTCAATAAGCTATATGAATCCATAAGTTTGATTAATGTTGATATAACCGATTTGACAACTATGAATGTCGTAAAAAAGAATATAGTTGCAGCTTAATAGAAGTGCTTGTAAATATATAAAAATAGTATTTGTAATGTATAGATTTGATTATAGTAAAATTGTTTTTTTAAGGAATCCCCTTTTTTGTTTTTGAATGACGTATGACTTTTGCTGAGTTGCATGTCGGTCCTGCATTTCTTAAGATAAGAACGAGCAAAGAAAAACAAATGGCCAATGATCAGTCAAAAAAGAAAGATTATAAATATTTGTGAATTATCTAAATGAGATTTTTACATTTTTTTGAATGATTATTTGCAACAACAAAAACTGTGCAAAGTCGTCTTGAACTACATTTAAATACTATATCAGAATTAGGCTTATTAAGATGGAGATTAATCACTCCTCTATGCATACAAAGAGAGGAATTAATAATTAATTAATGTTAATGAACAACTAATTAACTATAAAATTGCAGATAGAACAAATATATAAGATATTTAACAAATAATGACATTGTAAATGTAAATAAATTCTGTGAAATCAGATTTTCCTCTCTCCTCAAACTCTAGCGCCTTAAATGATTGACTCATACGAAAACCCTCAACCTTTCTCACATAGATTTTGGAATCTCTGAGCAACAAGTCTCACGTCGTGTACACTGGTGTCTCCCTACTCTTTCGTGCCCAAGGCTCAACGGAAATCAAGAGTCATTCCTTTTACGAAGAAACAAAGCTTTTCTTTGATGATCTCCTTCTGACGTCATAAAGGGCTATGTAGAGACTGGAGAGCCCATGGATAAGGCTGGAGCCTATGGATTCAAGCCTTGGGTGGGAGTCTCATAAAAGGATCGAAGGGATTACTATAATGTCATGGGATTCCCACTACATAAGTTCTGCCGATTCATGTACGATTACTTAAAGTCATCACCATGAAAATGTTATAAAATTTGCAACAATAAAGAATATACAAGTCTTGCTAAATCAGTGTTTTATCGTTATTACAGTGTTATACACTACGATTATAGATATAAATATTTTGTATGTGTATAGGAAGAGAATATTAAAAATAGTTAATTAAAAATATAGAACACAAAAACAATTAATCAAGATTTTAAAAAATTGTCCTAATAATTTTAACTATTTATATTTGGTAATAAAAATATGTAACATATCTTCTTTTCGATATCCTTGTTAAGGAATAAATTATTTTGGGATTATATATATATATCACACTCACACACACATATAATATATATAAATATATATATATAAAGAAGTTAATATTGGACCACTTGAGTCATCAAATTCATAAGTATTTCAGAACTTCAGATCAGTTGATTAACGAGTATCCAATGGAAAAAATTGGGAAAGTGGACTGCAAAAATTTAAATTGATTTAAAACATGGAAAGGCTCAACATAATTTCAACAATATGTATTATTTTCCTTTTAGGCAGAATTATAGTAGAAAACATATTCCATGCAAATTCATACGAGGAAGTAAAGTTGTGATGTATATTATAAAATAGCAAATTTCTTACAATTTGCATATGGTTTTTGCCATAGATAGGTTACTTTTGAATGCTTACAAAAGTCTGAGAGTCACTTTATTTAATAACAATTTTGCTTAAGCTTCAGAGCTCTTCAATTGTGGATTCAAAGATGTATTATTGGAGTAACGGCAGTAGTATTTATATATAATTTTTTTTCATAACAACAATTCCAGTTAGCATGTTTTACAAGAAGTTAATTATTTCAATTTTATATACATTTTAAGAAACTAGTGATACACTTTTATCAACTTTTTAATTAATAAGTTAATAAATGGTATCACCATTTTCCTAAATGAATATTGAATTGAATTGATTAAAAAAATGATTAAAAGAAAGAATGTGATATTCCGAAAGAGCTCGTTTATTCAGGAAATAAAGGTTTCTAAGGAAATAAATATTTAATTTATAAATTTGTTGTCTTCAATTGAAGTCGTAAAAATAAGATATGTTTTTTGCAACTCATAAAACCCCTTGATCTATTTGAGAACAATTTTTTTTTTAAAGCATCTTAAAACTCTCTAAATTGATTATTTTTAATAGTAAGAATTTGTTTTTAAAATCTTTTTTTTGCATATGAGAAAAATGATGGCAAATTTGAAAATCAGCATTTCCATGGGTTTTGTGTATCTACAGGTTTAATAAATCCTATAGTTTTTTTTTCATGCATAACATACTTATTCTTTACTGATTCGTAGACTTTGAAATATTCTATGAAGTCGTGACCATGGCAAAAGCTTGAATATTACAATGTCATTAGTTATGTCTTTTCCTTTAAATAAGTATGACACTGTTTAGTGTAATAATTTAATTTGAAATTTTATATTGGTTTTGTAACAAATGAGCATAAACCATAGAGGTATAAAGATATAGAGAGCTTATTCCCTTCAATAGCAGAGAAACATCAGTCAGCTGTCGCCTGTGCCCATATAACAAAGTAATTCATACAACGTCATCGTAAGTTGATCATAAAGATAAAAGATTTGTATATATTGGACACAATGTCGTATTCCTCTGAAGAATCCAATAAGCCCTCTATGTCTTAATATCTCTATGATTGGGCACAAAACGTATTCCTCTGAAAAATCTAATAAGCTCTCTTTGTCTTTATATCTATTTGGCTTAAAGCAGGGCTATTCAATTAGTTTTCCAAGTGGGCCACATTTGGAATCCAAGAACTTGAGCTGGGCCGCAAAATTTCCGCGGCCACTTTTTTTCAAATAAGTCTATTATTATGTTTTTTTTATTTAACATTAGTAGTATTACTATTAGTATTATTAGGCCGATGGTTACTATACCTATTATTATTTTTTTATTAGGCCTATTTTATATGACCTTTTTAGCTTTCAAAATTGAATAGGCCTATAAAAATGCACACAAACAACTCTCTGCTCCATCTCCTTTATTTAAAACAAACAAAAATAGAACATTTAACTCAACATTTCTCATTGTTCATGAGGCTGGCTGCTAACAGAACAGGGCTATTTTAGCCCACTGCTGCCGGTGACTTTAGTGAGAGAAGTGGCATTTCTTGTTTTGCACAAGATCTCTGATGTTTGGCTCATAAGATGTCAATGCAATCCTAAGGCACTGGTGAATTTTGTTGTCTGTTAGGGAACACCGATAACTGTTCTTAATTGCATTCGCGTGAGAAAAGCTCCATTCGCAAGTGTATGTTGACCCAAACATGTTGGCTGTGTCCGGGCCGCATCTGGCCCGCGGGCCGCCAATTGAATAGCCCTGGCTTAAAGCCTTGAACTATCATATTTTGTGTCACGTTAATAGATTCATTCAAGGGTACTAAATTAGTCATTTTGTATCAGTTATGTCTGTTTAATCCTGATTTTTGAGTGAATTACTTTTTTCTCATAATACTAAAAACAATAACAACTTAGCATTGTAATAACAGAGCTGGAATTCGGCATGGGAAAAATCTACAGCCAGTATTGGTAGTCGGTAGCAAGTTGTGTTCAATTGTGTTTTAAAAATATTGTTTTACAAATCCACGATGGAATGGGGTATTGGGATTTCTTATATTCTCCAAAAATATTTTTTACGTAACTTAACATTTTGGATTATATGTTATCTTTATTTTTCTACTGTATTTTGTTTTGCGATTAAAAAACTAAATGATTTGAACAAAAAATCGTCTACGGGGTTGGGGGGTTGGAAATAATTCGCAAAAAGCCAAAATTATAAAAGCTTAAATCATGTAATCGGTATTAGGTAGTTCAAAAATTGTAATTTTTACGTATTGATAAATAAATCTACTGTCGATAGTACCGATTATTAATCTATAGTTCCACTGAGATAAATAATAATATGTGTTTTTTATTTTTATTGTAAGGATCTACTTCGTTTATTCTACGTGTCTAGATATTTATCTCGAGTGATATTTTAAATTTTATTATCGATATTGGTAGAATATACAGTCTGTAATACGGATCTCCCGATCATTAATGAGTAGTCGTACCTCTGATAAATAATAATATGAACTCTATGTATTTCACCCCCAAAAGACTCCTCTTAGTGGATTCCACTTCTCTTAATATTTAATTTTAATGATGTTTTATATTTATTCTAGTGTCCAGTCCACCATGGGAGTCCAAGGTCAAGTTCGAAACCCTTTGTAACTTCCTTGAGCGTCTCTTTAAGGAAACTCGAAGCAAAGAAGATATACTTGCTCCACTCCTTCTTCAAAGACTGTCGAGACCTATGGAGCAATCCCCAGAGAGATTCCCTTTTTCCCATCGTTCGGCTTCTTTTGCCCAATTTGGACAGGGAGCGTAGGGCCTTTGGGATCAAGGAGACTCTTCTCGCAAAGTTGTATATTGACATGCTCAGCCTTGGCTCCGACTCCAAGGATGCCATCAAGTTAAAGACCTATCGTGTTCCGAAGGCAGGAATGAGCAGTTCTCAGGCTGGGGACTTTGCATCCATATTGTATGAAGTGATCAAGGATCGAAGCTATGAGGGCTCTACGGATTTCACGGTTGCGAGTTTTAATGATATGTTGAATGACATAGCGGATGGTGGACGGAGAGAAGGGACTGGAGCAAATCCTAGGAGCCATGTTTCGAAAATGAATGCCGTGCAACAAAAGGTAGCGAATATTTTTATCCAAGAACTGGAATAGACTTTTTGATTTAAAGATGATAGGACACAAATAACACTATGCAAATAATTGAGCAAAAATCATTAGGCACCTATGCTCCTCATATCTATGATCATCGTTCTACAGGTTTCGTGGATTGTTTAAAATTTTCTTCGTTCCGTAACAAAAGGATTAATATCAATATACTATACTAAATACTTATTTCGAATATATTTTTCAATATGATATTTTTGTATTTATATTTTCCATTAATAAAATTTATTGTCTTAATTTTAAGGACATGTAACTTACTGAGGTAGAATACATGCAATGTATATATATATCTATTGATATTAATCCTTTTGTTACGGAACGAAGAAAATTTTAACAATCCACGAAACCTTTATGCTCCTCATATCTATGATCCTGGTTCTAAGGTTTCGTGGATTGTTAAAATTTTCTTCGTTCCGTAACAAAAGGATTAATATCAATATACTTATACTAAATACTTATTTCCATATAATTTTTCAATATGATATTTTGTATTTATATTTCCCATTAATAAAAATTTATTTTTAATTTTAAGGACTAGTAACTTACTGAGGTAGAATACATGCAAATGTATATATATATTGATATTAATCCTTTTGTTACGGAACGAAGAAAATTTTAACAATCCACGAAACCTGTAGAACGATGATCATAGATATGAGGAGCATAGGTGCCTAATGATTTTTGCTCAATTATTCGATAATAAAGTCGTTTTTAATGGTTCTAATGGTCTCGATGGCTATTCTAAAGCCTGAAACGTATGTAAATATAACTTTGCAGCTGAAAAAATTGTCCATGAGTATATATCTATCATAACGTGAAAGTTTCCGTTTTTTCCCATTTTTTACGACTATAATGCAATTATCTCATTACATAATCAGAGTTTTGGAAATATTACTTTACCAATAGATTTATTGGATCTTTCTTCGAAATTGTAATGGTAATGCATTAATGTTAATTGCTGCCTTGTCCCTGAAAATCATAGATCCGTATGTACCATGGCCTAAACATGAAAATTTTAAAATTTAAATTGTGGCCAGAAAAACAAATATCACGACTAAAATCATATATCTGTAATCCCCATTCTCTAAATTACTAGTTTCATTTGTTTTTTGCGTTGGCAAGACAAAAGTCATTTTTTTTGTTGCATAGTGTATCAATTCTGATAGATATGCTTGATGAGCAGTAGCTCTGTTGGACTATTTGATGTAGGTTTCCCAATTGTGAACAATTTTATCATACTCAATGCAAGACTCGACTATTCTAAACATTAAAAACATCGAACTCCTGACTTTGATAAATTAATCTTGAAAGTATTTACAGTTTATTGGTGAATTATCCTTTTATTTATTTAGTGGACGGTTCGAATTATATTGAAGGACACTCGTCTCGGCCTCGGTCTCAACACTATCCTCGAGTCATTCATGAGGATGCCATAGAGTACTACGGGTCTCATGCCAATTTAAAAATGGTTTGTGAGAAAAATGGGACCGAGATGTGAGCGTGAATGAAATACAAATCAACTCATGGATCCCTCAAGCCGATGCTCGCAGATCGGATGCCCATATCCAAAGTTGGGCATTCTTTGAGGGCGGGAATTCTACATTGAGAAGAAATATGATGGGGAGAGACTGCAAATTCATTTTCAAAGATATCCCGAGTGTAAATTTAAATTTTTCTCAAGGACGCTTCGACTTCTCTGACGACTTTTTATTCTTCGAGGAAAATGTTTTGACTAGAAGTAAGTGGGTACCTTTATTATTTTTAATATTTGATCTTGTTCAAAAGTTTTGTGATGTATACAACCCACGATAAACTACGGATTAGCTGGGAGAAGCAAAGGCACTCAACAAAGCAAAAGTGGTCCTGGAAGTTAAATAAATATTTGTAACAATTTAAATTGTATCCCTAAGTTTATATATGGATCTGAAATTTTGAGTCTAGACTACCCCCCCCCCCCCCCTAGACCATCACCCCCCGGGCATTTGCCCCCCCCGTTTTTAATATTTGTTATCCCTCCATTCCACTTTGAAGTTAACTATGTTTTCTTGATGACAAAAATTGCATTGGTGTTTAAAGCCTATGTTCCTACTATTGGTTATATGTTTTATAGTTCGATAGTAGGAACATAGTTTTCAAACACTAATACAAAGAAAACATAGTTAACTTCAGAATGGACTTTTAGGATAACAAATATTATACTAATTTTAATGTTATAATGCTTATTTATATCCTAACGGTTGCAATTCTATCGAACTATATAGGCAAAAAAAGCTCGATAGCCGTGCGTGCTAAAGCGTGTTTTTAACTCTCAATGTTGGGGGCGCAGGTTCGAATCCCGAGAGGGGATGGTCAATTTTGGTCTACCTCATTGATAAGATCTTAGGTTCGATAGACTAATTTTAATGCTATAATGCTTATTTATATACTGTCGGATGCAATTCTATCGACCAAATAGGCAAAAAAAATATATAATATTAGTAAATGCCCAGAGTTGATTGTCGGGGGTGCTAGACCGGGGGTTGATTGTCCTGGGGGGTGGTAGTCCTGTTACGGAAATTTTATATAAACGCTCAATCGACCTTCGTAGGCTAGTACATTTCAACGATAACGAATACATAAAACTCATGCATGAATGATGCTACTTTTAGTAAATCAGACTAATACATTGGTCGACAACACAGTAATAAAAAGGGTATCAAAGATATATGAATTCCATTTTATTCTTCAGAGTGGATTTTTTTCTGTATTACAATGCCATTTCCGGTTTTAGAATCCTTCAATTTAAAACATTTTTATCTTTGTAGTATTGGCTTTTTTCTGCCAATATGGTTCGATAGAATAATCATCCAAATGGATATATATATATAAATAAGCATTATAGCGTATAATTATTCCATCGAACCTAGGATCTTATCAATGAGGTATACAAAAATTGGCCATCCCCTCTCGGGATTCGAACCTGACCCCCCCAATAATGAGAGTTGAGTTGAACACGCTTTAAATCACTCCTATTATTGACTTCCATATTTAATATATCTTTATTGACAAGTGTATTAAATATTACAGCAACGAAAAGTAATTTAATGTCTTTCCTGCATCCAGAAAGTAACGAATATGTATTTAATTTGGTCGGTTGATTTTATTAACAGTACAATTATCTCTAGATTTTTTAGTGATTTCACAAGTTTTGATCGTGGACGGAGAGATTTGTTCCTTTAGTCTGACAGAATGTGATTATGCAGAAAGGGGATCAGTACAATATCCGTGCCATTAAATCTGATCCGGATTTTCAGCAATGCTTCTGCATATACGATATCTTTTCCTCAACGGCGTCATTCTTACGAACAACCCTTCAAACGCGGCTTGATATTCTGAGAGAAAACTTTAAGGACAAAGAAGAGCCCGGGAGATTTCTTTTGCGGACATTGAGTGTGACCACAGAGGAAGACGCCGTGAATGGGCTAAATGATGCCATTGATCGAAGAGAGGAAGGAATCGTGCTCAGGATCCATCAGTGTTTAAAGCCTGGAGAGGTAACTCATTCATGATATTTGAGACCAAAATTCAACTGATATACTATTTTTGAAGTGATACATGGAGAACAAACGATAGATATAACACTGGCCAACAGCCAAATTTAGGTCGACTAATTTTCACTAATTCTTATAGAGTTTTATCCACTGATTCCGAATATGGTATTCATTTTTCAAAGTTAGTGATAAATTCAGAGCTAAATGGATTTCAAATTTTTTAGCACTTTTTCGATTCAGAGCCATTATTGACATACAAGGACTGAAGTATAGAAAAAATAAAAAGCAATGATTTGATAGAGCTTAGATCAAAGTACTCATTTCAATTTTTACTTCGTCTCTGGCACATTTAAACTTTAAAATATATGTCATTTTGTACGAAAAATGAAGGGTTTTTCTTAGAGACTCACTGTTCCTCACTGTTCCTCACTCAAAGGTCTTACATGATTAAAAATTCATATGAATATGAAGAAAAAATATCAAGCTTTAATTTGATATGCTTAATTTCCATAAAATGCCTTATTTTAATCAAAATTAGCAAATGAATATTTTTTAAATCCTCTCCATTTTGCCCTTTTTTAGAGAAATTCATAAGTCACCCAGTGAGATAGAAACAGAAAGAGAAACTGACGTCACAACGTATGTAAACAATAAAGAGTAATTTTCCTTCTTTCATTGGAATTTGAGTGTTTTTTCCCGGAAATCTTCCGAGGATCCAGGATTCCTAATGAGTGGCCTGCCGGCTGTGCCGTCGTACACAACATTTGTGAGAAGAATTCATCGTGACACAGCCTCGGATCAAGCATGGAGCAAGGAGTGGAAGCTTAGGAGGACATGACTCCCCAGAGGGTGCTTAGCCTATTCTCTTTGCATCAAAGAGGATGATGAGTCGGAGACAGACAGACCCTCAAGGACATTACCCCTCCTAAGGCTGGTTGGCTGGCTCATTCCGTCTGCTCAAAGAAGATGACGTGTCGGGCACCCCGGAGGGAGGGAGGAATGGAGGGAGGGAGGAATGACTCCCGTGAGAGAGAGAGAGTCATTGCCTTTGTCCTGTCTACCTACTAGCCTATTCTATCGGGGAGTCTCCTTTTCAAGTGAATCCATCGTTTTTTGCAGCAGAAAAATGAATTACTTACGTTTTCGTTTGCAAAATTCACCTTTTATTAACTATGCAAAAGATACAGCGGGACGACCTCCCTTCCAGTCACCCACCCACGTCCTTCAAACTCATAGCCGCCGCCCCGAGGAGCCCAAGAGTGTACTTCCAAGATAAAAACAAGACATCCAACAACACAATCCTTTCAACAGCCACAAATCACATA
>CP045900.1:10641770-10728018 GCA_013387185.1 Caligus rogercresseyi
TGGCAGTACGCTCCTGGGCTCCTCGGGCGGCGGCTATGAGTTTGAAGGCGTGGATGGTGCTGGAAGGGAGGTCGTCCCGCTGCATCTTTTCCATACTTAATAAAAGGTGAATTTAGCAAAAAAAACGTAAGTAATTCATTTTTCGCTGCTGCAAAAAACGATGGATTCACTTGAAAAGGAGACTCCCCGATAGAATAGGCTAGTAGGTAGACAGAACAAGGGCAATGACTCTCTCTTTCTCTCTCACGGGAGTGCATTCCTCCCTCCCTCCGGGTCCTCCGACCCTCCCCTCCTCCCTCCCTCCGGGTGGCCGACACGTCAGCTTCTTAAGCAGACGGAATAAGCCAGGTAACCAGCATTTAGGAAGGTCCTTGAGGGTCTGTCTGTCTCCGACTCATCATCCTCTTTGATGCAAAGAGAATAGGCTGAGCACCTATGCTCTGGGGAGTCATGTCCTCCTAAGGTTCCACTCCGTGCTCCATGCTTGATCCGAGGCTGTGTCACGGTGAATTCTTGTCACAAATGTTGTGTACGACGGCACAGCCGGCAGGCCACTCATTAGGAATCCTGGATCCTCGGAAGATTTCCGGTAAAAACACTCAAATTCCAATGCAAGGGAAAATTCCTCTTTATTGTTTACCTACGTTGTGACGTCAGTTTTCTCTCTGTTTCTATCTCACTGGGTGACTTATGAATTTCTCTAAAAAAGGGCAAAATGGAGAGGATTTAAAAAATTTCATTTGCTAATTTTGATTAAAATAAGGCATTTTATGAAACCAAGCATATCAAATTAAAGCTTGATATTTTTTCTTCATATTCATATGAATTTTAATCATAAGACCTTTGAGTGAGGAACAGTGAGTCTCTAAGAAAAACCCTTCATTTTTCGTACAAAATGACATATATTTTAAAGTCTAAATGTGCCAGAGACAAGTAAAAATTGAAATGAGTACTTTGATCTAAGCTCTATCAAATCATTGTTTTTTATTTTTTCTATACTTCAGTCCTTGTATGCCATAATGGCTCTGAATCGAAAAGTGCTTAAAAATTTGAAATCCATTTAGCTCTGAATTTATCACTAACTTTGAAAAATGAATACTTATTCGGAATCAGTGGATAAAACTCTATAAGAATTAGTGGAAAATTAGTTCGACCTAAATTTTTTGTTGATTTTTGTGTTGCCTGTGTAATCAATAATTTGTGTTAAGAGACCTGATGCTGTATATGAACATAAATTATTATACGAACCATGCAATTCAAGATAGATAACTATTAATTAAAGTAAAAAACTTTAATTGCAATATATATATACCACGACGTTTATTTCATGTTTCATTAATAATGAAACTTCAGTAATCTTATTATTATTTGTGATGTACAAAAATGCAACACTAATTTTTTGATGACGTACGAGAAGAATGGCATTTTAAAATGTTATTCTTCCCGCTTGCCGATTTGACGTCATTGAAACTATTCGGCAGACGAAAAGTTAGCTCTCTTGGCAATATGGAAGGTCCTTGTTTTTTCAATACACCTTTTTAATTGGTATATCAACCTGGCATTTAAAAATAATATGTTTAATTTCGTCATAGGAGGAATTCGAGAATCTCCGCATATTAATAAAAACTTTTATAATTGGTATATTTTTGATGATGATTTATCATCGAGCCATTCTTACTAACAGTGTTGTTCCCTAACGCGCGTGCGAGTAATATATATCTTAGTTATATTACTGCGACTAACTAGAGAGAACAGACATATTATTATTACTTTCACGTAATATGTAAGTAATATGTATTCCTAGTTTATATATACTTTCGTGGAAAAATATTCGACAGGCATTTTTGATGAAAATTAATGAACTGTGAATGTATGTGACGTCACCCAAACAACCATGAACATAATCCTGGCTTATTAAAAAATCAAGAATGCACATTGATATTTAAGACAGGGGATTCCATAGACCCAAACACACAGACTTTAGAGGATTTTTTATCGTAAAGAAATAAATCCTCAAAGCCCTCGGGCCACAGTCGATTGGGCTTTTAAGATTAAAACCCACCGCCAAAACTAATTAGGAATGAGAGGACCCCTAATTTATAATAATATATACACCCTAGCCTCGGGTCCCGCCTGTTTTATATGCTTTATTTAGTTGAAACCCACCGCCAACTCTGGCTAGTGTATAAGAGGAGTCCTTACTTTCAATCTCATACACACCCAAGCCCTCGGGTCCCGCCTGCTGATATAACTTTTATTTAGATTGAAACCCACTCGCCACTCTGGCTAGGTATAAAGGAGTCTTTACTTTCAATCATACAACCCCCAAGCCCTCGGGTACCGCCTGCCGTTATGGCATTGTTTAGGGTTGAAACCCACCGCCAACTCTGACTTAGAATAGGAGTAATTACTTTCATCTCATCCACCCCCAGCGCCTCGGGTCTCGCCTGCCGTTATGGCAACTATTTAGGGGTTGAACCCACCGCAACTCTGGCTAAGTTATAAAAGGATTCCTTTACTTTCAATCTCATCCCCAAGCCCCTCTTTCCGGCCTGCTGATATAAGCTTTTTATTTCGGATTGAAACCCACCGCCACCCTAATTACAATAAGAACCCTAATTTACAATATTTACACCCCAAGCCCTCGGTTCCGCTTGACGATATAAGCTATTATTTAATGGTTGGAAACCACGCCAAACCCTATTAGGGACCATATTTTTCATTCAAATTCAGCCCAA
This sequence comes from Caligus rogercresseyi, assembly GCA_013387185.1. NCBI lineage: Eukaryota > Metazoa > Arthropoda > Copepoda > Siphonostomatoida > Caligidae > Caligus > Caligus rogercresseyi. Next base: position 10,644,509 of record CP045900.1, read on the forward strand.
GTCCTCGTGTCCACCTGTCGATTTAGTCTATTTTGGGGTGTCGGAACTACCGCCAACTTTATTAGGAATGAGAGGGACCCAATTAATATTTGTAAGTTTTTACTTAAGCCTGACTGGGATAAATATCTGTATTATCACTCTCATTAATCCAAAGCCCTCAGTCCTCGCCTTCTAAGGCAAGGGATTCCTTTTGGTCCAAACCCACGCAAACCCTTTTGTGTATATGAAGGACCCAACAACAGAGAAAGTAGTCTTAAGCATGCAGTCCCGCCCACCGATTTAGGCTATCCTAAATAAAAGCCTATCTCAGAGGCGGGACCCGAGGGCTTGGGGTGTATGATATTGAAAGTAAGGACTCCTTTTATACCTACCAGAGTTGGCGGTGGGTTCCAACCCTAAATAAAAGCCTATATCATCAGGCGGGACCCGATGGCTTGGGTGTATAATATTGTAAATTATGTTCCTCTCATTCTTAATTAGGGTTGGGTGGGGTTTCAACCCTAAATACAAGTTTATATCAGCAGCGGGACCCGAGGGCTTGGGGTGTATAATATTGTAAATTCCTCTCATTCTTAATTAGATTTGGCTGTGGGTTTCAAACCTAAAACCTCAATCGACATGTGGGGCCCGAGGCTTGGTTGGATAATTAAACCTATGCCTCTCATAATGTCAAAATCATTTATTTAGTCTTTGAATTCACCGACTTTATCATGTTTGAGCCATGTGCTCAGTTTATAATATCGCAATAACATATATAGGATTATTATAAAATGCAAACTAGGTTTGGTGAGGATTTTTACAAATCCTGTTTGAATTGCCTTACTTATTGTTTCGGAATGCTCAAAAGTAGTATATTACTCAAAGTAGTATATTACTTTTGTGAAGTAATAACTAATATTTGAAAAAAGATATTACTACGCAGTAAAAAGTAGTATATTACTTCTACTTTCAAGTAATATTCGACCAACACTGCTTACTAATTACTATTCGATAGATAGTTCCCACAAGTGTAGGTTTATACTGTCCATACTGATAATTTTTATAAGAGTACCGAATATCGCTACCGACTACACGATTTTTGTCAATTGGTAGTGGTAGATTGAGTTCAATTTAAAAAGTCGAAATCTTTATTTCTCTAAAATAAATGCCGATCTACCAATACAAATAGGACATGACTTGCTACCGATACTGGCTGTATTTTTTTTACCGAATCCCAGCTCTGTTAATCAATGGCTTGTTAAACCATCCTGGTTTAAACGGCTTATCAATTAATTGATTGGTATTTTGTGGGGACATACCTTCCTATGGCATGATCCAAAAATATTATTGCTCTTAATACCACTTTAATCATATGAGCTCTTTTGGAACTTACGGATAACATTACTTTTTTATAGTTACGATAAATGTTGGTCACTTCCGATTTTCTTGTTTTTTAGAAAAATATTTTTTTTGTTCCACAGCTCATAAAAATATACAACATTAATGAAAAAATAAAATATTATACATAAAATAATATCAATGAGTAAAATATATTTTTTAACAAAAAATTATTCTGTTCATTTTGTATTAAAAAAATACTGTCGATCTCAAAATATGGGTCTTAATTTTCTAATGACGGCAATAGTAGTAAACCACTATTATAAGAGGTTATCAGTCAATCCAAGTAACGCCCCTCGAAGTAGCCTTCCAGTTTATAGCAATTGGAGGTTATAGCCAAATGCCTCAAAGGAAAAGAGTGGACAATTAACAATAATATGGCATATTATCGTTTTAAAAAACGATTGCCAAAATAGGACCCGATTTCGTTTGAGCAGTATCCTATTAAATGGATGCAATATGAATATATTATTATTGTTTATTGCATGATTGATAAATTATTAAAGAAAATTCAACATTTCTACTCAACCATCATGTTCAGAGTTATTTTTAAAGTTTACTGATCGAAATGTGATGGAAATGCTGTTTTTCATGAAATATCTAACAAGATATCTAGTTCATCACTACCCAGAACATATGTATAGCTGCTAAATTCCAAAACAGTTATATTTCATTTGGATGGACTAGTTTTAATGCTATGATGCGTATTCATATCAGCAAGGATGTCATTCCATCAAACCAAATGGGTAAAAAAGAAGAATCAGATAATGAATGGAAAAAAGTACGCATTTTTATGTTCCTGTCCACTCTTTCCCTTTTGAGCTGTTCGTTTCGTGACCTGAGTGTATGCAAGCGCACACGCTCTGTAGACGAGAGTGTTTCTCAACCTTCATGATGTATGTTAATCCTTTTAGAGTTTGGTGGTGGCTGGATCAAATTAAAGCCAGAGTATGCAGAACAACTAGTTGATACCCTGGACTTGATCATTCTCGGGGGCTATTACGGAAGTGGAAAGCGGGTGGCAGGGCTCGTGAGTCACTTCATGATGGGCATTATGGATGATCAAGGGACGAGGATGAGCCATTATTCCTAACTTTCTCCAAAGTTGGATCCGGATATTCCATGCGGGAGCTCCTATCCGTTCTTCAAAAGATATCTCCCCATTTTACGAAAAGTGTTCCCAAGGAGTTAAAATGCGAACAAGGCCGGAGGTCGAGCAGATGTTTGGATTGACCCCAAGAAGTCTGTGATTCTTCAAGTTAAAGCAACTGAGTTTATTTACAGCGACAAATATGCCACTGGATTCTCCTTACGGTAAGTTATAAATATTGATATTTCAAAAGCGCTCAACAATTATTTCTAACTATGATTTTAAACTCATTCTTAAATGTTAGATCAATTAAAAATATCATATTATCATTTTAATTGATGAATATTTTTTATAATGATTGAAAAATATATTTGTGCGTGGCGTTAAGTAATTTCAAAGCACTGATTTTCACCCTTTTAAAAGTTGCGACTATGGATCCAACGTTGTAGAGAAGGGTTACCACATTATAACTAAATTATGATATATACTAATGAATGGAACATTAAGTACTTAATCTGAATCGATGACAATGCAGAATATTCAATTATCCATCCACGGAATATACCTTCATATCAATTCATATTTCAGATTTCCAAGGGTAGAGAGGGTCCGTGAGGACAAGTCCTGGAATGATTGCATGACGCTCTCTGCAGTGAAATCCCTCAAGAGACCGGGGATGAAAAATTAAATGTTGGCCAGTACGTGGAAGAGGGCGGGGATGAGGGTGGGAAGCCTTTGTTTATTTCAAGGAAGCGTTCAAGGAAAGGACCAACCGTGTCTTCTTCACTACAAGGCCCTGAGAAATCGGGGATTCTCATAAAGTCCATTGACTTAAAGGTAATGACGGATCGGCTGAGAACTGTTTGTTAGCGTGATGTTCACCGTTTTACCCCCCTCTGAGTTATAAATTGATCGATGGTAATCGACATAAAGCAATCGACAAGATAAATTTATCAGTCACAAAGTAAATGTTCACTGTTAATATAATTTGATAAGTGCAAGAAAAAACAAAAAAATGTATTCATCATCAAAAAATATATATAATTATAGAAAGAAAATTAAACTAATATCTGTTTCTGTTCTTATAATTGCGTCATGACTAATTGCTGGAACTCTTTTATTCTGGAAGAAGAAGCTTGATATAGAGTTACCCTCTTATTTCCAAAAGTATCTATTGGACATAACTCTAGTCTAAAATAACTAACTCGTCTCTCGTCGGGACTGTCTTGTTCTTTAAGTATTTCAATGGTCCCCTCGTTACTGATAGTTCTCAAGACTTCTTCTAAGATAAAATGGATTCATTTGCCGTTTTGTGATCGTTCTATGTAGATTGTCATATCTCAATCGACAGCTCTATGCTTTTTATTTATTTATCTCTCGAGCTTGTAAGGGTATATAGCATGTCCGTTTGTTCAATGAACTAAAACGATCCTTTCTTAAGCCAAGATCACCCATGATTTGTTTTAGTATTAAACCAAAGTGTTTGTGCTCGTAATAGGACCACCAAAGTACTGTCGCAAAATCTAGATTGATAAGTGTAGCATATTCATTGTTTTTCTTTAGGACAAAATCATCGTTGTGGAGCCAGCAAACACCAAGTTGAAGAAGAATTTGGAGAAAATCGCCATAAAACTTGGTGGAACGGTGGAGCAAATGTTCGGGAGGGTCATACTTTTGCTTATATTGAAACAGGAGTGAAAATACGGGCAAAGAGCATAATCAAATCCGGGAAATATGATGTTGTAAAGTCTTCATGGCTCCTGGACTGTGAAGAAAGGGGCTATAGGCTTTTGGGCCCAGTGATATGATTCACACTACTCCCCAGGTAACTCGAATAAATCGGAGCAAATTTATCTCAAAACGGGACATGCTAGTAACCATAATAACATTTGAATACTCTCCCTTAGACCTTGGAATCCTTCAAAGCAAACTATGACTCATTCGAGGACCCTTACTTCGAGCATTCTAGCCTGGAAGGCCTCCGCTCCTCTCTTTCCAAAGTGAAGATGCTTGAGGAAGAAGTATCCATGGGCCCCATGGATATTGCAGAATTCGAAGAAAAATTCTACTCCTCCCCGTATCGCTACTCCTTGTTTCGAAAGGTTAAGGGATACTTTGACGTCTATGAAACGTTCTTTGTCAGAGTTCCCTTCGAGATGAACTTCATAGCCTTGTTCTTGGACGGATCGGCTTCGAGTTTTATGGAGGGTCCCTTGCGACAGCTCAAACAGACAATATTACCCACGCATTTGTTGATCCATTGGAGGTTGAGCGCATCTCACAATTGAAGGAAATTCGAAGAAGCATGAAGAAAAAGTTCTTTGTTCTCAAGATGGAGTGGATTATGGACTCCATCGAAAAGGAAATCTACTATCGGAAGAATCATATCTTGTATGAAAAAAAGAACATAATGTTTCAAAATGAAGTTATTCCGCTCTATATCATTTACAAATAAGTATTCTTATTATATATATTTTTTTACAAATCCTTTTGACGAATGTTATGAATATTCATGAGTTTTAGAATAAACTTTACTTTAGTTATCATAACCGCTCTCGATTTCTCTATAAATTAGTATGCATGATGCAGGCTCGTGGGCGTTCGCAACCTTAGCGTTCGCCCGTTCGATTTTAAAAAAAATCCGTTCAGCCTTTCGTCCGCTCAATTTTTCAGCGTTCGTCCGTTCGTTGAAAAAGTATCAATTATTTTCTATTTCAAATTTGAAAAAATTCCATTATTTAAAAAGACCCCACTTTTATCCTAGAATGACTCGCAGTAATTTTAATTGCACAAAAAGTGACAAAAGAAACATAGATTGAACTGCTTTTAATTTAAAAGTCCACACTTTGAAAACAATATAAATTCAACGGACGAACATCAACCAAAAAAATCCGATCGTCTGTTCATTTATATTCCGTTCAGGCGTTCGATTTTGAACGTGCGTTCGCTAAAGGAGTTCGTTTTTTTCCGTTCAATCTACAACCCTGGCATGAAATCCCTCTTCTTCGACTCCGAGACTCTTCGGGACGGGCGTAAGTCAACTATATATATATATATATCAGGAAACGACCGGGTACCCGGCCCGGGTCCCAGCTGTTGTTTGAGCGTCCCGGCCCGGTGTCCCGGTTTTTTAAGACACTGGGCCGGGACTTCAATATTTTCTTTCGTTTGTCATTCATAATTTTATTTAGAAAAGAATTTACTAACAAAAGTGAGGGCATTTTCTTCTCTAAAAAAACGTTATCACTTTTTTTTTTGGAAATTTGGAAATTCTTTTCTAAAAAAACGTCGTCACTAATTTTTTGGAAATGCTTTTCTAAAAAAAACATCGTCACTTCAGAATGTCGAAGGAACGAAAATATATATTATGTCCCGGCCCGGCTTGAAAAACTTAAGTCCCGGCAAAAATAGGTGTCCCATTGTTTTCTCATATATATATATATATATATCTGTTCTTTCTCTCTTCTTCCATATCTCCTTCTTTAATTCCCCTTCCCTTTCGGTGCAAAAAATAATAACAATATACCGAAAGTAGAACGTTCCCAGATAATATTTTCTTTTCACTTTACTATACATTGAAGGCTTCTTCAAATAAATTATTTTGTTTCTTCTAAGTGAGACAACTTTTCATTCGGCGGAAAAAAATAAAGAATTTTTGCATTATTTGGAATGTTATTTTTCATTTATTTTGGTATGCATATAAAAATATGATAAAAGTTAAAAAAACTGAGCTCTAAGAAATGAATAAAAATATGACAGTTATTGGTAAGAGACAAAGATTTTTTTCTCTCAATGAAGTTTTAATTTGAGAGACTTTGTTCTTATATAAATAAGAATATTTTTTTAAACTGTCACTGATCTGATTATGATGTTGGGCTACTATAAAAACGCTAAAACAGTAAATCAGAATTTGTTGAGGCTTATCAATAACATTAGTTTTGCTAGTAAGCTCTAGAGCCTAGAAGGAAGGACTACATTTTAAAAAGGAATGGAAGTGAGAGTTAAATAAATGATTTATCAAAATAAATTATTTATATCTACACCCTAACTTTTTACCATATTAATTGAATGACAGTGGAACATGTCAGCTGACCAAGAAATATATGAAGAAAAAAAACATTCTTATTTTGTTCCTGCTCCCATATTCCCTCTAGGATCTTTAGTAAGCTCGAACAAACGAATTGCTTCAATTGCTTACCTTGATTTACTGCTTTGTATCGATTATATATATATATATATATATATATATATATATATATATATATATATATATATATGATTGTTGACGTTCACCAAAAATTGTCGTTCGTCGTTTGATTTACGTTTTCCAAAGTTGTCGTCCTTCGTTTTTAAAATTGATTTTTCGTCATTCGTCGTTCTTTTATCGTTCGTTTTTACAAATGAATCAACTTACTTATTCTTGAAAACCGACATTTTGTTAGAATTAGTTCATTACCCGGGCACTAGTGTTGTTAATAGTGTGCAATTTATGAGCCCAAGCCCGATGGGTGTGCTCTGCAATCATTTCTTTAGAAGGTTTAGTGAAACTGTTGACATTTTTATAAAAGTTGAATCAATGGTCTATCATTCTAGCAAAAAAGTGACAACGTTTTTTATAAAGGAGTTATTCCTTTCCAAAAAAGAATAAAAAAGAGAACACAACTAGGCTATGGAAAGCGTGTTTCCTATTTTGGTGCCAGGGGTAAACATTCATGAAGATCTATTAAATAACAACAAATCTGCAAGTTTCTGTATTTTTTTTTTCAACGAGCGATAAGAAATTTTTTGATGTCGTTCATTGTTCGCCAATTTTTTTGTCGTTCGTCGTTCGCGAACGATAACAAATGTACGACAAATCAACAATTTATATATATACCTATATTAGACCTCCCAAAATAAAACCACTTTTTTAGATCTTTTACATATACCCAGCGATTCTGGTTTATTTTTTGATGCTGAAAACGAATATCTAAATTAAAAATTTCTAGCATTGTTAGAAATCGGACGTCACTGGGTTCAAAGGTTTCGTTATCAAGAAAACTTTTTTGTTATTACTTATTTTGAAAAAAAATAGTTTTACCAAATTTAGCTATGATCAATTTATGACTTGGATTTTTTTTGCAAATTTTCGTCAAATAATATTTAGTGCCAATAAATGAACATAAGTGCTGACGCACCACTATTTTTTAAATAACAACTCCTACTAGGGTTCTTTATAGTTACAAGAAGGAAAAAGAAAAAGAGGGTACTCATGTTGATGTTTTTAAGTTATTGATCATAGCTAAATTTGGTAAACTATTTTTTTTTCAAAATAAGTAATAACAAAAAAGTTTTGCTTCATAACGAAACCTTTGAACCCAGTGACGTCCGATTTTCTAACAATGCTAGAAATTTTTAATTTAGATATTCGTTTTCAGCATCAAAAAATGAACCAGAATCGCTGGGTATATGTAAAAGAACTAAAAGAGTAGGTTTTTTGGGGAGGTCTAATATATATCCTGATAGAAGTGACCTGGAACAACTATCGATTTAGTTCATATTGATGTAATTTTTTGTCTATTTAGTTCGATGGAGTTGCATCCTTCCCAATAAGAATATGCATTAAAGTATTCTCATTATTCTATCGAACCTATTTTTAACAAAGTTAATCATTGACCTTCAGCTCGAGAGAGTCCAGCATGCACTCTCCATTTTTAGAGTTGAACACGAGCAAATGCACCCAGTTATGATATTAAAGAGTGTCCAGCTTTTTTGTTCCTTATGTGTTCGATCAATTACATTCGTTCACTTTTAACAAATTTGCATCATTTATCGATGACTTAGAATACAGCAGGTAAATTGTAGACTTTCTTTTTGGGCACAAGTTTGTGTTATGACCTTTATTAAAGGATAGTACTTTTATTAGGACATTTTGGGGAAAATTTGATGGACCAAGGATCGGTAAATATAATTATACCCAAATGGCATTGCAGAACGACCATTGCATAGTAAAGAATGGTATTAAGGAGGTACAATGTTAGTTTTAAAAGAATATCTACGGAAATATATATTTTACTTGTTGATAATAAAATGAATATAATACAAACTGATTAAACTTTGAGTACAACAATGTGGGTTAGGATAAATACATATTTGATTGGTACTTCCCTCTTTTCTCCTTCATTCTTGAATATCATTAATGTTAAGGGAAATGTATTAACAATATAAGTTTTTATTTGAACGAATTAAGAAAAAAAGAATATCTATCTATCTAACTTCAGATGTGGATTCAACTTTTTCAAATGATTTCATAGGTCAAACTTTAGCAAATAAATTATATTTGCAGTTTTTACTATTATAAATGATTCCTCTTGTTCAAAATTGTATATACCTACATTAGTTATCCTTCCACAATGTCTCTTTGACATATGACTACTATTAAATGAATTTAAAAAATAAGATCATTATGCAACTGAGTAGTGTCATATTGAATATAAAGGGATTTTCATCTCTTGAGGTAAATGACGTAAGATCACGATGGATCCTTTTGTTTGCCTTTTGATGATATAAAGAGGTGTGTGCATAATCGATAGAAATGATTTAATATGCTTTTAATTTAAATTCCTCCTTTTGATAGAAAGGAGGAATATGTATTATCGTTTCTTATATAGTAATGTTAGGTAAATGGTATTAGGAAGAAATCGCAGAGGAAGATACGGTCTAGGAAGAAATGGACCAAGGTAGAAAAGGAAAATGATGACTCATGGAAGAAATGGCCCAAATACATAGATAGGCAAATATTAGAGTGGAATACACCTAAGCATTGGTTAAATACAGACTTGTTGACGTTCGTGAAAATTGTCGTTCGTTTGTCATTCGCCAAAAGTTATCGTTCGTCGTTAATTTTAAATTGAATCGTTCGTCGTTGTCGTTCGCCATTCTGAAAAAAATTGACGACGTTGTTTTTGGAAATAAATTTCTGAAAAAAGTGATGACGTTTCTTTTAGAAAGGAAATTTGGCCCATGAAAATTATAAATCTTTTTTTTGGCGCCAAAAACGAACGACGAACGATAAGGAATTTTCCTTATCGTTTGTCGTTCGTCAAAAACTTTGTCGTTCATCGTTCGCGAACGACGAACGACGCTCGCGAACGACAACAAACTAACGATAAATCAACAATTCTGGTTAAATACTATTTCTCAAATAAATAAAGTAAATAATGACATAAAATAATTTAGTTTTTGCAGTTTTGATTAAAATGTTTTCCATTTGGGTGTTAATTTTAGTTCAAAATCACTCAAATTATTGTAGATATATGTAGTGTCTTAATAATTTACATACATATAAAATTATTTTCTCAATTCATATGAGAAATAATATTTAAACAAAACCATTCCAATACTTACCTACCTATGTATTTGGTCCATTTTTTCATGAGTCATCATTTCTTCTTGGTCCATTTCTTCCTAGTCCATATTTTCCTTGTTCATTTCTTCTGGACACCTAGGTAAATGTATGCGACACCACAGTAAATCCATTATCAGCCATTTAAGGTTTCCCTTGGAGTAACCACCAAGGTCAGGGGTAGCCAACCAGTTGATTGCAATATATTGGTCGATCGCAAGCTAGCTCCAAATCTATTGGAATAGATTTTCGGTAAAAGAAAACACAAAAGCAGGAAAGATAACATTTTGTTAAGTAATTGTTACCGCCTATTTTATGTTATTTCTAACAATTATAGGACCGGAACTGATTAGGCATTTTGGTGGTTTTTGATCGGTCTATTAACGCATAAGCCTTTAAAAGTCCATGACTTCCATAAAAGTCCATCATGCCTTTTCTCCATATTGACACTGATATTTGTTATTTTTTCATCATTTTTTATTATATGGCTTGGCCGGCTCGACAAATGGCTGTCCGGTCGGTTCCTGTGATATGGTTAAATGTGTATATCTAGGGACCCATGATTCTATTTAATATGTAGATCTTAATTTCAAAAAGGTTTGAACGTCCAAAGTTATCAAATACATTTAATTTACATAAAAATCGTTAGCATTTGGTGCACGATCGAAATTTTCTCCCTTGAGTTTTAGCTATAAGCTTTATTACTTCTAGCATGTGACAAAACATCGTTATCAGAGATGGTAAGCATAATTATAAAAATTTGTTCAAATAAATTACAGAATCTACAACCAGTACTATATTTTTTTGTCATACTGTACAGTAGCTTCTCCCGTTTTGAGATCAATTGCCATTTTTTTTTTGCTCCAAGTGATGTTCCGTTACGTAGTGATGAAAAAAGGAGAGTAGGAGAGTTTTATGTCTTCAATACCATTTTGTGACTGTGCAAGCCACTACAGTTTGAAAAAGGTAGAATTAGGTCGAAAATGCCAGGGTAAATAGCTGTCTGAATTTTTGTGATATCGAGTTAATTTATAAATATTTGTGTCATTACTCATTATAATGAATATTTTGTGAAAATTTTATTTCATTTACAAATATATTGACATTTTGATACTAGGTATAGTGTTCATTATATGTCAATATTGTATGTTCGCCAATATATATATGATATATATATATATATATATATATATATATATATATATATATATATATATATATATATATATATATAGTTATAGAAGAAAGTTGTAGGATGCAATTCTATCGAACCATAAAGGCACAAAAAAGTTGTCAATTATATCAATATTTAAGCGTTTCGTCCTTTCCAAGCAGGTCGGAATAGACATTTTGTCCCCAAAGTTTTATAAGCTTAGCTGTAAATTTACGGTAACATATAATACCTATTTTTTCGTATTTTATCTTTTGCATTCATATGTACGTCGGTAAAGTACCTTTTTATTTCTTCAGTAGTTTCATTACAACCTCAAACTTCCAACAAGAGTTGGATTAATTCAAGGATACATTTTCATTTCTCAAATAGCTTCTACGTCCATTTTTGTTGAAGGCGTTTTGATGTCTGTCAAAAGCCATTGAACATCGACTAAAGAAATAATTCTGACATTTATTTTATTCTCTTCTGTACGACTGACGTATTGATATTTAACGTTAGTTTCATAAGAATATCCAAATTCATATAATAAATTGATCTTGGTGTATGGATCTGAGGAGATATATGTTGAGTTGATTCATGTTTGGAGACAAAGTGTGAAGGTTCATGTGTGGAGTCTCCATAGTCATCCGAGACCCGAGGGAGGAAGAGCAATGCCTAAGAGACTTCCTCTTCTAGACGTACGAATCCAAGAGACGTGTAGGAGGAGGCTTCATGAGTGGAGTCTCCGTAGTCATCTGAGACCCGAGGAGGAAGATCAATGCCTGAGAGACTTCCTCTTCTAGACGTTCGAGTCCAAGAGACGTGTAGGAGGAGGCTTCATGAGTGGAGTCTCCGTAGTCATCCGAGACAGATCCGGAAGAGGGGGATGGAGGGAGGGTAGATATTTGAAGACGAATGAGTAGGAATAGGTCATGAGGAACTTCCTCTTTTTCACGATCCAGGTGCCCAAAGATTCCACTTCTATGTGTAACGTCACTATTTCTCGATCCCGAGACTCTTCAGGATGGGAGTAAGTTAATTATATCTCTCTCTCTGTGCCTTTCTCTATCTGTGTGACTCTCTATCTGTGTCTCTCTCTCTCTTATTCCATCTCTCTAACTCTCCTCTCTCTTTTTCTTTTTTTTTTTTTCCTCTCCATTCCCTTCCAAAAATAATAAAAATATACAATGAGTCCCTAAAATATGGAAGCGGTGTACGAAAGTATACTCTAGCCGTACTGATGAACATGCAGGTCATTTTCTTTAGTAAGTGGTAGGATTTCCATATGTAAACTTATTTTTACATCAAAACGTCAATGCAGCTGTAATTGAAATGGAAATTTAACAAAACATTAGTTAAAATGACCCAAATATTTGATAAAATAAAACAATTTCTAGTACAAATATTAGCAAAGAAACTGAAAATACCTGTTTTGGGCCAAATGAGGCCTATTTAATTTGCCAAAAACCATATAAACATTTGTTTATTTGTTTTGCTCGAAAAAATTAGAAGAAGAATACAAGCAGCTCCTTAGAAAAATAAATTAACTCGACAATAAAGAAATCAGACAGCACAAGCCCCTGGAAAAAGTAATTGTCGACCTTAAAACGGCATTTAAAGTCTGAAACTTTCTCATTCTCATTTCTTCATCACTACGCACCGGAACATCACTATATGAGCAAAATATCAGAGCGGTTGACCTCTAAATGGGAGAGTCTACTGTACATAGATCGTTTGTGGTTGATTTGGCACATGAAATTGAAATAATCCTCAGTATTAATTGTCTATTATATTATTTCACTTTCTATCGGAAGTACGGGGAAAGTTCTTGATGACTAGATTGTATACTGGATGTACAAATTATCCCAAACTTTGCGTATAGTTCCTAAAAGTTGTTTTAGTGAAAATTGATCTTTGATATGAGAAGAGACAATTACCACTTGGTACTGCTGTTAGTGTTACCTGGATAGAAAGAGAAGGGAGAGAGTATTTTGCCTCACTTCTCTCCCTTCTTTTTTTCTTTCTATCCAGGTAACACTAAAGCAGTTACCAAATGGTAATTGTAATATTCTCATATCAAAAGATCAATTTTGGGGGAGAGTACGTGCCAAAAATGTATTTGTATATATCCTTAAAGTATAGCGATTTTTAGAACACCAAACATATCAATCAAATGAAAGCTTGGTTAACCAGCTTTAATATTTTGGTATACTAAATCATGTCAATTTAATAAGTAGAGAGTTATAGGTGAATTCCACAATTAGGGTTCCCCTAAGTGGTCCATAACCACTATTTTTGAAACTTTACTAATCATCTTTTTTGTTTTCCCTGCAGTGATATTATGTCTGGGACATCTAAAAATATTTCGGCTAACCTTAATGGGCATTAATTGACGAGTTAATTGATATTTTATACAAATTAGCTTAAATTGTCATACATTGTGTTTTGATGATCTTATTGCGTCCGTAAAAGTTGAGGTACATCCTCCATCTCTGTCCGTCATCTAAGGCTTGCTCGGACCTGTCCTTCCGTATCACTGTCTGTCTGTCTATCGGTGTGTTCCATGCAACCTAAAAGTCCTAAAATTCTTGGATGGAAAGTTACATTTTTTTTCGTTGCATTTTTTAGCCACAGTCTCGTTCATAATGCCTGGAGGGCGGCCTCGAACTCCGAGTGCTGATGAGAAGGAAGAAAAGAGGAAGGAACGAAAGAGAAACTGGGCGACGAAGCAAAGGAAAAAGGAGAGGGGGGAGGAGGAGGAGAAGGACATTGACGTTGGGAAGGCTCAACGTAGACGCCCGCGGAAGGCGGGAGGAACAGCAAGGAAGAGACAAAAAGACAGATAGAGAGATAAAAAAAGTGAAGAGGAAGGAACGAGGAAATACGCTTGCGAGAGGCAGACCAAGAAGCCGGAAGGTTCCGTCATTGCAGTGAGCCGTGGACAGTACGATGAACTGGAATTCGTTCAAGTCATCAAATCTTGTGGTGAGCTTCGTGACCCAAACCTACTCAAAGGAAAAATCTTGAATGATATTGAGGGTTTGTCTAATTGTTTTTCAATTACCGGGGCTAAAATATTGACCTTTGATTCGTCATTCATTCGATCACCGCCTCTTCATTTTGTAACATCGTCAGTATTGCGAAAAGGGAAACAAATGAATGTTCTAAAAATTATCGATTGCGAATTTGATGCTTTACTGAATGATTATCTCATGTAAATATATGGTTTCTCTTCTGTAAACCAATGCTAAAATTTTCCTTGTTTTCATAGTGTGTGAGGTTTTCGTTTACAAATTTTGGTTTTGAGTGTGGTTTCGAATGTTAGGATGTTACAATCTAAGAAAATTGAAAAAAAAATGTGAAAGGCAAAGAGGCTGAGTGACCTGTAAAGTCGCGTGCTGGTGCGACAAGTCGCGCACTAGTGCGACGAAAAAGACTTGGAAAAGACGTAGTGAGGCTTTTGGTCATATTAGATGAGAAATTTTCATTCATATTTCTAAAAAGAATCACTAAAACTTACATTTATTGCGAGGGTAGGCGATTTTCAAAAAAGGTCTAAAAAGGGAAAAATGTCTATAACTCATGATAAGCATTTTTGGTAGCAATATCAATTGTTTTTTAAGGAATAATTTTCTGAAAGACTAATTCTCATTTATACTTTAAATATAATTAAGATTCCGTCATGTAATGCTTCGGCAAAATATTTTTTCACATGGTAGACAGACTGAAGACAATTAATTTGGGTCTAAAAAGGGAAAAAGTCTATAACTGTCTACAACTTGGGATTCAAAAATTGAAAAGGGAAACATTGAATCTTTGGGTCTTTTTGGGCGCGATGTTTACCTAGTATTGTATACTAACAAACAAGATGAAAACTAGCCTTGCCACAGATCTTTTCGTGTAAAAAAATCTCAATTTTTAACTTGCCCCTTTAAAACTGCCAAATTTGCTCGTAAAACAGGCGGCTCAATACTTGCACTTAATTTTCTCATTTTTTAGTCTGAATTCATTTCTACATAGTGGTTATTTTTCTACCTCTTTACCCAATGTCCTAGTAGATATTTTCAGTCATAAAAGGTTCTTATATTTCATAAATTTTTCTCCAAGCATGTGAAATAGTGACTTGTTACATATTTGTTACATAGAAAATTACCGTTTATCTGTAGTCAAAACCGAGTATATTAGAGTAAAAATCCAGTTTTTCTAGTCTTTTTTTTCTCGTAAGACTGGAGGAACCTTCTTAATGATAGTTAAAAGTAATAAAGACAAAATTTGTTTCATTTTGGTCTGAATGTGAAGCAAATTAACTAATTTTCTATGCAAATTACGAGGGGAACCCTGTTCGTGGAATCCACATATATGTACATTAAAAAGCCTATCTCGCGTACAAAATGACGCATATAATGGATTATAAATGCGTCAGAGACAAAGTAAAGTTTTGAGAGGATACCTTGACGCAAATCTAAGAAACATTATTATTTATTTTTTTCATAATCGATTTCTTATAGGTCAATACAGGCTCTGAATCATATGATGTAAACTCAGATTGTACTGAATTCTGAATTGATAGAATGCAACCAAGGTCATTTTTGGATTTATCATCCAAAGGTTTACTAAGCTTAAAAGTACTATTTTACTCTGAAGCAAACAAGTCATCTTCTACAGGCGAGTGAAGTTAATTGATACAAAAAAGCTATGAAATAAGCTAGCAATACACACTCCATTTTTTTCTTTGTTTTTACTGAAAACTTTTTTTTATTTAAAACATCAACCATACGTCTGGTAGTAAATTTGATTTCCTTTAAATTAATAATCATTATTGAAGTCTGTAACGTCCACCATTTGAAGAAATTTGCGGAAAACTATATTTTTACTAAATTTTTTAAAACTTTGACCTCGTTGTGCGACCTCGTAATGTTGACCGATTTTGTTCAAACTTTGTTTGTCGTCTTCTTTTATCACCAAGAAACAGAAAATCCACATTGTTGCTAACATTTCAAACATTTGAAAAATAAGAACAACCCTATTCTCTATATCTTTATATCTCCATGAGTGAAACCTTTGAGGTGATCAACCCGTTTAGTCAGGATTTCCAGAGTGTATCACATTATGTCTCTTATTATTTTTGTTATTATTTTAAATGTGGAATAAATTAGGATATTCGTCCCTCTCAAGGAGATATAAATAAGTTGAGTCAAAGAGGAGATCCTCTGACTTATGCTCTTGTTCAAAGAAAAATATTGTGACGTCACGAATGCTACAATAAAAACATTTATTAGTGCTATGATATAGAAATTATTTCTCAACTTTATATCTCAATTGAAAATATTTAATTTAAAATATAGTTTTAATACGTGAAACAATTATTATTTAATTATCATTAGTATTCATTATTTTAAGTAATTAGCAAATAATATTTCAAACAAAAAAAAATATTTTTTACAATCAGGATTTTAATTTATTTGAAGAAATTATAAATCACAATAATAGAATATACATATTACATACCAAAAATGGGGACATAACAATATAATATAATTACGCTAATTTGTTATCTGGCCTATGTGCTTAGGTTTTCACTAGCATTTTTAGTTGAAGTAGCTTATTAAGAAAATTGACTCAAATCCGTCAATTTTCTTAAATTGGTTTAAAAAGTCTTTGAAAAGCGTGAGGTCTTTATCGATTGCGTTTTGATGGCTATTATGAAAAAATTGGATTTTTTTTTTTTAAATGACAGAACTCAAAAATCGGGTGAAGGGGTGGTAATAATTCATTCCAAGGACTTCGAGTTTCTTCCTATCCTTCAATTTACTCGTGTGTTTCCCCAAATTTGTGTGGAGGTCTTTCAACTTCCTGACTAAGTATCCAGCGATATAGGAGAGACCCTCGTTAGAACTGTCATTGGAATTTTTTCCTGTGTTTGCCGACTAAGCAGAGGAAGGATTTCCGTGATTGCCAGTACTCAAAGGCCCGGGTACATATGCTCCGTAGGATGAGGGCGGTAGCTACATATTCTTTTGAGTAGCCACTTTGTCGAAGGATTCATTAAGCTTCTTGTTTGAATCGCTGTATATCCTTTTCGAACGAGGTTCCAATAAAAGTTTCCTTAAAGTTTTATGACTAAGTTTGAGGCACTTAACTTTGTAACAGGACAGCTTCATTTTCGTGAGTGAGAGTTACTCATTCCTCCTCAATACTCAACTCACAATTTTTTTTCGTTCATGGGCTTCTTGATGGACCTGTCTGAAGGACTTGGACACACTTGAGGAGGGTGATCCAATGATGAAGAGTGAAGGAACAGCTTGAGACTTAAGCTTCTTCCAAGCAAAGATGCTAAGAAGCTCAGCCTGAATATTCTTTGGAAGTCATCGGAGTAAAATGACGATCGCGGATCTTTGCATTCTTTAGGCCAATCCTGTCGGATCTTCTGCATCATGCAATCCAAAGACATTGGATATCAATATCCTTCGTCAGAAGGGCAAAATATTGTACATTTCGAGGATTAGAGGATTAAAACACGATAACTTCCTCGAGAATAGACATTTTCTCCTTCCAATACAAACTGAATTATAAATCAAGCGTAGCACTTGTATGTCACAACAAAATAGTCAGCTGTCGCCCTGCAATTGCTACGTAGATTCCCATTGCCCCTTATTTTATTCTCCTGGTCCCCTTGACCATAGAGATCTAAAGATATAGAGAGCTTATTCCCTTCAATAGCAGAGAGACATCGTTCAGCTGTCTTCTGTGCCCAGTATAAACAAAATAATTGGTACTACGTCATCTTAAGTTCATCATAGAGATAGAAAGATTTGTTTATATTGGACACAAAAAGTATTCCTCTGAAGAATCAAATAAGCCCTCTATGTCTTTATATCTCTATGCTCTTGATCTGCTCACACCTTTTTCTACATCCTCATGTACAAAAGTGAAATCTTTGTCGAGAGATCCCCAGACACTTCAAATACAAACAAATGTAAAAATATTTAATATCTGAATTAAACTTCTACAAAACAAAGACTCGAAATCAAATGATTGGAGGAATTTGAGCTATTGTTGGAATACAAAAGATGCAACGATGAAGGAATATGCATCGTTAAGTCGAAATGATTACAAATTGTAGGACAAGAAATATCGGATATTTATATTTAAAAAAATAATTTTTTAAGTAGGCAACACTGTCTTTCATTAATGTGTTTATATCATAATATAACCTAAATCGTCCCATAATCTTGGAAGGATATCTCGTAGATTGCAGTCGAGGACAACGCCCCATAGCACAAAGTCAACAAAACATACAATCAATGAACCATAATATTCAATTGATCTTCCTAACTTAACTTGCTCCTATAACTAAATTACTATTTCGTGAAACCCCGTTAATGAAACTACGCAATTCTTAAAATAAATCGTTGAAGGAACAAAGTCCATGCCATAAATTATCAATAACATTATAGAGAATGGAAAAACTTTGGCATTTCAGGGGAAATTCTTTAAAAACAACAATATGAGTAGCCTTTAATAAATACAAAATTTGTATTGCTTTGCCATTTCTGACATTATAAATTATTGTAAAAATGACACCTTTTCACCTTCAGCACTCTACCATTCAATAGTTTTAGTTGATCAAATAAACCTGATACAACTTAATTTAATAATACATCTAAAAGGTACAAGGGATATTACCAATAAATAAAAACTATTCAAACGAATAATTTTATACCTTTTTGTCAGAAAAGCTAGGATGGATTCACAGAGCATTGTTACAAAAGGAGAAGAATTGGGATACAGAGAAAGTGAAATTGAGGGATGAGTTATCTTAAGACATGACTAATATTGAAAGCCATGGAATGTTGTCTTAAGACTACCCAAAAAGATAATAGAAGAGAATTGTGTAATTTACCATTTTAACATTTGTTTACGATAAAAAGGACATTAACAACTTATGTATGTTCTAAAGAGCACTCTATTTACATAGTTCTCTGTCTTTTTTTTTGTACACTCTCGGCCTTGAGGTCGCGAGAGGATTTTCGAGAGTCATCCAATCATTAAGGGAAAATAAATATGTATGAAATTATATGACTGCAAGTGAATCTTCTCAAACGAAGCTTTTTTGGTTCAACTCAAATGAAAAACATTTAATTAGGGGTTCGTGACTTTAAAAAGATAGAGAACCGTTGCGCAAAAGACACAAGATTACTGGGTATCAAAGAAGGTAAAGTTTAAGATATTGAACATGTAAGCCCAGCAAAAGTGGCGTCTGGGAAAAATGAAAGGATCGTAGATAATTGAATTTTGGGGTTATACCGCAGTCAAAGCATTTAGACCTTAAACTTTGTCTCCTATGACACCAACTAATATTGAATATGATTTATCTTTAATTTCATAGTGCAATCGATTTTTTTAAATTAAATCTATCGAATGCTACAGAACATAAATCTTTGGTGTTTTTATTAAAAGTGCTATTATGATACTATTTCTTGATGTTGTATTAACAACTTTTAAAACTAAGGTACGTTTTCTTAAGAAAGCCGAAGATATATCCCTTGAGTGCATACATACACACACACACACATACAATGTCTCTGCCCTCAGGAAATGGCCTTGAGAGTTTTAAGAAAGCTTTCTCTCCCTCTCTCAAAAACACTCGCAGACACACTTAGAGATTTTCCTTTTATCCAAAAAAAACCCTCTTTCATTTGCTGATAATAGTATAATTTAATTGACCGCAGGTCAACGACTCGGAAATAAATAGCTTTCAACTGACGTCATCATTGTAGTTTTCCTCAAGTAGATCCAAAGATAATAAAGAGAGTCGAATCAGCATATGGTAGCGTTGAATATCGATGCATCTGTTATGATCTCGTCTCACAGTACTACTGAGGGAGTGATATATCTACAGTGTTGTTCCCTAACGCGCGTGCGTGTAATATATTACTTAGTTATATAACTGCGACTAACTTTCAAGTATAACTAATATGTAATATCCTAGTTACATATTACTTTCGTGAAAAAAAAATATTCGACAGGCATTTTTGATGAAAAGTAATGAACTGTGAATGTGTGTGACGTCATCCAGTTGTCATAAAAATACAAACTAGGTTTGGTGAGGATTTTTACAAATCCTGTTTGAATTGCCTTTTTCAAGGCAACATATTGTTTCGGAATGCTCAAAAAAGTACTATCTAATATAAAGTAGTATATTACTTTTGAGAAGTAATAACTAATATTCATTTTAATATTACTACGCAGTAAAAAGTAGTATATTACATACTACTTTCTAAGTAATATTCGACCAACACTATATATATATATATATATATATATATATATATACCGGGTGCAGGACAGAAATTGCAACACTTACCTAGTATATTGTTTACACCCCTCTGTGTCTGTTAAAAGGATTCGATCAGAAAATTTGAAAAATATAAAGCGTTAATGTAACTCTTATTTAAAAAAAATATTAATATATTCGCCCTTACAGACAGACCGTATGTAATGAGTGTCCATTCCATCCCAGTGTTCAGCAACGGAGGCCTTCATGGCTTCAATATAGGGTAGACGTATTCTGCAAGCCCTGGCCTGCACATGCGGCCAAAAAGAAAAGTCCAAAGGGCTTACATCAGGACTGCATGGAGGTTACTTTTCCTTACCCCAAAATGGGTTTTCTCTGACAAAAATTCTGGGTGGATTTTGCTGTAAGGGCTGGTGTTCCATCCTGTTGAGCACCACTTCTTGGTTTGTAAATGTTGCCTGAACCCAGGGCAAAAGTTTGGTGTGCAGCTCTTCAATGTACGTGACTGCATTCAAGCGAAACCCTCTGGGAAACCAATCAATGGCATTGAAGCCACAAAGACCAGAGACATGGCTGAGGCTGGATGTTTGATATCGGTAATTGTTTTAAGGTCTTCATCAACATCTTCAAAGGCCACAAACCGGTCATTTCTTTTATTTCTGACCGGATCCACAGTCCAGTTCTTTTCATCACTGAAGATGATGATCCTTCCAGCTGGTGCAGATTTCAGGTCATTGATCAGACCCTTGCAACGTTGGAGATGAGTCACTTTGATTTGAGGTGTCAATAATGGTCTCTCCAACATCACTAGGGACTTGCCACCACACTCCTTGACAGCCCTTCTGACCGTATTATCATCAACACCAAGGTTCTTGGTATGAGCTCTCATGCTGACGGTTGGTGCCCTTTGGATCACATCACAAACAATTGTGGTTTCAATTTGTACTTGCCGCCACTCCCAGATTTCCTCTCAACCCCTTGGTTAATATCTAGCTTTTTGTTGATGCGGTAAATGGTCGATCTTGCCAAGTTCTGTTGCTTGGCAATCTCAGTTGGAGTCTTACCCGCGCCAAGAAACGTCGACACATGAACTCTACGGTCTCGTTCCATCTCTCTGCGTATTCTCAGAGGAAAATGGTATAACATAAAAGCATAACATTGCTACAGAAGTTATTTAGCTGGACATTTTGTTCGGCACCTCTCGTAATCTCAAATCGAATTTTTGTAAGTGCTACAATTTCTGTTCCCCACACCCGGTATATATACTCATTGAACCAAAAATTTTGCTCCATATCGAGCCATGTTCAAAATCCCATGAAAGTCTTAAAACTACGTCTATCCTTAAGCTATTAAAATTCAGCAAGAAATAAAAGATCAGTGAACGACACATCCGAAGAACGAATGAAACATTCATCCTACTCAAAGTAAGTGCATACAAGCAAGTGCTAACTAAGGGTTCAGGCTCTCCTACACTGAGGCAAGAAATAAATCATTTGTACCACAGTGTGTAAGAGAGTATTCATTTGATAAGTATATTTATAATATTCATAAAATAATCATAATAAACATAATAATCATAATATTGTTTAACCAATTGGCCTTTTTGAGGTTGTATGATAAGTTAAGGAAGTTAATAGTAGAAATGGGGATCATCTTCATTATAATTAAGAGGGATGAAAATTGCATAACGATATTAAAAAGAGTAAATATTACTAGCCTTTGAAATAGAAGGGAAGAGGTTGAGTTGTTTGTTTATTTGTTTTTAATATATATTATTGTTAAAAATGAATAATATTAGGGGGGGGGGGGATATTGATGTGAGTATACTTTCCCCTGAGGTCTACGAAGGGGAAAAAGGAAAAGAAGAATAAATGGCGGGAAAAATCAAAAATGTATTTGGGAAGACTTGACTCAAGGGGGAAAAATTAATGATGATGATACTTTGCATTGTTTATGGGTATAGAAATAATTGTTGGTATAATAATAATAGTTAATAATATATTGATAACAAATCACTAAAAAATACTTGAGAGGGTAGAGTACGAGAAGAACTCTTTGTTCTTCAAGAAAAACTGTGTTAACAATGTCTCTAAAAATATTAATAGGTTTTATAAACGATTATGCGAGATTTTCATACTTTATGAGTCATATATTATTGTTATTAATATATATATATATGTTTATACCTAGTTAGTTTTAAATTATAAATATATGTTAATATATATATATATATATATATGTGTTTGAAATATTGTTTCAATTGAAGAGAGGAGAAAAAAGAGATTGGGAGGGAGGGAGGGAGAGAGGGGGATTTGAGGTTGGGTGAGTAGTTTCTTGGATTATTAAGAAGTCCTTGATATATATTTATTTTGTCGGAAGTGTTTTGTTTATAATAATAGTTGTAATAAATAATTAACTATATAATAATAGTTATTATTAATTTTAGAAAATAATCTGTATAAAAAAGTCACTCAGTCTTAAAGTAAACGGGTGCTGCAAGTTGTTTTTTAAAGAGATGTTGATAAAATTATTGATTTGAGGGAATGTCTCTGATTTAAAGAAATAAAACAAAGGAGACTTTCAACAACTTGTTCTACGATTATATATATTTATATATATGATTCTTAAAACGGTTTATATATATAAATAAAGTGGTGTGTTTCCGTATATATGTGTATATAGGTATATTTATAAATAAATATTTCTTATAGAAAAAGTATTTTTTAATAAGAGTGTGAATGCATACACCGGATTTGTGTGCCAAAAACTCCTCGACACACGTGGGAATTATTACATCGCACCGGGGGGATTTCTTTAATGTTTTCACTGTCTTAACATTTTTGTATAGCCTCAAATTATTATTTATAATGATAATATAATGAACAAACCAACAATTTTTTCTTAAAAAAGAGTGGGTAAAATTAGAGTTGAGAGGGTATTATTGTTGTTGTTAACTTCATCTAGGCTTATTTCAGGCTTGAAAAAGTAAGGGTTTGTAGAAAGAGGATATTCAAATGGTAATTAAAAAACAACGACAACTTCTTTGCTACAGTTCCCCCCTTGAGCTAGCTGAAATACTGTCGAAGAAATCAAATTATATATGTATCTCTTAAATATGTATTGTAATAGAAGGAGTAAAAGTATAATCTTTAATATAATATAATAATAATAATAATATTTTATGGAGAAAAATGAGGTTCACCATTTTGTTATTTTTCTCATTGTGTTTCAGGAGTAAGACTCGAATCTCAGTATTATTATTTGAATCGCTAAAAGTTAATAATAATAATAATAGTAATAATAATAATAATAATCAAAAGTAATATTAATGCACCAGTTTCTTTCTTTTTTTGTTTCTCTTTTTTAGAAGTAGGGGGTTTGATGTGGGTAAGCAGAGGCAGCAGCAGCAGTGGCGGCGGCGGCTGTAGTGTGGCCATAGTGGTAGGGGTGGTATGGGCTATTGGCCTGTGGGTGAATTGGCTGAGGTGGTGGTGGGGGATGAGGGGCGCTGAAGGCGTGTGAGGAGGGTCCCCCGTATCCCGTAGGAGGCGGGGATGATATTGTCCATGGTAGTAGTGATGAGGATTGGTGGGAGGGAAGCCGGGTGAGCCGTACATCATACCGTAGGATGAGGTTGGATAATACTTGTTGTTTGATGTGGGCTCTGGCTTGAGGACCGTGGGTGTGTCCGTGTGGTAGCCGGAGGAAGCCGAAGATGATGAATTAGAGGAGTTGGATGAGTTTGAGGAGCAGGATGAATTGGAGGATGCTGAGGAGGCTGAGGATGCTGAGGAGGTTGCGAGATTCGAGACGGAGAAGTCTGTTTCCGAAGAAGGCGGGCTGGTCACGAGGGAGCTCACTGAGAAGTTGGATGAGTTTGTGGAGGGTGAGGCACGCTCAGAGTTGCCGTTGGGGTAAGAGGGTGAGGACTCGGGTGGGTGGTGGTACTCGGTGGCTCCGTAGTGGCCCGGACTACCGTAGGCGTAGCCGTTACCTGGAACGGGTGAGTAGGGTCCCACACTGCGAGGCGTGGCAGGGTGGCTTCCCGCGCTAAAGACCCCACTTTCATTCTCCAGGGCGGGGATTTGTTCGACTAGAGACTCCAGACCCGTGATGCTCTTGCTGGAAACGTCTTCGGGGGACTCCTTTCCTGGCGGGTATTATTGGATGTGCCGCCGTTACCAGGATGTACACTGTTGTTAGTGGTGGTGGTGACGTTGGTGTTAGCATTGCTATTATTGCTAATATTATTATTATTATTTGTGGTGGTAGGGGCTGCTGATAGTTGTGCAGAGCTGGAGTTATTCGCGTTATTGTCGTAGGGGAGCTGTTGTGTTGGATAGCCTGATGTGGCGTAGGGTGGTGGGTAGCTGGCACCTGGGGGGTACTGGTTGTATTCCTCGTAGGATTGTGGTGAGGATGGTGATGGGGTGCTTGCTCCAAAAAGGGATGGTGGAGATGGGGGTGATGAATGTCCTTGGGCCCCTCATCCCCTCCTCCTCCTCCTCCTTTCTTCTCCTCTTCCATGGGCGCCCGACCAAAGTTGGGGGAGAAGGGTGGAAGGGGCTGCAGAGGGGGCTGCTGCTGACTAGGCGGAATGTGTGGGTAGGCAGAGGTTGGAAGCACTCCACCCAGTTGAGGCCCTCCATTGGCCTTTTCCTGACACTCCTGCTGACTCTGCTGCTGCTGCTGTTGTTGTTGCTGCTGTTGCTGCAGCTGTTTCTTGGTTGGCTTTTTTGGCGCCTTGGGTTGTGCGCCTTCCTCCTCCGTTTTCTTGGGTCTTCCTCTCTTCTTTTTCCCGTGAGGGGGTCAATGGGGTTGCTGCCTCTCCGAATGGGATTCCCTTCGGTGTCCAGGGATTTCCGTTTTGGTGGCGGCATGGTCCCGTCTGTTCGCGGCTTGGGTGGACGCCCTCTCCGCTTCTTACCCGTGAGGGGGTCCACGTCATAGTACTGGTAGTAAGTCTCCATGTTACCCCCTGGATATGGTGGGCCATACTTGGCATAGTCACCGCCATCTGAGTACATGAGATGAGGATCATCGAACTCATGATCCCGCTTCAGGACTGGGTGGAAACTACTGCTGTTATTATCATTATTATTATTGTTGTTGTTCATCGTTGGAAGTATTCCACCCGGTGTGGGATGCATGGCTGCATGAAGCTGGTGTGGATGTGTGGGGTAATTGTTGTGAATGAAGGAATGTTGTGAATTGGATGTGTTCCCGACGAGAGGCTGGTGAAGAGGATTCCCATGGATTTGTCCCATGGCAATGCCCGGATTCATTCCTCCATTGGACTCCATCAGTGGTGGGGAGTTGAGTTGATGGTTGAGGTGGTGATGGTAGCTCCGGACCTTGAGATCCTTAAATATAAACTCTTCCTCGCTCAAGTCTTCGTGAAGAAGACCCTTAACGTAGTCCCGATACTTTTTAAGCGAGGCATAAAAGGGGACTTTCTCCACTGCAGAGGGGAATTGAGCACATCTTGAACTGGAATTTGGAAGGACCCAGATATGCTAGAGGAAGAAAAATAAAGATGAGCCAATGCCAACAATATTTAACGTGACTTCTTACTGTAT
Source organism: Caligus rogercresseyi (assembly GCA_013387185.1). Classification (NCBI taxonomy): domain Eukaryota; kingdom Metazoa; phylum Arthropoda; class Copepoda; order Siphonostomatoida; family Caligidae; genus Caligus; species Caligus rogercresseyi. The sequence goes on from CP045900.1 coordinate 10,670,390, forward strand.
CTGTCCCTGGAATCCTCTCTGGCTGTTTTCCAAAGTAAAACTCCTTCTTCCACTGTATACTTCGTATATCCCCTTCCCATTAAAGACCGCAATCTTTGGACTATACTTCCGTATTTCTCATTTAAAGAATGAATACCTAAAAGGTAAAAATGGCAATTAGTCCTTGCTCAAAATATATATTATTGAGTATCGTTATTCATCCTCATACCGTCTTCGATTTCCTTGCGTGTCAATGGACAGGTAGTCCGACTCCCTCGCTGAACCACATTGTGAAGCCAATGCCCAACTCAAGGAGCTTGTAGTCCTCCTCTGCGGGCATGGCCTGAGGTAAGAGACCCGATAACAACATGCATTTCCCTACAAAAAAAAATAAAGTTAATTATTTAAATGTAAATTTAAAAAGACACATATGAAATATAGCCGTTTTATAAGTATAAAATGAATTCCTCCATTATCACTTGTAACCAGGATTATTAAAGATCATAGACCCCATATTTAGGGAACCAAAAAGGTAAAACTACCTTCGAGTTGGCACAAAAAAAAATAGTTCCTTTAACATATAGTGGCTTGAATGACTTATGTATACAACATTTCATATCAAAATAAATATAATCAATATGATCAGATAAACAAAACAATATAGTACGAAATATACAATTTTGTGATAAAATATGATTTTATTATCCTGATGTTGTATGATTTTATTTCTTATAACCTTCATGGCTACTAAAAAACATAAATCTTTATATACAAACAAATAATTATACAATAATAAAATTTATTATATATATATATATATATTTAATTTTTATAATTAGATTAAACTTAACCCTTATATTATGTTAAGGGTCAATTTGACCCATTTCGGTTTTGTGTTGGCCAAAGTACAGGTTATCCTTTTTTTTTCTTCATGAAATTTTGTGACTTTTCCTCATTAAGGGTCATGAAGTGGTGTGTAAAATCTGGACACTTAGATGTGTAGTGGAATGTATGTACAGAGTTTGCATACGAAGATGATGCTGCGGGTCATTTTGACCCGGGCACTTGTATGTGAGCTGCAGCTGTCATTGAAAAGGTCAAGGTCAGCTCATACAACCAATCTGCAATGGATCCAGTGGACACAGGTGTAAAGAAACGGAAAAGATGCCAAGTCTGCCCCTCCCGAGAGGACAGTAAAACAAGTACCTCTTGTGTGAAATGTAAGAATTACATCTGCAGAAAGCACACTGTGACGTTCTGTCCATCATGTGGAGAGCTTTGAAAAGGGGCAAGTTAAACTCATATAGTGTTAAAATTAAAAATGTATTGTCATGTCTTTTTTTAAGAAGTGTTTAAATATTCTAAAATAAAGTTGTTCTTGGTTTAACCTGTTTTTGACTGTTTTGAATGGGTTTACACATTATGGGTCAAAATGACCCGCAACATAATCAATGTGATTTTTTTTTCAACATAATATAAGGGTTAAGGAACTATAAGGATCTAGACAGCCCTGAAATTGTCTTTGCCACCCTCCGGGCACTTGATAAGGTGCATACTTCTCTTAATGGCTGTGACAGGTTCCAGGCCTTGAAAGGTTAACAGCAGGGACACAGTTGGTATAATGCGCTATAAAGAGAGTGAGCAAATAAGAGCTCTTCGACCAACTCAAAAGCTTCATCAGCATTGACAAAACGCTTTTTTATTGCAACTGCAGGGGATTTAGTATTATTTCATGGGGCTTTTATTATCAATTGTATGAAAAGTTTCTATGAATAAAGTTCATTATTTAGGAGGTCGCCATACATTTTAAGAAATCCCTATAAAGAACACATTTTCAACAATCTATTATCTAAAGAAGGCAGCTTTTTCTTAAGTGATGTCCTTAATGATATAATTTTAATCACTGACGTCAAATTTTATGCATGATGAAAGTAAATTTATTATATTTTTATACGAACTTTGACCCAAAAATTAGGAAATAGTTCATTTGAATTATAGATTTACAAAAAAAACATATTTTCACAAAAAGTTTTCATTGAATATTATTCATTCATTTTTAAGGGCTATCATAAAAATATGAAATGATTAAATTATAAATATATTGGTATAAATTTAGCTGCTCTTATTCATTCTATACATACATAGATGGACGAAAAGACTCCCTTTGGAGCAGTTAACAATATCTTTTCACCTACAATATGAATATTTATCATATATTTTATTTAATTCAATCATTCATATTTAGCGATTATCATCGAAATCGAAGGAATCATCTTAATAAATAATATATTTTTATCATGTGCAATATTATATATAAGCTTTTTTTAGCTTCTAATCAAACAAACTAATGGCCAAAGGAACTTTTTTAATAGGAAGTGCATCAAAACGATATATTATCCATATATATATATTTTTAAACAATCTTTTTCCTCAAATTCATTTTTAACGATTATCATAAATACAGACATCAAAAGTTTTTAGCAAAGAAGATATTTATTATAATCTCCTTCAAGAATAAAAGGAGCGACAAAGAAGATAAAAATTTTTTGTTTCCTTCTTTCAAAGCCTTGTGTGACAACTCATAGTCTTAAAAAAAAGCTTTCCCATTGGGCAAGAGGGGATTAGTATTCTTTTTTCTCTTCTTCTTTCTACTTATCAAGCCTACGAAATGAATCAGGGAGAAATCATTTAAATTATTTGAGAAAAGAATTCGGGAATTATGCGTGGAATGAATTTGATAGTGTGTGTGTGTGTGTAATTTGTGGTTTCTGCAGTTATATAAGCATATAATGAAGTCATCGACACACACACACATATGTATGTATATACACAAAGCCCTGCTTCTTGCTAATCCTTCCTTTTTCTTCATTTTCTTCGTCTTAGAAAGGCATTTAAGCATTATTGTTCCCCGTCGGCGGTAGGCTACAGACATATTTTTTTGAAAGATCTCTTTTCTTCTACCATCCCTGTGGGAATAATCTTCTTATTCAATCAATGGAATTATAATGACTACTACTATCATTCAAAGAGGCCAAAAGGGATAAAATAATCATGATGATGTGAAGGACATTTTTTCTTCTTATTATTGTTATGATTTCAAAAAAGTGTCCGTGTGAGAAAATGAATAATTATGATTTATATCATGAAATTGTTCATATTCCTTTGCGGACTGCTGAATTGTGGATTATAGATGGCGCTTGTGTCAGGGTAATAAAATGAGGGGTAGCTTATGGGTGTGTGTGCGCGTGTTATGCCTGAAATAGCCCCAATCATAAGGATTTTTAGGGCTATTTAGTTCATTATCAGACGTTCAATAAATTTAAAAAAACTTCCATAGTTTTGCAACATTGTGAAAGCCATCAGTCCACACCATTCGCGCAGTTGGGTCAAAGAAATAAGGCAGTGCGCGATACTAAGATTCCAATATTGAAATAAACACATTTACAGATATGTCTTATAGCTTCGTTAGTGGAACTTGGGGTCAAATCAAGCACATATATAAATTAATTCTTTATCACGACTACTTTGTGAGCCCATTATTTTCCCCTCGTTTTATCAATATAATCAGCAAGGAAGCTATATATTCAATCAATCTAGAGGATAAAGTATATTGGCTAGATTAAGTAGATTTGGTGAACATTAATAGAATAATATGAGTAAAATGTGGGCATACTGACGAATAGTGTTTTATATTTAAGTCATATTGACTTCCGCAGAAAGGACAAAGTGTAGACAATTAAGATTGCTAGAGTTCGAAAGGAATCGTGTTTATGGAAACATTTTTAGGAATTGAACTATAATGGCGAAGATATTGATAGGAATTTTTAGGAAGTTTGTTGCATAAGAAATCTCTTTACTTTCTTTTTACTATATATATTTGTATGAATAAAATATCTCATCAGAGGGTATGATTATATATTGAAAGAAGCATCAATGATTTCGAGCAAGTAAAAATGAAGGTAGTTTCAAATTTGAACGAGTACTGAAATCAAATGCTATTGGTTTGTAACTTAGAAGCAATTGAATTCAACTTTTAAATGATAGAACTTGTATTTCTTATGTGTTAAACTCATTGATGCATGATTTCCTTTATCCAATAACCCTTAAAGTATTTCTAATTATTCACATTCTCAAGATTCTAATTATTTTTAATTTTGAAAAAACCATTACATTGATAAAGTAGCATTGTAGTTAAGTATAAAGAAAGATAAATCAAGTCAAATGATTCGAATTCAGAGGGTTCTCTGCAATCTTCACTTTTCTTAGATATATCCATTCATCGTTTCACATATTTTTAAACAAAACGCTGAAACACTCAGGGAAATCCATGTCTGAAAAGGCTTCAACTTACTGAGACCCCTTGTAATAAACATATGAATTAGTTTTAGCTTTCTATTAATGTTCCCTCAGATGATAATCACTTAATTGTCCAATGTTATAATTATAAAACACAAATTCCGCTATAATGAGCTGCCGCAAACTAGACCTCACAAAAGAATTTCATTTACTTAAATATAGCCTTTATCTCATGTTTTTAGGCGGGTAAAGTTTGATGGAGTCTTTTCAACTATATTAGTCAAATATGAAGAATTCTTATAACCAATCTAAAGTTAATATAAAAAATACTATGGTCTTAAGAACCTCTAAGTCTATGGACTCAACTATGCTCGTCCAAGATTAAGTTCAGCAGTTTTTTCATCAGATGAACAATAGACTAAGACGTAAATCCCTAATGGAAAAATATCATATAACCTCAACCAAGGGATTTGTAATAGAATACACGATCACTGAACAAAAAAACTGTTCAAGCAATTGAAGCCTTGGATGCTTTATCATGATTTTATACTAATAAGACAGCCTCATCTTTTTCAATGACAGTCTTTTTTATTAGGAATGTATTGATAAAATGGATGATAGCGTTTAATTTATATATATATATATCGAACAAAACGCCTTACTATTTTAATAACCTGCTCAATTAAAGAGTTTTATTGCTTAAGTAATCTGAGTAGGATTATAGTTCACTTATTTATCAGTCACAAAAAAGTCCCTTAGATTTGGTGTCCATGTTTTCTTTATGAGGGATTCATATAGCTATGACGTCAAAGGTTTTTTGAAACAGAAAAGTAAATAATATTCAGAGTATTTGACATAAGTGGAATGGTGGGTTGAGCTATATTACTTACTGCACAAAAAGGGACACTCAAGGATTTGAGGACCTCACTCAGGGCTTCAACTAAATAAATTCCTTTCCGAAGAGGTGGGAAATATTAAACAAAAACCAGAAGCATGCTCATAAGGTCGTTTTATCATTAAAAAAATGAAAAAAAAAATTGTATCCTTAAATTTAATAAATATTTGTGTATTGGTATAATAGATATATATTCTTCATATTTTTATTGACTGTATACATAAGTGAACCTCCGAGTTAAAACTCTTATAAATAAAAAGTTTCAAATAACAAGATATCAGAAAAACTCTTAAAAATACCAATTATACGATAAATGTATAAGAGTAACTTTTGAGGCTCAAAGTAACAGAAAAAATTATAAGAATAAAACATGGAAGAGTACATATAACGCAACCTCATCCAATTTGTTTTCCTTACTAAATAACTACGTATAGTTCATAAATTCGTCTTTAAAAAAATATAATTTCAACCAGTGAAGATAATAAGACCCCAAGCAGTCTAGAGGACATCACTAAGCCTCACAAGTCCTAACCTATAGCTCAATAAGAAGCCCTTTATATTATTTATTTTGCCTAAAGAAAAGGTTACGGAAGGAAGGAGGAAAAAACTCTTTAAGGCTTGAATCCCCCCCCCCTTACCAACATCTCACCCAAGTTTTTTTCTTCTTTTAAGAAGAAGAAAACCCCTTTAGACGAGCCCTTCACTTTAAGACCCCCCAAGCAGTAGTTGTTGTAGATGTAGTCGTTTCTATACATTCTATTTCTTTTTATTATTATTATTATTTCTCTGTGAGCTTCTTCCAGCTTCAGCAAAACGATTCCATAATGTTCTGCACACAACCAAACACACACATACTGTGAGGAAGAAGAATGTTGGTAGTGTGTGTGTAGGGGGGAGTCTTAGGGAAAGGGTCTGACGAAGAAGAAGAAAGGATCTCAGTCCCCCCCCCCCCCCTTTCTTTTTTTCTTATGTGGCCTTCAGGGAGGAAGAAGGAAAGAAGACGAAATGAAGAAAAAAAATAGCTGACCTAGATATACATATATTATATATAAAATAGATTTGACATTCATTTCTTTTTTTTGCTTGTCCATCCTTCTTGCTCTTGTGGTGTGTGTGTGTGTGTGTATTTGCCTCTTCCTTCTCTCTCTCTCTCTCTAATGTCATTAATGTCTCATTCAAAGAAGAAGAAAAACCTTCCTCTTTCATTTCTTCCTATAATTTAATTCTCTTTCTTTGATTACGACCACCAATTTTAATAATCATATGATGATGATGATGAAGAAAAGGACTTGTTGTGTACTTAAGGTCCTTGATTTTCTGAGGCTTGATTAGTAGTAAAGAGAGAGAAAAGAAAAGAGCTCGTGACTATTGTTCTACTGTATTCTGTACCTGAGGGAGGCCGGTCAAGGGGCAGGTGATAATTAGTAAGGAAAAAGTTACTTTTTTGCAAACTCATTTAGTAAAAAGATCTTTTTTCTACGTCTGATCGTGAGGATCTATGATACACTATGAAATAAGCATTCTTTTTTTCTGTAGTATGAGAAGTTGCTTTATTCAAATCATAAATGGAATAGGAATTGTCCATGGATTCAAATCTCTCTCCTTTTTATTTTAACCATCACGTCAAAACACTACTATTTTTTCTTTAATGTGATTGGTTGAAAAAAAGAGGAGGAATAATCAGCTGACATTATGAAATAGGTGCCATTTCACTTTTGTGGAGTGAATAATAACACAGATATAAGAATAACATCCTTCCGAACATTCAGAGTCTGTTCTTAGGATTCTTTATTATTCTAATAGTTCCATCTTATAATTCATTAAATAAAGCAACTTCTCACAATCAATGTTTATTTTGTTTCATCGTTCTTGGATGTTCATTCTGACGATTATCCTTTTTTTAATGAGTTACCAAATGAAAAAATATATGTGTATGAATTTTTTGCGAGAATCATCCGTAGAGTATTATTAATATTTATCTTATGTGTTGTATTCAGGATGCAAAGTTCACTTAAGGGATTCTTATTCATGAAGCTATTGGTATAGGACCAATTCATATAGAACCATCCTAAAAGTTGTTATGGATTTTGTTCAAATTTTGAGAGAAGAATGATCACTCTTTTACTTAGAGATATAGAATTAAAAAAACGAATTTCAGAGTGTTCTGAATCGACTTTTGAGAGGAAAGTGGGGATCATGAAAGCCAGAAACAGTTATTGAATAAACCTTTCTCATGTTCCTAGAGGAACAGTCCTGCCATCGGTGCAAAAAAAGAAACGGAGACATCTTTCCATTTCTTCTATTTTTTTCCCCGAATCCTCCCTCTTGTTCGTGTGGTGGAAGAAGACATCCAAAAGGTGTACGGAGTAGCATTAGACCCTAGGGATTGGATGGTCAGTACATCTGCCTCCTATAGCATGCCTTCGAAATGGAACACATCATCTCAACTGTCCAGGGATCCTTTATGCCGCTAGAGTTAAGGGAGCTCCTCTTCCTTTGGGATTTATTGCGTGGTAAGAAGAAGCTTGGAGATCCTCGACGGCGTCCCAATGGTTCATCAGGTGTGCTGGTTCCGGCAGAGGAGCTGTTTGTTTACAAATGGAGCTTCACGCCTCATGTTACACTCTCGACTCCTTCTTCTGTTTTTTTTTTCTTTTTTTTCTTATTATTATTACCTCATTTTAAATATTACTTAACCCCCTTTATTATTCACCGTCTTATGTTTTAATACCACGACTCTTATTCTTATTGTATTTTATAAGTTTAATCCGTCTGAATTAATACCTCCGCCGAGGAGGTATTGTTTCATGGCGTTGTTGTTTGTTGGTCAGAAGTTTGTTTTTGGTTATTTGTTGTTTGTCAGATCGAAAAGTCTTTTAATGATTTTGAAATCCAAAATAATGAATGATTAATTTGGCATCAGGCAAATACCAGCTAAATACACTAAATTTTCCAATTTCCTACTCTGTAATAGATTACTGTAGTGAATTTGCCGGAGCGTGTTCCTGAATTTGCTAATGTAATCTTACTCCGTGTGAAAAAATCGGCCTCGGAAACGGCGGAGGTTATCTCGAGTTTATATCCTCTATTGATTTGAAATACAAAAAAACTTTTCCCATGTTTATCTATATTTTTGGCAATGTTTGTTAATAGGAATCATTATATATAGAATATTTTATAAAATGGCATTAGCATCTTTGGTCAATTTTAAAGCTATTCATGATTTTAAGTGTATAAGTCCATTACAGAATATACTATATATAAATTATTGTCTATGATAAGAGTATTCATATTAATAAATAATCCAATTCTCTCAGGATTCTACAATATTTCTAACATCATTGGTCTACATAAAACATATTTGAATCCTTCAATATTATGATCCAAAGGATTTTCCTTGATCCTGGCAATTTATCTAACAACTGCTCTGCTATAGTTGCTTTTCTAGCTTTTATAGAAATAAACAATAAAACAGGAAGTACAGAGGATTTTATTACGGTGAAAGATATGGCCGATAGACAAGAAATGCACTGAATAATGTGTATTTTACGATCCCTAATGAAGGACCACATAAATATTTGAACATTTTAAGTTTTGTTTGCTCTATATATAAAACTTTTTAACGACTATTACCGTCCAATAAAGTTCTACCGAGGCATTATACCTTGGGTTCCACTGTGGTATCTGATAATTGATCTACTTTGACAGATAATATCGACAACCACCCATTGGTTTTAATTGAGTATTCGTACAAGAGCTTTCTATTTATTATATTGTTAGAATATTTATGAATGACAAAAACATGATAATAATAATTATAATAATAAAAATACTTACAGAAATGGTTTGCTGGTCCGAAGTAGTGTGACCCTTTAGGGCCGCATATATACCAGGATTCAAGCCGATCTAAAATCAAAGTAAGCATATCAAAATGAGTGAAAGTCGGTATTCGAAGGCAATTTAAGTTATGCATACAAAGAGGACATCCAAGTCATTGCGTATGAGATCCGGAAGAAGTTTCTGCGCTAGATCCTCATCTGAAAGACCCAGAGAGGATTATTTGAGGCCTTGATGAGCCTCATCCTCAACAAGGACCGAGCATCTTCATCCTTTTTGGAGTCCTCTGCTATCACAAGACGATCTTCAAGATCTTCGGAGTCTTCTCGTCCAGAGACGGAACATCGGAGCCGGGGGCATTGCTCCAGTCTTTACTGCAAAATGAAAATAAAATCGATTGATAATCATATGTACAAGAATAATTTGAAAGCATTTGCTCATTGATTATAAGAATATAGGCAGGCTTTGGCAACGAGTTGGTCGTAAATTTGAATCATATTACATATACATAAAATTAAAATATGAATATATATTTAACCATAAAAGGCAATATCGAATATAACTTTTTATAATAGATAAAATTTAAGTAAACAAGCTTATTTATTGGAGAGTTTTCAGGCTGCTGGTATATTATATATATATATATATATATATATATATATATATATATATAGATAGATGAGAGAGGTACAGCAAAAATTAGAATGGACTTTTAAAGGCCCTAGCTCCATTGTTATTTGTTGTATGATCTTGAGCTTGGTGTCATTCGAAAGAGTAAACAAAATCCTACAAACTGGTATCTGTTGTGTTTTTGTATAACCAAAATGTCTGAGCAAGAGATGAAAAGGCAAAGGGCGATTGATCTCCTCTGCGCCCAAGTCGACCCGAAGGTGATCACGACCCAGATCAAGGTATCCTTGGCCACGGTCTACAACATCAGGAAGGCCATGGAGGGCATGGATCCGATCTCCAGGTAGCCTGGGACTGGGGGACACAACAAAAAACGAAGTGGTGAGTTCCTGAACCTCCTGCAGGAGAACATCAAGAAGGACCCCACCAAGTCCATGAGGAAGATGGCCGCCGAGAGAAACGTTGCTCTCATCACCGTCACCAGGGCCGTCCACGAGGTCTTGGGCCTCAAGAGCTTCGTCAGGACACCAAGGCATCTGTTGGCGGCCACTATGAAGGCCAGAAGGTTAGAGAGAGCCAAAAAAGTCCTCAACTTCTTCAAGCACAACGGCGACACGGTCAAGATCTACTCCGACAAGAAGATCTTCACAGTGGACGCAGTGCTGAACAGAAGAAATGATCGATTCTTGGCAGAAACAAGAGGTCAGGTGGAGGGGTATTACAGGACCAAACATCCAGCCCAAGTCATGGTCCTGGGTATCGTGGCCTCCGACGGCAACAAGATGCCCCCAAACTTCTTTAGGCCCAATGAGAAGGTCAACTCTGATGTCTACTACAAGGTCCTTAGGTACAAGGTCTTGCCATAGCTAAAGAGCACATTCCCAATGAACAATTATGTGTTCACCCAGGACGGAGCCCCGGCTCACACGTTCAAGAAGGCTCAGGAGTTCTGCAAGGGGAACATGGCCTCCTTCTGGCCGGCGGACTTCTGGCCATCCTCATCGCCGGATGTGAACCCTCTAGACTTTGCTGTCTGGGGCTTCCTGGAGGGCAAGACCAACAAAACCTCACACACCAGTGTCGAGGCCCTGAAGGCCACCATCACCAAGGAGTGGGACAACATGTCGGAGGACTTCATCAAGACCAGCTGTGCCTCCGTTCGTCCACGTATTGAAGCCATCATCAGGAATAATGGAGGACACATTGAATAAAAATTGTAACTTACTGTATCCTTAACATATTTTGTTTCAGGAATTACCATTAAAATGGCTCTAAAATAAACTATTTCAGCCTTCAAATTGGCCTTTGTCATTTTCTAATTTTTGCTTTACCACTCTGTAATTATAATTATATAAAAGTAATAACAAATATATTCATTTTATTTTCCGTTAATACTTTATTACATAAATTTATGAGTGAAAAAAGTAAGCAACAAATAATGCTTCTGAAGCTATTCACCAAATAAATTCATGATAAAGTATTTTTAAGGCATGTGTTACAACATTTTAACTATTTTATTAGGTTAGTTAGGTTCCTCTGAGCCTTGGTTTGTCAGTGAAAAGCCTGCACAGAGTCAAACATTTGGTAAATGAGGACAATACAATATATACAATACTGTTTAGAATTGTGCTCATATGTGGCTTTGATACGTGTGTGTAGCATTTCAGCTTTCCCGACCAACATGGTATGGCCATAAAAAAGTAAGCGGCAATTATAGACAGTTTTGAGGCCTTTGAAGCCATTCGTCGAATAAATTACTGAAAAATAAGCATATCACTAGTGTTTGTATATTAATGGGCTTTAATAATTGTAATATTTTCTTGCTCCCACAGAACATCAGAGGACCCCCCCCCCCCCCTCTTCCTATCACCATCAGAAGCATCATTCAATCAAATTAAGAAAGCCAGTTGAAAGAAAATTGGGCCTGCGAGTGAAAGAAGGAGCGTTAAGATGATGATTATTATTATTATCATATAATTTTGTGTCAACTTCAAATAAGAACCAAGATGATGTCTGTAGGCATAATTCCATCCACTTACATATCTCTATAATTAATTAAATTATTTTTAAAGAGAGAGAGAGGGAAAGGGAGTACAATTTATGTAATAATGACAAGAGGAATAAAAAAGAAAAAGAGTGGGGAAGAAGAAGTAGAAGAGTTGATGAGGAACAAAATCTTCTTTTTTCCCTCCAAAAATCCCCCCTCATTCGTCCTCTCTTTTCAGAGGAAAGACTTTTCTTATTATTTTTTTCTTCTTTTTGAACAAGAAGAAGAAGTATCCTTCTTCCGTTGATGAGCAAAATAATAATAATAATACTATATAAGTATATGCTTCAGAAAGCCATTAAAAAAAGAAGTCCAAATCATTTCCGTCGCACACATTTCAACAAATATATAATTATTGTTTGAGGAGAAGGCTTTTAAAAAATAATGGTTGCTAATGACGAAAGTCCTTATTAACAGTTCATGGAGACGTCAACTCATGTGGAGCATATAACTAGCGCAAAGTGATCTGGACCTTCATTTACAGATTCAGACCATTAAAATGGATTTAAAACATTGACGGACACTTAGTTTTTGTCCAGGTCATATTTTATAATCTGTTTTATCTAACTCTTTTATTTGAATATCCCTACCAATGATCCAAACCCGTGTGTTAAACCCGGAGAGCATTACACAGGAACCTTTAGTTACTCCTTAGACTGACCGAATAGGTCCTTCATTATTTTCTAAATAACATCAAAGAGACGATCAATAATAATATCATATAGATTCAACAATAGAAGAGTGTCTGAACGCAAATATAAATGAATACTTTTATGTTGTTTTGTTTTCCAGAATGAGGTGACATAAAGGTTTGAAGTATTTATGAGATTTTTTTAGATTGTCATAGAAACTAAGTAGAAGAATGTTTTTATATGTATAAAATTTGCCTAGTTTTTCAAACAACCTGTAAAATAATTTTTGGGTCAATATATATTTCCAAATCTTAATGGCTGATTAAATAAGATTCAATAACAAAGTGAGTAAACATACAATCAAATAGATATTTTGTTGTAAAAATCATGTTTTCATAAAACCTTTATATACAAGGTATATTACACATAGATGGCGCCAGTGGATTTGTTTTCATATGACTGTTAGCTAGTACCAACCTTCAAACATACATCAGACATCTGTCTGACAACTAGTTTGTGAGATATTGCGTTTTAAGTGAAGCTACTTTTGTTATTGTGAAAAAATGGAAAAAGACGAATTTCGTGTGTTAATAAAACATTATTTTTTGATGGGAAAAAATACTGTCGAAACTAAAACTTGGCTTGAAGAATGTTATTCGGACTCTGCTCCATCGAAAGCAACCATATGCCGATGGTTTGCTGAATTCAAACGTGGTCGTGTGAGCACGAATGATGATAAACGCAGTGGACGCCCAAAAGAGGTGGTTACACCAGAAAACATAAAAATAATGCACAAAATGATTTTAAATGACTGTAAAGTGAAGTTGATCCAGATAGTTAGACTCTGAAGATATCGAAAGATCGCGTTGGACATATCTTGCATGAATATTTGGACATGCGAAAGCTCTGTGCAAAGTGGGTGCCGCGAGAGCTCACAATCGACCAAAAACAACAACGAATTGATGATTCTGAGCAGTGTTTGAAGCTGTTTAATCGTAATCAATCCGATTTTTTACGTCGATATGTGACAATGGATGAAACATGGCTCCATCACTTCACTCCCAAGTCCAATTGACAGTCAGCTGAGTGGACTGCATATGATGAACCGAATCCAAAGCGAGGAAAAACGCAACAGTCAGCTGGGAGGTTATGGCGTCTGTACTTTGGGATGCACACAGTACAATATTCATTGACTATCTTGAAAAGGGGAAAACAATCAACAGCGATTATTATATAGCCTTGTTGGAGCTTTTGAATGATGAAATTGTTGAAAAACGGCCCCATTTGAAGAAGAAAAAGTGTTGTTTCACCAAGACAATGCACCGTGTCACAAGTCAATGAAAACAATGGCTAAATTAAATAAATTGGGCTACGAATTGCTTCCCCATCCACCGTACTCTCCAGATCTGGCCCCCAGCGACTATTTCCTGTTTGCAAACCTGAAGAGAATGCTCGCTGGCAAGCAATTTAAGGACAATGATGGAGTAATCGCCGAGACAGAAGCCTATTTTGCGGATAAAACGAAAGATTACTATAAAAGTGGAATCGAAAAATTGAAAGATCGCTATAATCGCTGTATCGCCCTCGAAGGCAACTACGTTGAATAATAAAATCGAATTTTGTCAAGAAAATGTTTTCTTCTTAGTTAGTCTCGGGACTTATCAGCCGGCCTGTTAAGATGTCGATATTTGTTTTGAAAAATTATTTGCTTAGAGTAAACTATGAGATAAATTATTTATAGTTCAGAGATACCATGAAAAATCTTCAAGTCGGATCTTATAGTTTCAGAATTCTACAAGCTAAGATTGTAAGACTCAAAGACCTACATTTGAAAAAAAATCCAATTATATATATATATATAAATCAATCCATTTTATGATAAACATTTTTTTCAATATATCTCAGATATTTTCTAACAAACCCATGACTTCATGCTTCAGATAAGTATAAGAAAGTCCTACAAGTAAGATTGCACTAGCAATCTATCGATTTTAAAACTTAATACTTTATACATTCCTGCTTCTTGAGCAAGGCATTTCCTCCAAGAAAAATTGAAATCAATCCATTCATACGAGCTTTTCAGAGATACCTTTGGTATTTTACACAAACTCCTGGCAACTTCCTGCTTTTAAACAGGCAAAAGAAGATATAACTTAAGGTACATATTCAAAACAATCCAGGATAAGATGATTTCAAGATATGTTTCCTTATATTGGTCACTTCGTGATTCAAATAAAAGTCCTTGCACATATATCTAACACTTTAAATCAATGTATTTATCGATAAATGTCTCAGAAACTTCACACATGTACACTGTCCAAAGATCCATACAAAAATTGAATTTAATTAACATCTTAAAAGAAACGTTCCTTATGTATCATTTAATTAATTAAAATTTATCTGTTATTCATTTTCTGATTACGGATCAAAATGGTCTTTTTGAAAAACCAAACAAAATATAGGAAACTTGATTATACTTCCTACTCTAAATTTGAATTGCCTGAATAAATAATCATTCTTACACACAAAAAATTGTTTCTTTTGCTTGACGAATTTGAAAGTATTTTAATATCGAATTTCATATGTATTGTTTAGTGAGGCTTTTTTAGAGAAACTAAGTCATATTGATCCGAGTACAACAGATGGTTTTAAAGAACATCAAACAATAACCATACTTAGTCATATAAAACCATCAAACTAATAATAAAATCAAACTCCCCTTTCATTCGCATCCTCTGGTATTCTACCATCAAACAAACAAAAGGTTTAAAATCCCATATACAACAGTTAATAGTAATATTAACAGTCTTTTATTTTTCAAAAGATATCAATAAGATTTCACACCTTTAAGATGATCACAAAATATGAATCATTTAAAGCCATAAAAAATAAAAATATATTTATAGTTCTTATTTTTTTAAACCTAGAGTACGACTCAACTGTCTTTTGGGCCTTAAAATCTAACTATAAGACTCATGATGAACACGAAGAAGACAGAAAAATAAAAATATTTTAATAATCATAGTTCCCATTAAAACAATCAATCAAGGACCCAACTGTTTCCTTAAGCTTTCGAAAAGTACTAATAAGAATTCCTGCCTCATTGGCGAAAACGAATAAAACAGACAAACAATGGATATAAGGCCAAGAAACAAGTTCCAAAACCCCATAGTTTCCATTAAAAACCATCCACGCTACAACTCTGCTGTTGTTTAGTTTTCAAAAAAAATATACCAATAAGATTTCCCGCCTTAATGATGAACGAAGAAGGAAGAGGGGGGGGGGGGGAAGAAGCCCAAAGAGTGAAGAGAGGGACAGAAAAAGTATTCTTCCCCCCCCCCCCCACTCTTATAACAGTAATTACCCACTTTTTGAAAGAAAAAAAAAAGTTGAACAAGAAGAGGGGGGATTGAGGAAGCTTTCTCCCTCTTATTGCTTCTTCTACTTCTTCTGTGCTGTCCCCCCCCCTCTCTTAGCCTTTGAAAAATAATAAGAAGAACCTTATTTTAAAGCCTTTTTTCTTCTTCGTCTTCTTCCTCAGAAAGGCGCCATCATTTTCTTATTATTATTATTTTGTTTTCTTCTTGAAGACTTGGGAACCTTGAAATAAAAAATAATTCTTCCCTACCTATGTATTGCTCTTCGCAGTACATAGTTAAGGATGATGATGATGAAGGCGACCTCAATACTGGTGGGTGGGTGGGAGGATGGATGGATGGTGGGTTTATTATTATTGTTATTCTTATTATTGTTGTTAATTAATTGCTATGGCAGCATCAGGAGGCTGGAATGCTCTCGCATTTCTGACATAGTTTCCCCCTTCCCTCCCTCACAACTTGAAAGATGATGAGATAAGTTTGTTTTCTGTTTCTAATTCTATTATTGTCTGCCTTTGCAGGTCATTTTCTTAAAAATAAGTATTAAAGCAGAGGGGGGGGGGGGGCAGGCTGGCCAGACAAGAAAAAGAATGTAGGCATCAGGTAAAGCAAAAAAAAAGCGACCTTAGCCCAGGTGATGTTGGCTCTAGCAGAAGGCGGTAGACCCCACACACTTCTTCATCAAGTTGCTGCTGTGTCTATATTTTCTTTTCGAAATGCACCTTTTTGGAAGGGGCAAGACTAGTTATTAATCATGAAGAAGAAGTAGAAAAATCACGGAATTTGCAAGGGTATGTCTATAGGCACTCAAAAGTAGTCATTTAAACGATTTTAAAGAGTGGTCAACAAGAGGAGCCCTTAAAAGGCCTCCGGATCATCACGGAAGGACCTCTGACCGTCGTAAGGTTGATTGGTCGGAAATGCCATGCATAGCGTGTTTATAAACATATATTATTAATAGGATTTTAGTACTTGATGTATTAAAAAACCCGATCATTTAAGGTTTTTTAAGGTAACCTCACTTTTAATTGTTCATTCTTATTACTACAAATCCAACTCATTTTTTCACGACTTTTAACAAAGAAGTTACTTCTTGTGTGAAATTGAGTATAGTATTTTGCTGGTCTTAACTAAGAATGTGGTGTTCGTTTGACCCTAATTAAAATCTGATAAGCTCAACCCTGGTCTAAGGAATAAGTTGATGATTAATCATCTATCACAGCTGAAGTGATTGACAATGTTATGCATTGTACAGGATTTAATATCGTTTTGATATTAATCTTCTGTGATCACGTGAGCTTATTCCAAGAAGTAAGCATGTGTTAACTATGTATCATGGTCTGGATGTGGGGACATAAATATAAAATATATATTGCTGTTTCAATATCCATCTGGACTCGGGTAAAATATCATTTAAGAGTGTTTGTAAAGAATAAAAATAATCCTCTGCATTGTTTATTAAACAAATTGATATATCGCCTAAAAAAGACTGCAAAAGGCTGATGGATTCGAGCATTTTAAATCTCCATAAGATAACTACCAATTTTTTTTTGCCTAAATGGTTCGATAGAATTGCATCCGAAAGGATATAAATAAGCATTATAGCATTAAAATTAGTCTATCGAAACTAGGATTTTATCATTGAGGTAGACCAAAAATGATCATCCCCTCTCGGGATCCGAACCTGTGCCCCCAACATTAAGAGTTGAACTCGCCTTAACACGCACGGCTATCGCACCCCTTTACCAATTTCTCGATTATTGTATGAAAGTAGGAATTACGACTATTTTCTTTTAAAATTTAGGAAATAAGAAATATATAATAATTAGATAAAAATAAAATACTATTCTGCTAACAGTTCGCCAATTCATTGTTACATATTATGGGTGCAAAAAATTAATCGACTAACGATTAATAATCGTTAAGATTTAAACGATTAAATTTCGATACTTGCAATTAATCGACTGGTCTCGCCCTCTGTATGTATGCTAATGAAACTTCAATATATTTATCTGTTTTTAAATCCGTTCTTTTAAGCTCACACGTTTGGATGTAGAAAAATAGTCAGAGACCTCATTGGAATAAGATTTAGTATTGAAAGTTGACAAATTAGAAAAAAACTTCTTGAGAGAATTATAGTCCAATGACGTTATTATTTCAGATTAACCATAAAATTAAAGATGCACTTATCTATCCCAAATCCACACGATAAACCAGTCCCCTAATCTTGGCGCTGTTATCGATTAATCAATTAAAAGTGGGCACAATGAAACAACTAACAATAATCTATTAACCAATTAACTTGTATCCCTATTACATATATATATTTCCATCGTGATCAGTAGTCTCTTTGATTTCATTGACATTCAAAAATGATTTTCTTGTAAATATAAAAGTTCCATCATTTGAATAAGATTTTTTTGTGGTTTACTTTTTAACGACATAAATTTGATTTGACAATCGAGCAAAGGGTTATGTGAAAAAGGGTCTTAATGTTTCAAAATTACTCAGCCATATTATTCTCCTGCATATTTTTGTTTCCCAAAAACTATGAAAAAGTAATCCCGTAAATATCCCCTAAAGTATGTTATTTAAAAAAAACAGTCCTCTATTTGACCTTGAACTTTTAAGGAAGGAAAAGTGTCATTGAATAATTAGAAAACTTAAGATAAATAGATAAAATAAGTCCTACTAGCAGCAACAGCTAATGCAAAAGGAACCAATTTCTTTCCTCTGGAAATTTCAATTAAACACTCAACTCCCTTCCTTATACATTAGACCATTCAAATATAAGAGAATAATTTCACGAAGAATAATGATAAATACAAGTATATAGAATATATTAAAACTTTTTTCAGGCATAATATAAAATAGGTTGTACGTAGAATGCGTAGATACATGTAGTGAACACATTAAAAATGTCGTTTTATTTAGTTATTAAATGAAAGAAAAATAATATTATTGTTGTTATTTTATCCTTTGTGAACCTATAAACAATATGTATGTTTGTACTTTGGCAAGGTAAATAAAAAACAAGATACGTACATATTGCCAATAAAGCTAACTTTTCACTTGCCGGTAATTTATAATGACGTCACACCGGCAAGCGGGGAGAATAACATTTAGTAATGGTATTATATATATATATATATATATATATATATATATCAGTCAACTTCGCCTTAGTTGATTCTCTCGGGACTGTGCAAAAACAATCGACTTAGGCGAAATTCGAGTTACAAATTTTGATAGCTAAGTCGAAGAAAAATTCGATATACAGGTAGGTGTGTGTGTGTGCACTCGCTAACATGCAGTCGCAAATCATCGGCGAGGCAGCAGGCACTTCAACCATCTGTGTCTGCTTCATTGCAATACACAGTGTGAACGGCAGGCGCAGTGCATGCGGGCTGTGTTTTGGAAAGTGAGCGCCCTCTTCGACTTATGCGAAGTTATTTTCTTGTTATGTATGTGTTACTGTCAAAATATCTGTTCGACTTAGGTGAAATATCGACTTACAAAATCGACTTGTACGATTTTTATTACACACATGTCAATGGAGAAAAAATGGGACTTTTGATTATATTCGAGTTAGGTGACTTTTCGACTTATGCAATTTCGACTTAGACGAAGTTGACTGTATATATATATATATATATATATATATATATATATATATATATGATATATATATATATATATATATATATATATATATATATATATATATATAGTGAATATTATTGTTATTTAGAAATCAAGGATGACCTCACGAGAAATTGGTCTTCCTTCTATATAAAATATCGCAGTAGAGTATTGATAGCTATTAGAAACAAGCAGAAGTGACCTGAAATATCTCTTTGAGCAATTAAGTTTTTTATATCTATATTTCAACTAAATGAGAACTAAAACAAAAGTAAGTGTGCATACTGGATTTTTCTATAATGACAGTATTTGAATATAATAAGGATTATTTATCATTAAAGAAGTTTATTGACAATTGATAGGGTTTATAACACAATTTATTAAAAAAATTAAGCAATTTTAATTTCGGAAACCAATTTCATCAAATATAAAATAAAGATCAACTTATTCTTCAAATATATTTAAGATATTTTAGAACTTAGTTTTATTATATGTAAAACAGAAATCGAAGAGGAAAAAGGGAGTTTATTTTATAACAAAAATTATGATAAAATTGCTACATTTTAAATAAAAATCCTCATTGGGTCTAAACTACATATTCAATATTAAATAATTTATTGAACAATTATGAAGCATTAAATGTATATATTGACGCGAATGAGAATCATAAAACTGATAATTGTATAATTTGTTACATAATAAAGATTTAAAAAATGGTAATCAAACTTTTCTGGTAGAGACAGTTGAATTGGAGGGTGATTAAATTAATCTTCAATCTCTCCTGTATACATTTTTCTTCATAATAAAATTATGATTTTAATCAAGGAACATCAACTTTTTGTAAAAATACAAATAAAGAATGAAATGGTTTGAAACCAAAAGGTTTTAACATTTTAGAATATAAATGATCTCATTAGAGGAAAAATTATGTACCTTATATCATAATTTGTGCTATTATTCTCCACACTTCAAATACATATTTATTAACAGAACATTTATTGTGGACTGCAGATTCAGAACGGTTATGCTTTTTGACAACATATGAGACGATAAAGACTTTCAATCTAATTAAAAATATGATTCAAAAACAGTTTATCGTCCTCATCGGTCAAAATATTGAAGTAGTCAACAATTTATCAAAGAATAGTAAAAAATAGTTTAAGTGTTTAAAATATCTAAACACACACAAAAATTTAACAAGATAAGGCATCGAAGAGCTTGTATATTAGACCTTAAAAAATATTTGCAGGACATATTGATTTGCAATGTAGATTGTATAATTTTAAGATCTCTTGAGTGTTACCACTTTTTGCATAAAAGAGTTCATCGACGTAGGCTTAAGTTTATTTCATCGTTGAAGGGCATAAATTGCAAAAATCATGATTTAAAATATATTTATACCTACTTAAAAAAAGAATAATATATATTACATTAAAATGCTAAATAGTTTATACAGTAAGTACAGTACAGTTACGTCAAACCAGTATCTGTTGGTAGAAGTCTACTTCTATTATAATTTAATCAACATTGACGAACCCTCAGACTTTCCTAGCCACAGCTATGGCATATACGAGTTTCAAACCATGAGTCAATAAGCCCTCAGGCTCTACAAGTAGCAATTATGTCGTACTTTGGATTATAGATCTACCTTCAATGAAGAATTTTGTTTCAGGTGTTATAATTGTATCTTTTTGGGTTTCAAAATATGCGTCTATTGAACTTGGGGTTCTATATGTCAAAATTAGGGTATTTTTGGTTCAAACTAACAACCAGTGGGCCTTATTACACGTTATCACAAGTTACATATTCATACTATCATAGTAAAATTATGAAGTATTTTTTTTCGCCATTCGATCGCCTCACATGTCCTCAATGTAAATGATATTTAAAATAGTTTGGTGCAAAATGTAGTTATGATCTCAAGGATTCGAAATTAGTTTTTGTTTTTATGTACATACTAAATTAAACGAGATATTAGAGTTTTGACATAGTCATTTTTATGGAAATTGCCCCAAAATGACTATTTCAAAAATTCAATTTCTCGTTTATTTTAGCAAAGATATAAAAACAAAAAATAATTTGGAATTCTTTGAGATTAATAGCTACATTTGCATTATTTTAAAAATAGTATTTTATATTGAGGACATGAGAGGCGATCGAATTATAGCATAACTTTTAGGTCTGTTGACACTTAACGTTATTCGATTTCGACCAAACTTTCACAAGAAGATCTCTATGCATTAGGTAAAATCCTAGGGATACCTGGACTCCCCAATCCGAAAAAACGTGAAATAAGAATCACCCTATATATATATATGTGTGTGTGTGTGTGTGTATATATATATCCCTCTGACGTTAGAACGGAAATCAGCAGGGGTTATAGTCGCCTTTGCATTAAGTTGACGCGGTTTCCATTTATACCTTCGTAGTAGTAGACATTTTCTGATGATTTTTGAATGAATACAACAATAGAGGTAGAAGAAGGTTGGTGGTAGTAGTTAGAAGGGAAGGTTTTTTTGTAAAAAAAATAAAGCCTCTGGTGACTTTGCAGAAGCTTCAACAATAAACACACACACACAAAAAGCTCCTATTGAAAGGACCAAAAGATTTTTTTCTCTCTCTCTGTCTAAGACATAAAAGGGGGCCGTTAGAAGGAAGAAGAAGTTGCACTGGATATTATTATTATTATGTGTTTGTGAAGAAGCAAAAGAGTAACCATTAGAGTTTGAAGGAAAAAGAAAAAAACTTTTGACTTTCCCAAGTTTTTTTTTAAATAAATAATATTTTAGTTATCCATGTGTCTGTGTGTCCCATTGAATGTAGAAGCTCCAGTTATTTAAAAAAAAGAATAATTATTAGTCATTCATTGATAAACGATGATAAATCTTAGATACATAAAGATATAGAATACTTCAAGGAAAGGGAAAATTGAAAACAACTTTCATATTTCATCATTTAAAAAAGTAAACAAAACATGGATGCGTAAAACAATGACTTGTAAAAGTTTTAGAATTATTTACTTTCATTTATTCCCGCACAAATATTAGGTATTTAATAAAATGTTACCAAGAGTTTTATAATCTTCTTGGCATGGGAAGCAACACATTTAATTCCTTGGACTCATCCTTCATTGGGTAAGCGCCTACAAATAAGCCATATGTAATTACTTCACTATAATTATGACTGTCTTTATGGTAGTTATGGCAAAATTAGCAATAAAATGTATATTTCAGTTGGCAGCCCTTATTTCTACGTCGTAATGATAGAGTGAGGATTTATATATCATAATCAGTGTTGCTCCCTAACGCGCATGCGAGTAATATATTACTTAGTTATATTACTGCGACTAACTAGAAAGAACAAACATATTAGATATTACTTTCAACTAATATCTAATATCCTAGTTACATATTACTTTCGTGAAAAAAATATTCGACAGGCATTTTTGATGAAAATTAATGAGCTGTGAATGGTTGTGACGTCACCCAATGGACATAAAAATGCAAACTAGGTTTGGTGAGGATTTTTACAAATCATCCTGTTTGAATTGCCTTTACTTACTATTGTTTCGGAATGCTCAAAAAGTAATATCTAATATAAAGTAGTATATTACTTTTGAGAAGTAATAACTAATATTTTATAAAATATTCTACGCAGTAAATAGTAGTATATTACATACTACTTTCAAAGTAATATTCGACCAACACTGATCATAATTAATACTAGAGGCATATATACACTCAGAGAGTGCAAACCTCCGCCGTCACGGGGTCCTTATGAACCTTCCGAGGCGGATTTTTCACGACTGGGGCGGCGTAGAGGGACGGGGAGGGTTCCCCTCGACGGAAATTCCGTGAGGAAGACGCTCCCGGCACCCGATTTTACAGCATAGCGACATCTATTGGCAGAGTAGGCTAACTTGAAATATTTATTAGTATTTAGCTCGTTTTGCATCTTAATTCTGCACTCAGAGATGCCAAAATTTAATCACTTGTTACTTTTGACATTTCCAACAACTCCACCAAGTTTCATCCGAATCCGTTCGTACTTTTTGAGTTATCCTGCTGACAAACAAACCAACAAACAAACAAACAACGCCAGTGAAAACAATACCTCCTTCGGCGGAGGTAAATATAACAAAATAGCAATTCATACAGTGTGAATAATAGTTTATACAAGTTTATTCAAAAGAATCTTAATTGATCAAGCTTCATGAGAAAAGACAATTTGGTTTCTTAATTATTTTTACTACTGAATTGATGTTCATCACCCCATCAATTCAGCCTTGCCTCATCATTTCATAATGCCAACCTCACGCTCCTGTTATTTCAACCCATGTGGCGTTCGATTAAAATTATCTGTGAGCGTTATCCATGATATAAGCCCAATCAGCACCAATGGCTTCCAGAAAACAATATTTAAAGTATAGGCCTTAAACTGTTTAGCAATAAAAGCTATTATTTTTGATAATAAATACGCAATCAAATATACTTCTTAATAGAGTAAAAAGTTTCCAACATTGTTCAAACAATTGAAAATGAAAGTGTTTGTATTTGCTTTGATAGGATTCCCAAGTTCTGAATATAATATCTCTCAGTAGTCTTCAAGCGAGGAGTCTAAAAATATTTAGACTCCACGCTTCTTAGCCTACTTGTAGATCTGTTATTCAGGACTTAGGAATCCTATTAAAAGCAAATACAAAGAAGGCATTGCCTTGAATCAGTGTTTAATTAATCTAAAAAGAGTGATTTGTGAAAGGGCTGAATTCTTGAGCAAAGAGGTGTGTGACAAACATTGGTTTGGACATATTATATAATTGTCGGTGAACTAGTTGGATTTACAAGTTGTCGTGTAAGGGGATATTTATGATTTAGTTATCATGATTACTTGAGCAAACTGTGCCCCATGTAGGACCAATTGTCAAGCATAGGTAATTTTGATATTTATGTGCTGGGAAGTATTATTATTTAAAAAAATACATCTGTATGTTTATTATTATAAATATATGAAACAGGTGGCAACGAATCATGTCCCATCCATTAAGTCAATATTTTGAACATAGGCTTTTCAACCAAATAAACTAATTCCAAAACAATTTTAGTTTTCAATATCGCAGAACCAAATGATAATCATATGCGGTTGTTGCAGCAGAGATGAAGATCCAGTAGAATTGTGACTCTCCTGGTAGAGATTACGATCCTTATCTCTTCTAGGAGAGATGACGACTTAAATACTCATCTGAGAAAAAAATCAGATGTGATAAAAATTAGTTTAAATAACATCGTCATACTTCCTCCATATTTAAGTCATCATCCCTCCATAAGAGAAAACACTACTGATCTCTTCTAGCAGAGTCATTGATTCTTCAGATAGAGATCACGATCCTAGTCACTCCTAGGAGAGGATGCGATCGTGATTTCTTCCATGACACTCAACAACTTTACTGGATCTCCATCACTACTTCGACATGTACAAGGGAGTTTATACAACCAGTAAATGATTTGGAATTCGAAACAAAACAGTATTCACTATTTACAGCAAATGACAATATATACGAATACATTAATCAGTGGTTATTTAAATTTTAAAAAGCTATGGTTTGTAATGGAATATACCCCCCCCCTCCAGAATATGCCAGTTTCTCCAATGTTTACATAGAACTAAATCATATTGAAACGGTGCATTTAATGTGTTTAATTGCTATCGTTCTTTTGAAGAAAGACAGTCTTATAGATAAATAAACAAATATAATGGCTTCTTGAGCATAAATATCAAGTGTTAGAAAGTAATAGTATAATAATATGTGCTATTATCATTTATGTCCATGTGCCGTATTCAATCTTTGAAAACTTGAAACAAAGTTGCAGAATGATAAACATATATTTCCTCAGTTTAAAAATATCTGCAAATAATAATAATAGCAAAAAATGTATTGCATATTCTATTAGAAATTAAATTCAATTAAGGAAATAGATAAATTTTGAAATAAGGTTTTAAATAGCCTATTCATTCTTTAGTTGAATATTGAACTTATAATCTTCATATATATATATATATATATATACAGGGGCGGAGTGGCCACCGGGAGTACCGGGACTATTCCCGGTGGGCCGCTGGCCTCAAGAAACATAAACGGCCGTTGACAGCCTCCTAATGGCATATTGGGGCCTGTATAAGGCCGGTGAGAGCATAATTGTCCGGTGGATAAATTTTCCCACTCCGTTCCTGCATATATATACGTATATAATTATTCAACAACACCTTACACGGAGCAAACAATCCCTAGCACAAAGAAAACAGAACATGTTATAAGAAATACAATGGTAATCCTTATTCAATTGACTTTAAATGATTCAAAATCCATGGAATTAATCCCATAGATATCAATATATTCGTATTATCCTAACATGAGTGTGTTTATAAGAGTGTTAAATGATGAAGGCAGTTTCCCGCTTTAGAAAGAAGGATTGGACAATCAAGTAGTACGTATAGAAGACGCATGACCCACCACGGTAAGGAGGCAAGGAGTAGTAGTAGGTTATCATTTTGAAGAAGAAGTAGTAATAGAAATGAAGAAAGAAAGGCTAAAAGGGATTTAAGGGATGCTCTGTATGTGTATATGTGAGTGTCTTGCATCCATCCACACAAGAAGAAGGAAAGGAACCCTTTTAAAGATTTAAAAAATAAAGAAAAGAAGAAAATCTGCTTAAAAACACTTCAGATAAGATTGAAATATGATAAGCAAATAAGAAAGAGCGTTTTTCTATATCATCATTGTGTGTGTGTGTAGTTGTGTTTGCTTGCTGTGTGTGTGTGTGTTTTTTCGTTGCAGAGCCAATATTCCCCCCCCCCCTCTTTCTGTCTCTCTCTCTCTCTTGTTCGTTAAAAGCATCATCAAATAGGTCATCTTAGACTTAGAAGCCGCCTACAGACACACACACACACAGAGATAGAGAGAGAGAGAGATGAGGGGTGGGCAGAGGAATGAAACACACACACACTAAAAAACTGGGTAGAATGAATTTTGCATTAAGATGTTAAAGATGGACAAAATGAGCATTTCTTTTTTGCGTTGTAGGAATTTTGAAACTTGGACAGGCAAGGAGCATCCTAACAATATATAAAGACGAAGGCAGTGTCCTAAGGCCCTTATCAGCCTTGGGGTTTGCGAAATGATGTCTGAGGATCGACAAATCACATTCAGAAGATGTGATGTGTCCCAATGGATGCTATGGGACAACAAGTGTCTCAAACATGCGTTTGATGTGGCAACTCAAAACCAATTATATTTCATTATTGCTTTTTTATTCAGCTTTTTAAAAGTATTTTATTTTTTAGTATTATATATAGTTATTTCAACCATTAAAGATCAAAAAACGTGCTCTGTATGATCATTAAATTAAGGGGGAACCAACTTTATAAGGCTGGGAATCATTGTCTCTACGCAAATATTACAGTCACTACGTGTTAAATATATCATTTGCTACAGTCTATGGATGATTAGTACTTTTAAGGCTCAAGCATCAAATAGAAACACCATCCCTAAGAATGGCGCTTTAGTTCTTCTATTCAATTCTGAAGATCTCTTATCCAAGCCTCGACGACCTTTATAACAACAATTTAAAGCTTATGGCCCTTCATTGGCCACCGCCCCATGTCTCTTTTTTTCTCCTTATTTTAAAAGGTTGTTAATCCTTGCAAATGGACTTTAAAATGACTCAAACAGACAATATTTTCTCATTAATATTTAAGTAATCCTTTAAAAGTTTCTAACAAGGAATTATTTTTTTAATTAAAATTAAGTCTTCTACTTTTAGGATGCATCAAGTCTTATCAAATGGATTGTAAGGACAAAACTATCGTTTGATGAGTATTGATTATAAATACTTTCTAAAAACAACTGATAAATTATTTGAGTTCAGTGGCGCCTCAAAAGTTTTCAAATTAGATTAGCGGGGGTCATTTTAATATCAAAGAAAGCAATCCATTCTACGATCATTATAAATATCTAACCTTTGTTAAAGTTTAAAATGAACCCAATAATTGGCACAAGCTGACATCTTTAAATGGAATGTGCAGAACTCCTCTTGCCAAATAAACATAAGAATTAAGAAAATCAGAAACATTAAAAAAAGAGAAAGACTTAGACGCGATCAGCAGCAATGCAGTCCTTTTGGAAAACAATAAGCATTCCCAACAATCAGCATCTTAGCATATATATAAAAAACTAGATCAGGGGTAATTAAAACTATTTTTCAAATAGCAGATGTAATCTTTTTAGGTAAAGTAATCTTTCATCTTATAGAATTACACTGAGGATAATATTTACTGCAAACATACGTTTTTGGCCAACATCGTAATTAAATATATAATTACGAACAAACGAATATTCTTTGCGAAAATAGACATAATCTCATATCAAGAAAGCCATTCTTTCTCTTTTCAAGTTATTAAACCATCATATAAAATAAATGCAAAATCATTTTCGCGGTTATTGATTCTAAATATAAAAAACAAGGACAAAAATGCACATGGATTCAAGTTCTAGCCAAAACCAGCTTATAATTGTCCTTACATATCATTTCGATGACTCACCACTCTAATTCAAGATCTATGCAAAAAGGTTTTGAGAGGAAAACATAAGCAAAATTCAGTGATGAAATTGTAATTTCTACTAAGAATCTAATCCAGGGATGGGCAAACTTTTTGACTTGCGGGCCTAAATGTCAGCGCGCCATCTATTGGTGAAACGCGGTATTGTATGGACATGACGTAATGAGCTATTTGTGAAGCCTTATTACATTATTTACTGGAAAAGCTCGGTGGGCCGGATTAAATTGTATAACGGGCCGTATACGGCCTGCGGGCCTTAGTTTGCCCATGTCTGATCTCATCGATATTTAATGAAGAGAAAATATATTATGATTCAAAATCATCAATTAAATAAAGCTATTTTTATCAATATATTGTCGGAATCTCTTAGATGTTATTGACAATATAGAAAGTTAAAACCATTGGCTCAAACAATAATATACTTCTTATGCGTAACGTTCGTTTGGTTCATCAACAGTATTTTGGAATATTACTTTACACTAGTAGCCTTGCTTTCGGAGATGAATCAATAACATTTGAGGCTTAATAAAGAATTGCAGCATAAGGTTTTTAATCTGATTTAACACATATTATTAATAACATGATTTAAAATCCATTGAAAACAACAGTTGTTGGAAATAGTTGCAACTCCTGCGTAACGTATTTTGTGCTCATTGAACATGTCTCGGTGTTAGATTATCTTCCAATTATAAGCTATATTTGAAAGAATCCTTATTTTTGTATACTTTTTTCTTACTTCATATATGTATATTCATAAATCCTAATAGTTCACAAGTCTTACCCTTCTGGTTCTCCGGCATCCTCGTGTTCTTCATCAATGAAAACAGCTCCTCCCGTGTTGTCCGGGAGGCCGGCATGCTTCGGGGCAAGGGATGGGGGTGGCATGAACTGCATGGGAGTGGCTCCATAGTAGCCATGCTCCGGCCGCTGGTCATTATTTCTGTGATGGAGGTCTTCCTCCGACTGGTACTGCTGCCGTGGGCGAATGTTTTCCCCTTCCTCGGGTGGAGTGAAATTGTAGGGATCCGGCGGCGGTGGGGGATAGTGGGCCACCCTGCTGTTGTTGAGGGCGGGTGATCCCTCAGGGAGTTCTTCTGCCTGAACCATGGCGCCGGCACTTGGGCTCTCTGATACGGCCTGAGTGTCGTCCTCTAGCTCATCCTTTTCAAGCGTTGAGTCTGGAGAGGCTGAGCAAGACTGAACAATTGCAGGTAGATCACTTTCGTCTTTGACGACACCTTCTGCTGGTCCTTGCTCTACTGGCTGATGTTGCTCTGGCTCTGAAGGAGCAGGAATCTCTTCTTCGTCACAGGTTGTTGATGGTTCCACACTTTCGGAGGCTTCTTTATCTAGCGCATCTTCAGATTTATCCTCTTCAGGCTTCTCACTACAACGAAGCAAAAGGCAAAAAAATGAATGATGAGAAAGGGGCTTCATTAATGCATAAATACAAATCATAGCCAATGCAGGGCATGAATGAAACTGATTTCAGGAACAACGTAATAAGTAATATTAGCATGAGAAATATATGCCTTACAATCCCTAAAACCACTCTTAAATGGGTTTTGGGCAAAGTTACATCCGCTTTCTCTTGACATTGTGAGGAAAAGGCTCGTAATATGATCTGGGCCATACAATAAGAATATTACTCTAAATGGAATCATAGTTTGAAAAAGCAAATGAATATTTTAACTTCCATGGTTTCGTGGAATGTAAGTTACGAAAGTAGTCAACTGACTACTTTCATGATAAAAATGAATTTGCTAGATTACTTATTTGCCATTTACTGTATCTCATAAACACTATCAGGATTTTTAATTGATATGAAAGTTGTTAAAATGATCTTGAAACTTAAAATTCTCAATATCCTACATGATCGCCCTTACTTCTTATTAGAACAGCCCAAACAAACATGTTGATTTCCAATTTTAGAGCAACTCATGGTAGGTTCAAGTAACAGATGCATCCCATTTTCATATTTAGACTTAATTTTAAAGGAATCTACCATGTAGCGACAAAGTTAATCTTAACTAACACATAAAAGCCGGCTTTTTATACAAATGCATGTGTCTTTAAGTATCATTATTAGGTAGTTTAAAAGACAACCTTTAACAGGTTTTGAGACCAGGTTTATCTGATATAAAGATTCAAACGAAACCTTAGTTTATGCCATCCTTCTTTCGGGAGTCGAACCTGCGCCCTTCAAGAGTCGATCACGCTTTCACTCTTTAGTATACATTGTTTGTCATGTCATATTTAATCATTTTTGAAAGACCATGCGGAATAACTTTCTTTCATTTTACTTTTTAAATCAACTGTTTATAGATCCAATAAATTGATTCCCTCTTACCCTGATGATAAGTTTCCCGCCGTTTCTTCCACCATTTTGAATGTGTGTGCTTTTTGTTGTTGTTGTTAGATAGGCAATCTGCAGCAGTCCACCTCCCTTAAAGGGACTTTATAAACAAACAAAACAACAGCTACTTAAAGTAAACAAATATATTGCTAAGGAAGGGGAAAATAAAACGCGAAATGGGAGCAGGAATCCTCCACGTTCTCCAAACATGATGATGACGAACAAACAAATAAAAAATCTGTCATCATCAAATAAGGAGGATTAGTGGAAGAGAGGCCGGAAGGTTTTGTCAGTTAAATGTGTAAATAAAAGAAAGAGAAATGGAGAGAGAAAGAGAAAAAAGATGATAAATGATTAAGAGGCATTAATTATATTCCACGCACAGAGTTTTATATCCAACCTACTAATGATAACCTATGAGACTCTGCAAAAAATAATATATATAAACCTTCTTACCTTTTTTTATTGGCGTTTCCTTAGATCCTTTGGGAAAGAATGTCCGTCATGAAGGGTTGAGGAAATCCGTGTATAATCACTTTGTGAGGGGCAACACTGAAGAAGCACTTTTTATTTGTCCATATAAAATATTGATGTATGTCTTTGGTGATATGATATTTTGTATATTAATATATTTAAAACATTTTAAAGAAAATGTGTTTCTTTTATTGCTTGACGTAAGGCAAAGAGTTTATATGTTTTTAATTGCTTTGGAAGAACTGTGTGTTTATATTTTTTTATTTTTTTTAAAGTAAAAAATGCGATGGAAGGCTCTTTTTTCTACTGCTGTTGTTGTTGAAGGCTGTTAGGGCCAGAAAAAAAGAATTCCACACACACAGTAAGTGAGTGAGTGAGTATGATTCCTTATTCTTCTTCTTCCAGAGAAGGGGACTCCACCACCAACGTGTTGGTTGGCGCACTGGTGGAGGGAGAGAAGAAGAAGACTTTCCTCTTCAGAGAAAAAGAGGGGGAATTTCTTCGCCGATCAATGTTCCGCTAGAGAAAAACACAGCCTCACTTCGCTCTCGCGCTCTCTCTCTCTCTCTCTCTCAGCTGATAATAATCATCAGCCTCAGCATGACCTCGGACTTCTATTATTATTTCTTCTTATTATGTTTTCTTCTGTTGAAGAGGGGGGGGGGGGGGGACGTCGGACTCAGTCGAGGATGATGTCCACATTCACACTATGAGCTTTCTATTTTTTCTTGCTTTTGAATAAGACGCTTTTTTAAGGAGAGGATAATAGTAGAGGAGGATGATGAAGTAAGGAGGACGTATAAGTAGGATGAATGTCTCCGCATGGAAGTTGGACTTCCATAGGTTTGTCGTCGTCGTTGTTGTTGTTTTTGCCGGGAATCCTAAGCCGTAGGCTTACACAATCACGCACATTGTAGGCATAGCACAGTTCAGTCACAACTACACATATTGGGTCTCTTCAGAATAATATAAATGCATGAAAACTCACATTGAAGTACTCACAGAAAAGAAAAAAATGAGGGGCAGGCCCGGAGTCATGTAAGAAGAATCCGCTCACGCCCGTCTTGAGACGACGTGAAAAAAGAAGACGACACGGATATTTATTGTTATTATTCTTCTGAGTACTGATGATGACTACGAGAAGAAGAAGAAAAAAGTTCTCTAAATCCCCTCGACCTCTTTAATGAATGATGTCAATGCGTGCAAATTATTATTATTTTGCAATGTCCTCTAAAACTCTTCCTTTAATAATGGGTAAAATGGATTTGTTTGGAGTACAAGATATATAGGAAACAAAAAGTTTAGGTGGAATTTATCAACAAAAAAAGTATTTATTGTGAAGAATATCATAATTACTTTCGCGGTGTTATTAAAATACTTACTTTTTATCAATAAATGAGCTATAATGGAATTATAACAAAGCTCTTGAATGAAGTTATAAAAAAGTACTTTAGTGGAGTTATAAAAAGTACTTTAATAAAATATAAGATTTTGGCAATATTTAGGAAGGACTTGAGAGGAATACAGAATGACTAA
Source organism: Caligus rogercresseyi (assembly GCA_013387185.1). Classification (NCBI taxonomy): domain Eukaryota; kingdom Metazoa; phylum Arthropoda; class Copepoda; order Siphonostomatoida; family Caligidae; genus Caligus; species Caligus rogercresseyi. The sequence goes on from CP045900.1 coordinate 10,702,704, forward strand.
AGTAGAATTATAAGTACTTAAACCAATAGAAAAACAGGGTTTTTGGAAAGCTTTCGCAGAAAAAACGCAATACTTGGATATAATAGGCATAATTAGATATTTTATGGGATAAAAAGTTATTTTAGAACACTTCAATGACTCAGTGGAGTGTAGAAATTGTTTAACTGAATCTTGAGATATTTATTTAGCTCCCCCTAGGGATAAATGGTTTATTCTTCTAAATAATAACACTTTAATTCATTAGCCAATGCTTTAGTTAAGAAAATGCGGCGTTTGCGTAGAAGTGATTGAGTCAGGATGACCTGTAGGAATGGTTTAAATGAATCCCAACACATTTATATATGTTTCTCCTCTCAAAGGATTGAAATGTTTATTCACAAAAATAATAATAATATTTTAATGTGTGATAAAATATAATAATAATAAATGCCTTCGGTTAGAAAATGCGTTTGTGAAGAAGTGATTGATTGAGGATGCCCTGTAATGTGGCTTCGAGTGTGGCTTCGAATGACGTGTTCTTTCCGGTCCTCTGGCTTCTCATGGATAGGGAGTCCAGCGAGGAAGGAAGAGGAGGCGGCTCGGAGGTCTGCATGGAGGATTCGTTGAGGGAGATCCGTGATATTTGAAGGAGGAGGCTCAGAACATCCTCCAGGAGGGGAGGAAAGGCCTTGGTGAAACGAACAAAGGAAGGGAGGATGGGAGGAAGGAGGATGCGACGCTCTTCAAGGGTTATCACTAAGAGAACAAAGAGAGAAAATTAAGACCAATAACGTGACATAGACTATAAACTAAAATGTGTATTTCTTAAAGGAGTGTCTTCAAGAAAATGACATCATCTACCGAAAAGAACTGAATCCATAAATAAAATGAAGTTATAAATTTTGGTTCAAAGTTTAAATAAACAAAGTTGATCTTAAGCGATGAATATCACATATGAGAGATAACACCGGGTTAATAGAAAGGGAAATGAATTAAATAACTGAATATATGCATAGAGTCAAAATTTCTTTTTTTTATTTGCATATTTGGTTCGATAGAATTGCAGCTTCCGTGTGGATATGAAAAAAGCATACTACCATTAAAATGAATCCATGGAACATGCTTTTTCAGTGAGATTGACCAATAAACCATTTCGTGATACATTTTAGAAATAATATGTAAAGAGCATATTAGTTGCTCCTGAAATGATTATATTTTTCCTCATAAAAAACGTCATCATGTCCGTCCGTCAATAGATTAAGGCAATATAAAAAGAAACGTTTATTATTATTCAATATTAATATCTTGATCCATAACTTTATAAAAACGATTGACTGACTGCTCAAGTTTGAGATTTTGTAATGCGTTTCTTCCTTTTATGAGAAACATAAACAAATATAATTAACTAAATGGCTGTCCCAGGTGATGTGTTCATTTTTTAACATCTTTCAATTTGGTGTCATTGTACGTCCAAGCCTTCATCTTCATATTATGATGTCAATCCATAATTATTCATATATCCTCCTTGTCATAATTAAAATATCCAATCAACAAAAAGTAAATGAAGGACCTCAGAGTCACTGCACGTAGGCCATAAAATAAAATGAAGTCACTTAGTCTCCTTTTCATTCATATAAATGGATGGAGGCCTTCAAGTTAAGAGTTGAATATAATCATCAGAGGTCTATTTGAGCATTGCGAATTTTGTATAACGTTTTTTAAAGCCTCTCTATATAAATATATACGCATTTATTGATAATCATTCAAAACTTCATATCCCAACAACCATGCAAACAACAACCTCAACTATTTAAAGGGTTTTTTTTCCTTTCAAAGCAGTAGACTGCAAATGAAAGGATTCCCTCCCAAAACAACGTTATTTATTACCAGATACCAGAGATGAAGTTCTGGGTTGAGTGGGCTTTAACTAGAAGATAAACACAATTAAGTGAAATACCCATATTTTTGGCATGGGCTCAGCAGATCCCCTCATTAGAGGGAGCTGCCTCTTCTTAATATAGCCATTCAGAAGAAGATGATATCCATTTTAATGGCGTGATGATTTGCAGATAGCTGAGAGGAAAAAAGGAGTTTTTTTATATGGAAGAGAAAATCATTGTGAAGAGGTGGTGGCTGGTTGTGTGTGAGTGTGTATATAGGACTACTTCTACTTAGTTATACACACATATATATTTTTTGCATTCCAGACTTGTATAGAATGATGATGATTATTTCTTTTAGTGTAGGAAGGGCTTGAGGGCAAGGTTCTTTTTTCTTCTTCTTGCATGGTAGGTAAGAATCTTGAGAAGGAAAATAATAAGAAGAAAAAGACTCTTTTTTGTACAAGGGAAAACCGGAATGGAACCTCCACCTTCTTATTATTATACTGAGTAGATATACGATGATGGTCTCAGATTTCAAGCAGCAAGCAAGGAAGGCAGCAAGCAAAAAAAAGGCGCATTCTTGAGCCATAGGTAAGGAGGAGAGGGGGGCAAAAATAAGGAAATACTCTCCTCCTCCCCATTTAAGTTACTCATTACGCAACGTATAAGTAACTAAGTAAGTAAGGGGGGAAATCACACAACAACAACAACACTAAACTGATGGTCTGATGGCAGCAACAATAACAACAAGAGGGAGAAAAAGAATCTGATAAGCCTCCTAACTCAGGAGGAGAAGGACTGCCTTCCCCCTCTACCTGTAAGTGTAGTAGTAGTTGTACTCACCAGATAATAGAGTGGACAGGGCATTAATGGCGAGCCGTGCAGTGGAGTATGACTTTGGTAGGGCGTATTGTATGGAGAGATGGGAGATGAGATCCACGGCAAAGACCTGTTTCTCCAGGCAGGGCTGACTCAGAAGCTCTGGAACAAAGTCCAGGCAAATGTGCATGGAAGGCACTCCCGCCACTGTCACGGGCAAGAGCTCAAGGGGGTATCCCTAAAGAATAAAGAAAAAAAATAGTTTAGCATATCACATTAATATGTTATATATAGAGAAAAAGTCATAATAACCCTTCTCCCAGACATACATAATGATAGCTAAGTCTAAGAACTGTCTAGGAGCTACTACATACATTTAATACTATTCTAACGCTATGTGTGTGTGTGTATATATGTATATAATTTGCAAAAAACATTATTAGTTATATGACTATAAACACACACACACATATATTTATATAGACACTCTATAGTTTAGTTATAGTAATAATAATGGGAATAATTCAACTAGTAGTTTTTTTCCTTCTTTCCTTCTCCTTTTCCGTACGCAAGAATAAAAAGAAACGATAATAAAAACAAACATAAAATAATATATAACACAAGTCTTTTTCCCATATTAATAAAAATAACAACAATAATAATAATAAGAAGAAGAACAATAATAATAATAAATATATTACCATAAACTAAAGAATGTAATTCTTGAAAAACAATAATCAAAAGAATAGGCGCATAACCATATTTGGATAGAGGGGGGGGGGAAGGGGTGACTGCAGTTATGAGACGACTGCTCTTGAAAATGCCTGTTGTCTACCGCAACTATACAACTTTATTGAGGGGGGTAATTATTATTGTTATAGGGATTTTTTCACGGTCAATAGGAAAAGGATTTAAATCAATAATAAATAACTTTTGTATAATGTATTAGTAGCGTGAAAATGTGTGCAAAGGAATCAATGGGGATATTTTAAGTGATGTTGTCATGAGGATATATATAACAACAAAAATAACGCCTTTGACAGGCTTTTGGTAATGTCAAAGCAAAGGATATTCATTTAATAAAGTGTATCTTAATGATTTTGCTCTCTAAGAGATAGACGAGTTTCCAATTCATTATCTGAATCCACCCACAAAAATTACAGGCAATACATAATATTTGTATAAGAATGAAGTATCCTTTTACGAGAATAGCAAATAATAATAATAATGCTTTATCTCAATTCATGTTATATTTTATAGAAATAAACGATTAGAATCAATCTACAATAATTTTACTAAGTATTGTTTGGAACACAACATTCCTTAAGACGATTAGGTTTATATGAACACATACCCCCCCCCCCAATACTTTTTAGTTAATTTAGCTATAAGCAACGACGAATGTAGCATCCATTTCAAATCTGATACTGATTTTGTTACTTATCATGCTTACAAAAGGATAAATACTTGTTAGATGAGGCTTATATACTTAAAGCTATTTATCATATTGGAGAGTTTGAATAATTTTTGTATTGTGCTTATTGCAGCCTGAACTCGGAAGAGATCTTGAAGTAGTCATCACTTCCATAGCCTTCGAAATAATATTCAGTTATATGGAACATCTGTAAAAACATTCAATTTAATCATTTTTTGAGCCTTTTTACGTATATGAAGTAATTAAATATCCGATATACACTTATGTAGATAGCCGCCTTCAGTTTGTATTTTGGTTTCCCGAGCCCTGATGAGTGTACATATTTCTATGTATACACACAACACCAAAAAAAACCCTCAGATATGAGCCCATTAAATAAAATTAAGAATGATTGTACGAAAATAACCGGTTCATTCTTTTTCTGAGATTTTGCATCCTATGCAATGAATGCCTTCTTCCAACCTACGATTGAGACAGAAACTCAGAAAAGAGTCCATCATTCCATAAGATAAGTATTCCCCAAACTGGATCTTGATTTTCAGAGAGAAGAAGCATTTATCATTCCTAGCAATCAATACAAAATACTATCAATGATCAAGGGCTTCCTTCTGTATTAATAGGAAGACAACAGTAGAAAAAAGAGGGGGGAAACTCGGAAAAGAGTTCATTATTTGTATTTTTAAAAACATCAGAAAACTCGGAAAAGTCCCTCATTTCATTTCTATTAAATAAACACTCAAAAGAGAGTCCACGTTATTTGAGGTAAAAATATCAAAAATATCATTAGAGTAATCATTGAATGACCATAACCAGTTATTCCACGTCGTTTTCGCAGCTCAGTTCACATCATCAACATCATTTTAATGAGGGGGCCAGCCTCTTCTTTTCTCAGATGTACAATGTACTACATACATGGGTAGGTAAGGATGATTCCCTTTCGACGTATAAGGGACCATTGATTGGCCACTTCTTCTTCTTCTCTCCTCTTCTTCTTCTCCCTTTGATCTCTTACCATCAATCAGGAGAGAAGAAGGAAAACCAAGGGGGGTCTCTCTCTCTCTCTTCTTCTTCTTAAGGGCTTTGCAAACCCCTCAACCTTTTTGTTATTATTATTGTTATTATTTCACTTCTTTTTCTTCGTCTTAAAAACATAAAAAGCTCTTCCCCCCCCCCATAATAAAAAGACGACTTGACCGGGGAAGGTTAACAAGGTATGCAAGCAAGCAAGCAGCAGCATGCCTTAAAGCAAAGCAAGAAAGACCCACACCACCAACAGTCATCATTCTCTTCATCACAGGTGGTGCTGCTGACTCTGCTGGCTGCAGAGTGTACATTAGGAAGGAGAAAAGAACCCCCTAAGGATAACCTCCCCCCCCCCCCATTTCTTCTTCTCCCTACGTGACCATATGTGACTGACTGCCACACACACACACACTGAGAGGACGAAGAATAATGGCTTGTTTTTAGCATGTCCCAAGCTGAATATATATAGAAAGAGATGAATAAGACTTCATCTAAAGGAATTAAAGTAAAATAAAAAATGTCAAATATTTTTTGCATTTAATTATAAATGGGTCAAAGAAGAACATTAAAGGAACTCTGTTGTATGCGTGATTCATTAAGTAATGTTAATGCTGTTATTTTATTTTAAAAATGTGATAAAACATCATACGCCTGTTTACAACTCTCAAAATATATCAAAATATGAATTGAAAATAGATTTCAAGGTTTACATTTTAATGCTATATAATGCATATTTTATATATCAAGTCATATAGACAAAAATATCAACACCATTGTTAATGTTCTCTGATTATATATATTACATATTGGGTCAATACAATAAATGAGTCGTAATTATGGGGATGTACAAAGAGATGGATGATTGAGTGATAATTACTATACTGTAAGGAACTAAGCTACGTCGTGAAAAATACTCTATTGAATGTATATAATTAAGTATTGGAATTTTAAGCATTCCATTGGATTCTATTCATTTTATGGATCATGTATTTGAAATAAAGTAAATATAAAATTGTCAAATCATGTTTTTTTAAGATATATAAAATACGAGGTGTCCTAATATGGAATATAGAATAAAATGCATGTGTGTGTGAAATTAATAGAATATTATAAATTGTTATGAGCATTACAGTTGAACTTCTATCTATTAAGACTTGAGCTTATTTTGAATAGAATAAATTAAATGCGAATATTTCTTAACGATAAAAGATGAGGTTTTATAATGTGCCAAAATAGTATTATGAATGTGTGTATTATATTATATGAACCTGTCGCTTAACAAATAGAGACTCAATGCAAAATAATTAATAAATAATTGGAATTGTAAGCATTTCATCACTTAAATATATCATTATACTGTCCACTAAAAAATATAGGAAAAGAGCAAAGATTATTTATTACCTAATACGGCAAAGATTGATATAATGGGAAGAATAAGAGGTATGAATGGCTCGAGTAGTATTAATTAGGGGGGGGGGGGTACAAGAGTGATGAAGTGATAATCCTAATTCAAAAAATACTTCTTGTACCCATTATCAATCAATGTAATTAACTACATACTATTAAATCTTCCAGTAGAATATTAATATTTATATTATCGTTGCTATTAGATATCTTAGGTAAGGTTAATAATTAAAAAAGTAATTTTAACTTCACAATTGTGGGTTTTTCTTATTATTATGGGCTAATATAAGGAATCAAGGAAGAATATGAGGCCTATATTAAGGTATGGAAGCAAAGGTTATTACTCTGTGGTGCAATATTATATTATATACAAACAGTGTTGTTCCTAACGCGCGTACGAGTAATTTATTACTTAGTTATATTACTGCGCACTAACTAGAGGGAACAAACATATTAGATATTACTTTCAAGTAATATGTAATATCCTAATTACATATTACTTTTGTGAAAAAAATATTCGACAGGCATTTTGATGAATATTAATGAACTGTGAATGTATGTGACGTCACCCAATGGACATAATCCTGCTTATTGATAAAATGTACGTTAATATTGATATTTAAGACAGGGTATTCCATTAGACCCAAACACACAGAACACCTTTTTCGTTATTTATAGAGATTTTATCGTAAAGAAAATAAGTTCCTCAAAGCCCTCAGGCCCCGCATGTCGATTGAGGCTTTTAGGATTGAAACCCATCGCCAACCCTAATTAGGAATGAGAGGACCCCTAATTTACAATATTATACACCCCAAGCCCTCGGGTCCCGCCCGCCGTTATGGGCTATTATTTAGGGTTTAAACCCACCGCCAACTCTGGTTAGGTATAAAAGTAGTCCTTACTTTCAATCTCATACACCCCAAGCCCTTGGGTTCCGCCTGATGATATAAGCTATTATTTAGGGTTGAAAACCCACCGCCAACCCTATTAGGGGCCCTATTTTTCATTCAAATTCAGCCCAAGTCCTCGTGTCCACCTGTCCATTTAGTCTATTTTGGGTATCGAAGCTACCGCCAACTTTATTAGGAATGAGAGGGACCTATTAATATTATAAATTTTATCTAAGCCTGACTGAGGATAAATATCCGTATTTATCACTCTCATTATCCAAAGCCCAACAGCAGGCGGGACCCGAGGGCTGGGTGTATGATATTGAAAGTAAGGACTCCTTTTATACTTAGCCAGAGTTGGTGGTGGGTTTCAACCCTAAATAAAAGCCTATATCAGCAGGCGGGACCCGAGGGTTTGGGTGTATAATATTGTACGTTAGGGTCCTCTCATTCTTAATTAGGGTTGGCGGTGGGTTTCAACCTAAATAAAAGCCTATATCAGCAGGCGGGACCCGAGGGCTTGGGGTGTATAATATTGTAAATTCCTCTCATTCTTAATTAAGGTTGGCGATGGGTTTCAACAACCCTAAAAGCCTCAATCGACATGCGGGGCCCGAGAGATTGGGTTGGATAATTAAACCTATGCCTCTCATAATGTCAGAAGTCATTTATTTAGTCTTTGAATTCACCGACTTTATCATGTTTGAGCCATGTGCTCACTTTATAATAATGCAATAACATATATAGGATTATTATAAAAATGCAAACTAGGTTTGGTGAGGATTTTTACAAATCCTGTCTGAATTGCCTTTTCTTATTGTTTTGGAATGCTCAAAAAAGTAGTATATTACTCAAAGTAGTATATTACTTTTGAGAAGTAATAACTAAAATTTTAAAAATATTACTACGTAGTAAAAGTAGTATATTACATACTACTTTCAAAGTATTATTCGACCAAACTGTATACAACTAATAAATGGCATATTAGATTCACACTTTGCTACAAGTTATTGTTAGTTATATACACACAGAGCTGAGATTCGGTGTCAAAAACCACTTCTCTTAGGTTCGATATTTGCAAGCAAGTTGTGTCCAATCTGTATGTTTTCGTACATTTACGGATTGAAGGCGGTATGAATAGACTTTAAAAAATATCTACATAATATAAACGGGCTTTTAAGGCTCATTAAAAGTATTTGTAATAATTCATTTGTGAGTAATCGGGATAAAAAGGTTTAGCGCTCACTTTTCAAAACTTACAGCTACTGATACAATGCACATCATTCAGTTCGATCAAAATACAAAAGGATACATCGTCAGATCTACCCAATATTAATCATTAGCCACAGCCCCAGCTCTGAATATATATTCTTTTTAGCACAGAGCAAAGAAAATATACGAAGGTTACAAAGTCTATGCTGTGAGAAATCATACTTATTTAACATCTTTAACTAATTATAAAAGGAGTCAAAGTGATTAAAATGTGTTATTATAGCCGTATTGATGCAAAGAATATATTGTAAAGACAATAAAAAAAATATTCTTCTAACAAAAGATGGAATATTGTTGAATGTTTGTTGTTATGATTTAATGAAGTGATTGAACAAAGTACAATCAGCGTTGTCATTATACTCAACACATTTATAAAGAAAGGAAATACAAATAATATGTCACATTTTATACACGGATAATGGCATTAAATTTATATACTATATTTTTAAGCATTCAACTCAATATATCAGGCTTGCGAGCGTTCAGCTTTTTTGGTTTTCCGTTCAGCGTTCAATCGTTTTTTTGGCGTTCAATTCAGCATTCATTTTAGCGTTCAGTTTAAAAACCTTAGTTATAAAATATATTGTAAAAGGGTAAATAAGTCACAAAAGTGTAATATTATTCGGCACAAAGTGACGACGTTTTTTTCTCTTTTCAGACCATTCTGGTATGAATTGGCGATTTTTTAAATTAAAATAAGTTAAAAATATGTTCGCATTATGTCAGTAATTCTTATGCTATTAAAAAATTGAACGCTGAACGCCAGGTGTTGTTCAAGGCGTTCCATTCAGAGTCCATTTTTTTGGGCGTTACGTTCATTGAACGCCGTTCAATTTGGGGTTACATTCATTAAACGCCGTTACTTGGGTGTTCCATTCACAAGCCTATATATATATATATATATCGGGACTTAAAATTTTCAAGCCGGGCCGGGACATAATATATATTTTCGTTCCTTCGACATTCTGTAGTGAAGAATTTCCAAAAAGTGACGACGTTTTTTAGAAAAGAATCTCAACAAAAATTACGACATTTTTTATAGAAAATAATCTCCAAAAAGTTTCTGAAGTGATGATTTTTTAATTTTTTAATGACAAACGAAATATTGATGTCCCGGCCCGGTGTATAAAAAAGCCGGGACACTGGGCCGGGACGGTAAAAAACAGCTGGGACCCGGGCCGGGTACCCGGTCATTTCCTGATATATATATATATATATATATATTTAGAACATGGAATATCTATCAAAATGGTCTACAAATTGGCTTTTAAAGTATTTTTATCACAATAATTATTATCAATGAAATTCAGAGTAAAATATTTGAGTTACAAACTTGAAATACTTTTTATTTATGATCCTTATTTTTTGACAAGTCTTGCAAGTTTCCAGCTTTAAATACTTTCATTTAAATTCTTATTTGTTATTATTCTTTAGTAAAAAAAATCGAAGAAAAATATTATAGCACTGAATAAATAAAAATGCACATGAACAAAAAGTTAACCTTTATTATTATTGAAACGTTTCATTTTCCACAATTAAAACATTGATTTGATGAATATGAAATTAACAAACAAAAATGACAATGGAAGAATGACTACTTTTATTAGCTATTTTCCTATTACTCGTTAAGCTCAAGGATTCAAGGGCTCCTTAGCAGAACATTTAGAGCTATGAATATGAAGAACAAAATGGCGATGGACACATGCATGTTTGTCATAATAGTTATTAAGTTGCAGTAGAATAATTTAAAGGCTGCTTTGCAGAACATTTAGAGCTATGAATAGGAAAACAAAAATGGCGATAGAGCAATGATATATATAATAATGACTGCAGAATATTTATAGCATTAAAAATGGCATAGCACTTATTAAGTTCTATGAGTTTAAGGTCTGCAGAATCCTAAGGAGTAAGAAGTTTTTCCAAAAATAAGAATCATTTTGGCTTGCATGCCTCCAAGGAATTTAAATGAAAGGACCCTCGACATGTTGATGATGTTATCTTCAAGACAGCCAGCAACGGACTTATTCTCTCTTTCTCTCTCTCTCCCTCTTATTTCTCTTCTTCTTCTCTCTCTCTATATATACATGTCCCCCCTCCATCACATCTAATACAGCGTACATAACTTGGGGAGGATTCATCTGTCAGACGCCGAAGCTAACCGTTCACATTCCCTGCCCCCAACAACAACAACAAGCATTCCAATTATTAGGAGGAGGAGGGAAAAAAAGAGGGATTTTTTGGTCCACTCTGTAATAATGGAATAGGGGGAGAGAACCATCACCTTCCAGCAGCAGCAGCATTCCGGATGAGATCCCTCAGAGACACACACACACACACAAAATCGGCTTTTTTGAGCATAGAGAAAAGAAAGAGGAGTGGTGGTAATTACTTCTCTCGCATATGAATGAGATGGCAGAGAGAGAGAAAAGAATAAAAAAAGACCCACAGGTCTAAGAGAACCAACCCATCAGTTACTCTGACACACGACATAAATTAATCAGAGAGTTTGCATGAGATGAATCATGAGCAATTTCATGGTTAATCGGTTCCCTTTTTTACATTAAAAATAATAATGTGTACTTTCGGAGAAAAGTTTTACTATTCTTTTTTTTAACAAAAAAAAAGCAATGTTTTTGCCAAGTACTTGCATACTACTACATACACATGAGGGTTTTTTCCTTTAGTTAAAAACAGCCTGTAATTTGATCAGCATGCACGACAACAGTAGCAGAAGGATGTGTGAAGAAAATCATTGTATTTAACTTTGCCATTTCTGCCCTGCATATTTTTTTCATCGGGGTGAGGAAACAACAAGGATATTTGATTTATTTTAAATCAAAATAATAGTATTAATAAATAATATTAATCATAATAAGAAGTCTGAGGAAATATGAAACGCGTTGGCAGATTGCTGTCGTGTAGCATTTCCTTCTTCTCCATTGAGGTGGCTGTTAATTAATAGTTGTTTACTTAATTACATCAATCAGTGAGCAATGACAGAGTTAATTTAAGAGAATAAATCTCTTGAGATCATTTACCTCCCTGCTAAATAATAATAGTACATGAGTAGTAGGATGATGATGATTTCTTAATTCAATTAGCTTTTTCCTAAGACTTGCCAATTCATAGCTATAACGATAACAAAAAAGAAAAAGTCCACGATAAAGCATCCATTCTTTACATATTAATTGGGATCCCTATTATAGGTGGTTGGAAAGTTAAAGCAAGGCATGGGGAAATGCAGAGGCGGCAACCGATTGACATATTATTCATGATACAAACGTGAAGATTAAGAGGTTTCTCAAAATTTGAATATGTTAATACTTAATTACTTTTTACTCATAAAATTAAAAAGCTTTAATGTTTTGATGAAAATAGGAAGGAAAAAAATACAGTATTTTGGTCTTTTCAGCGGTAAAAACCAGCTTATTTCTTCGTAGTTTTGTTAGGGCAGTGGTTTATATAAATATATATCTATAATTTAAATGCTTAAATATAATTATAATTTACAAAATAAAGGCATCGGAGCAAAATTTATATTATATAGTTTACTCAAGTATATATATTTTGATGTTAAAAATATATTCCGTCTTGATCTGCACGACTTATATTGACTTATATTTGTATATCTCTAATGGCGCAAGGTCACTGGGTTTATTCTTACCTGGAAATGAACGAGTTTTGCAAGATGTGGATCGCTGATGAATGCCTCATGCAGATATGAGCAGACAATGGCCTGGATTTCCTTTCGGCCAGGTGTCCGTCTTCCTCCGTGATGTTTCGAAGCAGTGCTGCCTCCAGGAGTATCTGAATGGCAGCAGACTCTTGAGTGATGATGAGCGCCATTTTGAGCTCTTCTCTTTCCTGGTCGTTGGGGTAGATGGGGGCAGCGGGGTTCTTTTCGCAGGGGAGGAGGGGGTTGTTGAGGATGTGCTGGCTGAGAAGGGTTTTGGAGGCCGCAAGGGCGCCTCGGAGAATGTATATGAGGACTTCCAAGAGGGGTGCAATGCAGAACACTCGCTTGGAGACGCGGAGAGCGTGCAGAGGGTCGAAGACGAGGCCGTCCAGGTCGATGGGGGAGTTGCGATTGCTGTGCATGGCGTTTATGGTGTAGACCCAGAGCTTACGAGGGAAAACGGAGTTCAACTTGAACCAGAGTCGACGAAATAGGTCTGAAAGAGAGGTTTCATTGTGAAGGGTTTTTTTTTCGTTAGGGGGGGGGGGGGGGGTCGTTTTGGCTGATAAAATGACCACTGTTCTACTGCAAAAATATTCAATAGAATATAATTGGATTGAAATGAACAATAAATTATGAATATATATGATTATTATTATTTCCTGACCATTTTCAAACTCTTTATAAGAAAAAGACCTGATAATTTTTAATTCCATTGAAAAGTTCACCATTTTGGTTGAGATTGTCTTGCATATAAGTGAGTAACATGTAAAATCTGGTCAATTGTAGTATAGTATTGCTCTATTCGTTCCAATGTTTATATCACTAATATAAATAAATACGATCCTACATATTACTACCTCAGTCATAATATATATTTGTTAACGTTTCCCCTGTTTGATACTCCATTGACGCTAAGAAGTCATAATAAGAATAAACTTACTCAAGATCTGTCTGGGCACTCCAGGTTCCAGAAGTAGATGGATTTGTTGGGTCGTGATCCTTGCAAATGGCCAGAGAGCCCGAAGCGGGAGTTCCAGGAGCCTCTGGAGTACCAAAGTGGCTTTGACGGGAGAGACCTCGATTTCCGAGAATGCCTCCTCAATATCTTTTCTCTAAGGGGTTCCTGGCTTCTAGAGGAAGTCGATAGGTAGAGTGCCTCATCGTCCATCTCCAGCCAGTCGTTGACAGAGCAGAGATGGGGGTAGTGCGTGGAGCAGAGCCTCAGAAGCTGTGGGAAAATCCCTCCGAAGAGAGCTTCCTTGTTTTCAGCCGTTCGGAGAAGGAACTTGAGGGGTAGTGCGGAGAGTAGCTTTTGGGAATAGCGAAGCACCCTTCGATTCGAAACCACAATGGACTTCATGTATGAGAGTCTAACGCTATCATAGAGAAGTACATAGTAGAGCATGAGCATTTGGGGCGCAAGAGACGTGGAGGCAAAGTCTTCGTTTTTTAGACTCTTAAAGACGGCAGCCACCTCTGCCTCCGAAATGGGCTCGTTGGTTTGATCCACGGGGGGATTGGATGCAGGATTGGCGGAAGAGCTGGAGGAGGATCCTCGGTTGGAGGCCGGTATAAGGATGGAGTGACGTAGACTTCAATGAGGGAGGGTAATACGGGATGGAGCGGGGGCTGACTCGCGAGGATCTGCTTATAGATCCAGTCTTTGATGGGTACTTTGTTTTTGGAGAAGGCTCGGCTCTTGAGTAGCTGATGGATACAGTGGACGGGAAGGAATCGGAGTTACCCGCGGATAGCTTGTCAGTGACGGGGACTTTGATGGCGTGGGAGGCGACAACGTTTTCCGTAAAGACTTCCTGGGTGAAGATGTGTTTGATGCGTGTCATGTTGTTGTTTCGAATTGGGATTTTCATTCCCAGAGTGGTGCAAGCCAGCTCGGAGACTGCGGAGAACTGCTGTGAGTGAAAGTGAATGGCCATGAGGAGAAGCATTTCCTCCACGTTCCCGGCCTCCGACTCAAAGTCATCCACGAGCCAACGGAGCCAGGCTATGGCACTGCCTTCGTGAGAGCCCAGAAGGGAGTTGCAGGCAATGATCATGCAGAGTCCAAGCGTGACAAATTTGAAGCCAGCGGGAATGATGGGGACTTTAATCGTTATTAATGACATTAATTGCTCAATTTCTTCCTCCGTATATCTACAAAGAGAAAATATGCATTCATGTACATACATACAATAAAGCCAGGGTGAAATCTCATGAGTGGAAAAGGGAAATGACAACAATATATATTTGAATATGGAGTTTAACAAATTTAAATAGACATTTATTGCATTAATATTATTTTCAATGAAAAAACGTGGATTTGAATATAAACAAACTTTATTCCTTTAAGAGCATTAAACCATCGAACCTTGACATTTTTAATGTAAGCGATAAGTGAAAAAATATATCTACTGAACCTAATTGTTTGATTGTGTTCTTATAGTAGCCGTGACTCTTAGAATTTTTTTATCTATTTTCAGTAGTCTTCAATTTTAGTTGAGTCAAAAAATATTATTTTTGCAGAAATACCTTAAGAATAATGTGTTGAATAGTTTGAACTTAAGAGTAACTGAACATTCCAATGATTAATGAATTATGAGCAAGTAAAATATTAAAACAATAAAAACTAACATTCTAAATATTGCTTTAAAAATAATTATTGTCCAATCAGTCAATAATATGGAATGAGTTAAATGCAATTTTTCTTGTTTAATCCAAAATATCATTTTTTTCGGTTAAAAAAATATCTTTTAATTTTAATACAAATCTGGCTATATTTTTTTATATTTTAAAGATCCTTTTATGTCGTTTCTTTAGTGAATCTTATTTTATCATTATAAATTTTTTAGTCATGCAATTTGTCCAAAAAAAAAAAGAGCAAAGATAATTCATTAATATTAGCAGTTCAATGCTGTATATTCTGGATTATCTAGTTTTTGATTTTATTAAATAATTATAAGATTATTATGTTACCTTCCATAAATGAAATAAAAAAACTACATTTTGAAGGCAAATTTAAATTTTTTAGACCCCCCACTAGATAAAGGTTTCACGCACTTTTCATTTCCATATTTCATTTTCAATAGGAATAGAAAAATGAAGAACAAATGGGGATATTTTCTCTAATCACCTATGTTTACAAATTTAGGTTGTTGTGATGACGTCTCACACAGGCTGCTAACTGCATTCCTGGAAGAGTATTAATATAGCCAACCTATTAAAGAAAAGGAAAAGAAAGAGAGAAAGAAAGAAGTTGAAAGAGTGATTGACGTCACAAATCAACTATCGAACGTTATCCCTAATAATTAATACTTAGTTTCAACACAATTTAACTTATTTTTATCTCAGGCTTCATCTTTTCCTTTCGCCGCCATCCTCATGCTGTTACAAACTCTATATTTATCCTCTGTATTAAGTTTTTTTTTACCTATGAATAAACTGATTATTCCTATATTAAAATATTCCTATTATGAGATTTATTTAAATATACATAACTCAATCCTTTATGATGTATAAGTTAATGAAATAAGAACAATACTCAAAGTTAAAAGGGGCTCGGAGAAATGAACAACAATAGGGATAACGTTCGATAGTTGATTTGTGACGTCAATCACTCTTAACTTTTCTTTCTCTCTTTCTTTTCTTTAATAGGTTGGCTATATTAATACTCTTCCAGGAATGCAGTTGGCAGCCTGTGTGAGACGTCATCACAACAACCTAAATTTGTAAACATAGGTGATTTGAAAATATCCCCGAACAAATATCCATGACAAAAATATAATTTAAAAGTCGCGAAAACCAAAACAATAGGATCATTTTTATATATTTTAAATTATGCCAAATTTGTCCGTGTTAAAGGGTACATATACCTATATATAGCTTGAACATTTCATCAATCCAAACCTCCAAATATCTTAAGCAATCATTCTAATATGAATGGTTATATTAAATGAATAAATAATTTACAAAAACCTCATTGATAAGATCCTAGGTTCGATAAACTAATTTTAACGCATAACGCTTATTTATGTCCTGTCGGATGCAATTCTATCGAACCAAAAGGCAAAAAACCTAATAAAATAATAAAAATATACAAAATTGAAGAATTTATTTCTGAAATATTTTTTTAAAGATTTTTGAAAACAGGAGATTATCAGAATTGATAAAAATCCAATAAACTATTTTTATACATAACATTGAATTGGATTATAGCAGCTATGCTTCATTCCTATTTCCAGGTGAAGGCTTTTTATAAATCCATAAGAAGATTTTTCTTCTTCAAAATCATTAGGATATTTAATAAAGTTGACATATTTGGTTAAGTATAACAAAACTTCTTTCATTGAGGAAAATATTCTAGGACTATGTTAATAATTATATTAAATGTTATAAGATTAAAAAGCAAGTGGGCCTAAAATATACGCATTTATAAAGTATGGTAAATAGTGCATATGATTTATAGTATTAAAAAGCTTTATATTCCATAAGCATTCAGTTTTTTAACTTTGAAGTTATAAACAATGTTCAGTGATAGGTTTTTTAAACTAAGCAATAATTATAATATGAATGGCGATATTAAGCCATAAATAATTAATAAAAACCTAATTCAATAAAAAAATATAACATTTTTAAGAAGTTAATTTCCATATATTTATTTATAAGATTTTTGAAAACAGAGAATAATCAAAATTGATATAACCCAACATATTAAGGTAATTTTGAATTGGATAATGACAGTGATCATTCATTCACATTTTTGGTGTTATGAGCATCCAAGGCTGTATATAATTCCATTTTCAAAGCATATTTAATAAAGTAAACGTAATTTTGAATAAGAATAAGGAACTCCCTTACATGAGGAAAAATATTATAAGATTATTATATTAAATATATATTATAAAATTAGACAAACTCAGGCCTTTTTGTCTGCACTTAAAAAGTATAAGAAAAATAGTTGATATGATATATAGTGCAAAAAGCTTTATATTCCACAACCAATGAGTTTTTAAAACCTTGAAGTGATAATCAATGTTTCAGTGATAGGTACCTATTTCAAAACTTATTACATATAACGATTGAAATATATTTTTTAACATGTCATAAGCTTGTGATACAGGATAGCATTTTAACTTAAAAGTTTGATCTCGGATATAATTATCGCTCATTTTATCGTAATCCTGGTCATAATTAATCAGGGGGGTATCAAAGGCTGTCCCTCGAAATACACTTTAAAGAATTAATGAATAAAGAAACCCATGGGAAATATACTTTAATCTTAAATCATATCACTTTTTATAAAACTTCAGAGATTTCTTTTATATCATATTGGTTGGGATAACATAAGTTTAATCTCGCAACCTCATCAAAAAAATCTTCTTTTTTTGCCTATTTGGTTCGATAGATTGCAGTATATGACAGGATATAATTAAGTATACTAGCTTGTAAATTAGTCTATCGAACCTAGGATCTTCATGAGGTAGACCAAAAATGACTATCCCCTCTCAGGATTCGAACCTGCGCCCCCAATGTTGAAAGTTGAACACGCCTTAACGCACACGGCTATTGCAGCCCCTTACTTTTATTCTATTTTATAACCTTATTTTTCTATGACCGATAGTCAAAGTAGTGATCCAATTATCGACACATATAAGCATATTAAAAGTATTTTTTATTTGATCATGAGGAAGTCCTTATGCAATTAATATTATTATGCGGAATAGAAGGAATCCATTCAAAGTATTTGTAAATCCCCATGAAGAAGAAACAATTAGTATTTTTTTAAGATGAATTTCTTTTCTCTGAATTGTCGATGGGGCAGTGAAGTGAATCTTTGCACAAAATGCCAACTGCCCTTTTTAATATTTCTTCTCCTTTTTATTCACAATCTTTTTCTATAATGCCATCTTTTATTATCTCTACCAGACTTGTTGATTTGTCGCTTATTTGTAATTGACGAACGACAATAAAAAAAATCCTATCGCTCGTCGCTCGTTTTGGCGACAAAAAAATAAAAAAGATAAGTACTTTCCTGTTCATGGGAAAAATTTTGTTTCTAAAAAAATAACGATTTTTTCACAATGACGAGGGAAAAATTCCTTAAAAAAGCGTCGTCAATTTTTTAGAATGACGAACGATTCAATCTTAAAACGAACGATGAACGATAACTTTTGGTGAACTATAAATGAACGACGAACGCCAATTTTAGCGAACGCCAACAAGTAATATTGGCCAAAATTTTGTTTGTTTGAGAGTAGGATCCAAGAGTAGGAATTAATTCGAGTCTTGAGTCCAAGGCGAATCGAATTAACTGTCTTAGCCATTCCCTAGAAACACAACCACTTTAGGTTGGTTACTTATTCTACCTGGGGAAGCCAAACAGGTAGTGTCCAATTCTTAAGATCCAAGATAATAGTAAGATCTGTCAATTCTTGAGAGTTGCTGGGATCTGCTTTAGCTCTGGAGGATGTTGCTTAAAGCATTTTTGAGCCATCATTCTCTTACGACAAAAGAAATCACACTCAGCCAACATGTGATAGACATTTTCATCACTCTGCTGACAAAAAAAACACTCTCGAGTGAGAATTTGTTCGACATGACTGATGAATCTAAGAAAGTTTGAACAGTTATTATTTGTATTGGCCAACACCCCACCGTTTCATATGTATAAACTTAGGTTCCGAAATATTTTTGTGTGACGTCACATCTGGCAGAAAACATAAACAAATCACTTTTATTATCTATACTTACAAAAAAATAATTCCGTTCGTTCGTTTTCCCTGTATCTCCCGAACGGTTCATTAGATCTTGACAAAAATTTCAGTGAATAGTTTTGAGAGCTCAGGGAGTGTTTAGTAGTGGGGTTGTCAACTCGCGGAAAATTCGTCATGGACATGTTTATTTTATTCGCCAAAACGTTTTTTTGTCTTTTTTAAAATGGCCAGATTAGATTTTTCCAAATTTTCTGTGTATGAGATAAAGTAATGAGACGTGCTTTTGTTTTATTAAGTGTCTCCCGGAAATTCGTTTTTCTACATGTACTTAAAAATATAATTTTTTTTCTGTCCCTGTATGTCCCCCTAAATTTAACTTTTGTGGAAAAAACCCAACATTTTTTTATATTGCAACATCGTGCTAATCGAATTTTAATAATGCCTAAGATGGAGAGTGAAGTCAATACCCAGCCTTAAGGAATACAAACGGAAAAAATGGCAATGTCGATGAAATGACGACTTTTTTAAGGAACTACTTTTCGTTAGAACATAACATTAGCACTCTATGAAATGGCTAAAAAAAAATATCTTTTTATGATATTTTAAAATACCCAGCCGTAAGGAATACAAAACGGAAAAATGGCAATGAAAACCCAATGATAACTTTTTTAAGACTGATTTTAAAATGATAAATCCAATACGATGACATCACTTAAAATATTCGTGTAATTTCTTCTTTTTACGATGTTTAAATACTCAGCCTAAGGAATACAAAACGGAAAAAATGGCAATGAAGATCTTTGTCAACTTTTTAAGGAACTGGTTTTAATATGAAAAATCACATGCAAAGATTTCACTGAAATTATTCGTGTGATTTTTCTTTTGCGATGTTTAAATACCCAGCCGTAAGGAATATAAACGGAAAAAAATGACAATGAAGACACAATGAAAACTGTTGAAGGAGCTGATTTTAATATGAAAAGTCACATGCGATGACATAACTGAAATTATTCGGTGATTTTACGATGTTTAAAATACCCAGCCTTAAGGAATACAAAACGGAAAAAATGGCAATGAAGACTCAATGACAACTTTTTAAGGAACTTATTTTAATATGAAAAATCACATGCGATGACATTACTATAATTATTTGTGTTATTTTTTTTTCATTCCAGACTATTGTCAAGTTGGAAAATCCCGGGCAGCGCCGGGTAACATACGTAAGTATATAATAAATATAAAATACCTACTCACATTATCATAGTGCATCTTACTCTTACATAAAATGGCTTCAATTAATAATAAAAAAGCAAAATTTTTTTTGAGGATATGAGGAAATGTGAATATATTTTTTCAAATAATTTTATTGTAAATGGAAGGGTTGATAGGAACGACAACCTTGTCAAAAGAGTTTCAAAATCATTGTCAAAGGTGCTGTCGGTGCATTGGAAGCTATTAATAAATTTGCTAAAATCGTGCTCTAAAATATGAAAAAAATCGCCTTCAAGAGCAAAAATCTAGTCATAAAAAAGTTTAAGAGAGAGGCAAAAAATGAAACAGGGATTAATTAAATGATCCAATATATTATATACTTTTTTTCTAAATATGTCTGTAATTTTATGTAATATATGATTATCAACAGTATTTTTTTTGTTTTAATATATTTCGTTGGTTGTTATGCGTTGTATCATTTAATGATGGGAAAGTTTGCTTTTTTATGAAATATTTTGGATAACTTCAGCAAATTTAAATCATCAAAAATTTATGAGCATTCACAAAATGTAATATTTTTCCAATTTCTAATAGAATGTGATAATTAATTCCTTATGATCCAATTAAAGGCTAAATTCGATGATATTTAACATATTTTTACTTATAAAATAGACCCTCTTTTACCATTTGTGACGTCATGCTTATGAGGTAGGTTGCGTGGCGGTGTATTTTTTATACTTTCATTGGTTTTAAAAGCGTCCTACCTTACTTTTAACTTACCTTGTGTATTGGCCAATATATGTATTTTAAACAGATTTGTTGATCGGAGTTTTTTCTGATCGGCGATCAATAGATATTTAATCGCTGATCTTTTGATCGTAAGAAAATCACTAAAAATAGCGATCCGATCAATTGTAAAAATAACTAAAAAAGAAAAAATGTTTTTTTTTTGGAGATTCTTCTCTATAAAAAACGTCATAACTTTTTTTGGAGATTCTTTCTAAAAAAGCGTCATCTTTTTTTTTTGGAGATTCTTTAAAAAAAAAAAGTCATTACTTTTTTTTTTGGAGATTCTTTTCTAAAAAAAAACGTCATCACTTTTTTTTGGAGATTCTTATCGTTTATCGCAAGTTGGTTTTTGAAATTTTTTACCGTTTATCGCAAGTTGAAAAAAAAGTTATCGCAGAAACCACTGTATTACATAGCTAATTTTTTTTGTTGATCGCAATTAAATTGATCGGATCGCTGATCGGAAAAATCCTGATCGTTATATCGCTATATCGCAAAGAATTTATGATCGCTATTTTTGATCGAATCGCTATTTTTTTCCTGATCGCTCACAAGCCTGATTTTAAATGATGATTTATAACCTTAAATCTTATGTTGTATCGGTAGGGGTATCCTTCATATAATTAATCTTTATGGCATGGCCAAAATAAAAAGCAACGTACTTGAGTCCTCCAATTCCCCGAAGAGCAGTATACAGTCGAAGCAGAGATGAGCCTGAACCAATTGCCGCGTCGTCCGAAGTCCAGAATCAATGAGATCCTTGAGTTTTTGAAGGAGACGATTCCTCAGTGCAGAGAGGGCCGTGTTTTTCTTTTTAGAGCGAAATGAAGAGAGATATCCAGGAGCGTGAGGCTGGATCTGAGCCAAGCAAAATCCCTGGATTGAAGTAAAGAGAAATTAGAGTAATTAGAAAATGTATTACATAATGTATGGGGTTGAAGTAATAGCGTGAATATGTTTTGTTGGTCTTTAAAAAACTGCAACCTAATGCAGATAAGTAGAGATAGAGGAAAGTCCTATATTAGTAACGTGATTGGTTGAAAAAAACGGAGAGGGGAATATAAAAAACAATTGGTACTTTATGCTACATAGCATCACTTCATTTGCGCCTGTTGAGGAATGAACATCATTCAGGGAAAATAATATCATCCAAAAAAATACTAAAATGGTTATACATCTACTTACGAATCCATTCAATGGACTTTCAGTCCTCTTATGATTAAATGAATACAGCAACTCTTCTTACCAAGACAAAATGTTTGTTTTCATCACGTCTTGTCAATAAATGGAACGCCGCTCTGACCATCGGACTAAGAATAATAAAGAAAACAGTGTAACCCCCACATGAAAAAAACATGGTGATCGGTGAGTTCCCAAGAGAAATCTTATATCATCTCTATGGATAAGATAATCTTTGCTTATTGAACTAACATCCTCACAAGTTAATGCATGTTTTATTATTTTTATGAGTAGCATAATTGAGCTAAAATGAGTATTTTAACGCTTGTAGCAGAGTCCTTCTCTCTGCTCCTTTATAATTTTGATTATATTTAATTAAAATTTGTTAAATAGATTTAATATTTGTAAAAAGATATAAAGGAATACCTCTAATGAAATAAAAAACAGTTTAGACTAGATAACCAAAGGTGTTAGACCTTCAATACCTTTTGGTTACACGCTCCAGTAAGTCCATTTTATAAAATAGAAAAACTCGAGGCCTCTAATAATTTAAATTGCATACATATGTAATGAGATAAAAATTCAAGTCAGTACTTATAAAGACAAAACAAATTCAATGATCAGTTTATATTTATTTAAAGAAATTGTCTGAACTTCTAGGAATCTAAATTGCTTCTTAATGGACCAGATGGAATATGATCTATTCAATAGTAACGAAGACCCACTATATCATACTTATGAAAATACCTAATCTTATTCATATAAAGTCCATCTTTCGACTTTCAATTAATTTTAGAATTATGAAGTATATTTTAATATCTATTAGGGGTGCGAGTTATCAATTATATATTAATGTTTCATTGTGTCGACTTTTAATCGATTAATTGTAACAAATGCAATATTAAGGGACTGGTTTATGTTGTGTATTGAGATAATAAATGTATCTTTATTGTTATGGAAAAAATGCTTTGAAAAAGAAAAAAAAACTCATTGGCTATATTCTATAGATATGTATTTTCAAATTTGTTGACTTTTAATACTAAATCTGATCCCTCCCATGACGTCTTTGTCTATTTTTCATATCCAAACGTGAGGAATGTATGTTCCGCATAGAGAAATAAAGACATATAGAGCTTATTGGATTCTTCAGAGGAATACGTCATTGTGTCTAATATAAACAAACTTTTATTTCTCTATGATTAACTTACATGACGTTTTTACAAATTGCTTTGTTTATATTGGGCACATGCGACAGCTGAACGATGTTTCTCTGTTTATGAAGGGAATAAGCGTTTTTATTTTATGATGTTCCGGATTTAAAAATCGGTTAAGATATTGAAGTTTATAAACATACAGACAGAGTGCGCCTGTCGATTAATTGGAACGAAAAAACTTTAATCGATTAAAATTTTGTCGATTATTTATCGTTTTTTTGCATCCCTAATAACTACATATAATTTTTTCAATATGTGTCATATTTTTTTGGTCCTTTTCATTAATCTTTCAAATCTCGTATATAGTAATCTCTTATTTAATCAAGCATTCTTGCTTTGTGAATAATATAAAATAAAAACATGGAAACTTCTTGTTGAAATCAGAATCGTCGTTTGACTTTTTTTAAAGTATATGTGCGGTAAATTTTTTAGGGATCGAAATAGAGTTACTAGAATAGCGATATTTTAAAATATTGTTTAACCAATATAAATATTTTTTCATAGAAACATCCAAATATTAGAATATTTTTGGAGGAAAATAAAAATCCCTTTAAAATCAAAGGTGGATATCTAAACTAAGAATATGACGAGTATTGGCCTCGACCATAGCTTTTTGTTAATGAAATAATATTATCTTTGAAGTAAAGATACCAAATAACAGAGAGAGCTTATTGGATTATTCAGAGAAGTACGTCATTGTGCCCAATATAAACAAAAACTTATATTTTTGTGACCAAGTTACGAAGATGTAGTATAATTTACTTTTTTATGTTGGGCAATGTGACAGTTGAACGATGTTTTCTTTGTTATTAAAGGAATATCTCTCTATACGTTATATTCTATGATATAAAATTTTTCTAATGATCAATCAGCTATATATAATATATCTAGAATACTGTTTATGAGATCAATACCAAGAGAGATTACATTGAAAATTAATATATCTCCGTCAATATTAGAGCTGAGAAACGTCATGATCCGTGGGTCAAAAAATATGTTACACTTTGGATTCCGTAGCTTCATCAAAATCTATTTCGCCAATCAGTTACAAGTCACAGCATACCTGAAATGAATGGAACCAGGTCATCCGATCCACCTTCCAGTGTAGATGCACGGCCATCCTGGTAGTCGGCACCTCTCAGTGCACTGGCTCCGTATCGTTAGGCTCATTGAGGGTTCATCCTGGACAGTAAAGTAAGAGCAAGTGTTCGCCTGGGTCCTCTTCCTGTTTCTCTCCGTTCCGCACGGCAGCGCAGCGGTCACGTCCCGAAGGAGTCTGGCTGATTGGCCACGATGTGCGTGATGATGCAGGGCCCGTATTTAAGTCGAAGGAGGGACTCGGAGACTTCTGGAGTCAGAGAGAAGGTGCGGAAGCTCGGCTAGGGCGATTGCAAAGAACGGTCGCAGATCTCGCTTCGGTACACCACGGTGATTTAAAAGCTCAGAGCAGGAGCCGTCAGAGAGAAGGATCTCCTTGAGGACCAGTCGGAGACGACCGTGTGGCGTCCGAACGCTCAAAGTCCATTGTGGAGTCCGGAGAGGGAATGACGGCTAGAAATTATAGAAAGTTTGATTTTAAATTGGGTATACAAAAACTCATAAAAACATTATAAATAGTGTACATACAAAGTGCCTGTTGACTAAAAAAAATAAAAAGATAAAATATGTTTCAATCAAATATATAAAATAAACGACACAAAAATAATATGTAAATTATTTTAAAACATATATACAAAAAATAGAATGCATTGTTGTTCGTTTCACTTTATCATCCAAACGATTAATTAGATATTGACAAGATTTTCTGAGAGTTATTTTAAGAGCTGG
>CP045900.1:10728118-10751233 GCA_013387185.1 Caligus rogercresseyi
AATCCAGATCTTTTATGTCATACCTGGCGAGAGGGGTCTCTAGGAGATGGGCCCCCGATGGAGATATGATGCTCCTCTAGACAAAGTAAACTATGGCTTCCAAAGCCAGATCCTAATGTATTGAGACGATTGATTGATCTTAGTCGTGAATATCTATATATTCAAATACAAATAATAACTGATCATAACTTCAATTCGTAATCTAGGATCTTATCCTCAACAAACAAAATGAACGATATTTTCCCCATAACTCCTTTATTTAAAAGTTTTGTTGTCCAGAAATTTCGTATGTGAATGAACCATATTAAGAGCCTGAGACACCGTGGTTCTCAACCTTTTAAAGCTCTATTTAATTAAAGCGTTAAAGTAAAGTAGCGCATGCATAACATAAAATTATTCCTTTTTTCCCAAAAGGAATTGGCAAAATTTTAGTTCTTCTTTAGTCCGTAAGGGGCGCTTTGATGCTAGAGCTCTTTGAAAATAGTAACAAAGTCTTTCTATTTTTTATATTTGGAGACGCACAATGTTGTAGTGATTTGATATATTTCAAATTATCAAACTTATCCCTTTACCGTTTTAAATAGGTTGTGACGTAATTTCGTGGACTAGCGAAATCTAACGTTAAAGAAAATAACCAAAATTTTGGCCAATTTTTTTTTGTTTACTTTTTCATTGCATGCGCTACTTTACTTTAACGCTTATATTTAATGTGCATACGTCCTCTAAAAAAACACGCTGAACAACATCTCGATTAAACGTAAGTCAGACAAATACTCTTAATCATACTTTTCTAAATTAGGCTATTGCTTTTTTCAACATTCATGAAAATAATTGACTTACCATTATATCAGCTTGTGAACGGAACGCAAAATTGAACGGCGTTCAGCTGAACGCACGTTCAATGAACGGAACGCAACTTTTTTTTGAACGCTGAACGTTGAAACCAAAAAAAAGAGTTTTGCGTTCAGCGTTCAATTTTTCCCACTTTTCTTTTACTTTTTTTAGGAATTTCTTTTTAAAAAAAGAAGGCATCACTACGCAGTACTTTTGTTGGAAATTCTTTCAAAAAAAAACAAAAACTCATCACTACGCAGTATTTTTTTGGGAAAATTCTTTAAAAAAAAAAAACGTCATCACTACTCAGTACTTTTTTGGGAAAATTATTTTTCTATAAAAAAAAAACGTCATCACTACGCAGTACTTTTTTGAAATTATTTCTAAAAAAAAAAACGTCATCACTACGCAGTACTTTTTGGAAATTCTTTTCTATAAAAAAAAACGTCACCACTACTCAGTACTTTTTGGGAAATTATTTTCTAAAAAAAAAGTCATCACTACACAGTACTTTTTTGGAAATTCGTTTTTAATATTTGAACGCTGAACGCAAAAACATTGAACGGAACGCTGAACGGAACGCTAATTTTTTTGAACGCTGTTTGCAAAAAAAGCTGAACGCTCACAAGCATTATATTCATGGGATCAACAGCCGAAACGAATGATGTTCATGCACTGCTCAACTTATATTTCATTTGAACAACCCAAATAAAGGCCTGTTTGAGACTTGGATGTTCTATAATGCCCGGTCGGACACCACATTATTTAGGGTACTTATAATATGGAATATTTAAAACCTTACAATACCTCTTGCGACCTCATTTTGGTGCGAAGGGCTGCTTTAGTCTTATTAACTCAGAGGGATGAATAAATGATCTTCAACTCTACGACAAACTGGTATAAAAAAATCTTCGCTCTTGACATCAATCTACGATATAGTCCTAAGATCATTAAGTTCGATGTATATTGAAAAACAAGGACCTTCCATATTGCCAAGAGCGCTGACTTTTCGCTTGCCGGCGATTTTTAATGACGTCACAGCAGCAACAATAACATATTTTAATGTTTTCTTCCCGCTATTGTCATTAAAAATAATTTGCTATTATATATTTTTTTTGATACGCCACTCATATAATAAGACTACTGACGTTTGATTGAAAACATGAGATAAACATCCCTTGGTTTCTATATAATTTTATTAAGTTAATTTAAGATCCATATCATAAATACTGAATCAACTCTAATCCAATTATCATCCACTTCTTTTGATTTATGAAAATAAAATAAATCCTCAATAAACTCGCCATAACATGTATTCTATATTCAATTATTTGAAAGGGCAAATCCCAATATAAACATTTTATTATAGCATCTTTAAATAGACTTCTTCTTAAGTATATATTTATATATAAATAAGCTAAAAAAGAACTCCAAAGAAGCAACCTGGGCCTATAGTATAATACTATTTACGTTTGAGCCTCAAGCAAATCCCAGGAGTTTACAAAAAGTAAGTCCATCCGATTTCTAATTGAAGGAAAGACAAAAGACTAGTAGGTGTTATAAGAAGCGCACTTCATGTGCTGTTTCTTTTTATTATGTTTATAAACATTTAAAATAACAATAATAAAAACAACAACAACAACAGTATGACCGCCTGTCCCTACCTTTTTTGAAAGGAAAAGAAAGGGAAACTCAAACATGAATGAGAGAAAGGACTATATAAACACTTAAAAGATGAATATGGAATAGAGAAACATAAGTAGAAATTATGACGTCATTGGATTAATATATATAAAAACTGAAATAAAATTAATAAATAACTCAAGTAAAACGAATATACAAATGTAACAGTCAAGCGGTTCAAAAAACACAAAAAAGGAACATTATTATACGTATCGACGTTTTTGGTGCTTAGGATGCACCTCTCTTTTTAAGCCGCATGTTCCATATTTTTATTGTAGTATTGTATTATATGTATTTAATATATTTATTGAAACTTTTTGTCTACCGTAGGTTGAAAAAATAAATGATGGCCGCAAGACTGTAATTAAATAACGCGTCTAAGGGATTTAGTGGACATTTTTAATCCAATGACGTCACATATTGAATATATTTGCATTTATCCGTTCCCGAATTCTTTCTTATTCGTCTTTAATAAAAAGAAACAGAAAGAGAAATCGGCTAGGTAAGAAGGAGGTTTCGTGAGCCTTTATATTTATTATTATTATGTCTGTATGTTCCAGTTCTTCTTCTTTTTTTCTTGTTCTTATTGTAAACTTTAAGTGTCTTCCTCGTTCCAGGCTGCCGCTGTCACTCTGGAGGGAAGGAAGGAAAGAAGAAGAAGGAGGGAGGGTGAATAGATGGGATGAGGGGATAGGGAGGAGCAGACGCAGGGAGAGAGAGTGAGACTTCATGAGTGAATTATTTCTATATGGATGTATGGATGGACGTATGTATGTATGTCAGTTCATTGAGTTAATATTGATCAGAATCCACTCAAGAAGGATTCCTTCGGTTGAGGATGGGGCTACTTCGTTGAGCTGAAGGGATGGATTCCTTCAAGGCCATGCGGCGGCGGCGGGGTCACAGCCCGCTTTTAGTCCTTCTAAGTGTCCTTTGGGCCCCAATTTGGAGTGCCCCTTTGTCGAGTGAAAAGAAATTGGAGGTTGAAGATAGCCTTGCTCTCAATGTGAGTAGTTCTTCTGAGGAAGGAGCAGGAGTCTGGTCCTTTGGTCTGGAGGCAGAGTCCGTGTCGGGTGAGAGCCTTCGTCTGAGCTGGGAGTCTCCGAGCGGCCTGGAAGT
Source organism: Caligus rogercresseyi (assembly GCA_013387185.1). Taxonomy (NCBI): domain Eukaryota; kingdom Metazoa; phylum Arthropoda; class Copepoda; order Siphonostomatoida; family Caligidae; genus Caligus; species Caligus rogercresseyi. The sequence goes on from CP045900.1 coordinate 10,731,755, forward strand.
CCCTCTGAAGGGCTACCGTGTCTTTTATCAGCATGAGGACTACAGCGAGGCGAGCTCCTTTCGGACTCTGGAGGGACCCCCGGTCAACATCTCACACCTAGGTGAGAACTAAGAGGAAAACGAAGTCATCATCATCAAGGAGATCCATCCTATCAAGACATTCAGTCATTTTGAGACGCCCTTTTTAATTTAACTCTTTGTGCTTCATTACTTGGATTAGATAAGAGATCTATTCACATCATTAGTAGATGGAGTCTTATCCATATGAATAGACCCCCTCTCTTTTGTTTATGAAGATGACAACCTGGACCACTTTTTACTAATAATATTATACTACATACATATGGAAGTAAAATCAGTAGATATTAGCTAGCGTAACGAAAAGGACCTTACACAATAAAATAATTTTATATCTTAGGCTAATCATAGATTTTAAGAACTTGTGTCTATGTTTTAATGTTAACCATTATTATCTAAGTCTCTTACCAATGCAATTAAAAATAGTTGACAGCCCTATTTTTTTTACTCTTATGATTCGATTGAAAGGCAATATACGAAATACGAATAAACAGTAATATTAGCTCTTCTGGTTTTTAAATTATTCATTTTAAACTTTTATAGTTTAGTATGATCTTATTTTTAGTCTACTACTTTAAACCATTTAAAAGTGATTATATGGCACTTTGACTATTTTCTCCATTACTTATTTTATTTATTCCAAAATTATTAAGTTTTCATACAAGAGAAATGACAGCTCTAAAAATGATATATTACACTTAACTTGATTTTTCTGAGTTTGGTACAAAAATCAATTGTTATAATTGCATGTTCTATCAAATCAGAGATACTTCATTTACTAATGAGTTTGAAAGCAAATGTTTTTAGTGTCTTGAGCATCTAACCTGTGGACTTATAAGGAGTCAAGTTTAGCTGTCAAAATCTAAAACAATTTATGAATGATTTAAAAATATAAATTATGGCTCTGAAAGATAAGCATGAACTTTTATCAATATTTTTGTACAAGTAGTTTTGTCTGATTTCAACATTGAAATCCACTCGAAGTATCTCTGCCCCTTGATCCTATAATATCACATCATAACAGTCAAGTTACCATTCAATATTGACAAAAAACACTTTTTGGCATTCAAAGCAACATATCCTAGTTTTGGTTATACAATTAAGCGTTAAAGTGCTCATTTAGATCATAATTGATGTAATTTTATCGAACCATAAAGGGGCAAAAAAATATAAAGAGGCAAAATAATGTATAAAAATAAATAAACAAAATGTTGATAAATTTCAAAATCTCATAGTATTTTTTAAAGAAATGTATCACTCAATTTAATAAAATATTGTACAGTTTTGAAAAATAGAGTAAATAGTTATAAATTATCCATCAGGCAATTTTGAACTTATGATTCCACTTATAAAATCGGAGAATTCTGTATAGTTTTCTAGTCAATTTTAAAAATATCTATATTTAAAACATTTTTGGTTTTTTCATTTTGCTTTGTATATATATCTGGCTTTAAATTTCAAGCCACTTAAGGAAAGAAATACGGCTCTTCAAAGGTTTTTATTTTCCCCATCTTATTTTCAAATTTCAAATATGTAGTAGGAGGGATAACTATATTCAAAACACATTATGGTCTTCATTATTTTATTGTTGTTGATAATTGCCATTAATTAGTTCTTCATAAACTTTCACCATTCCCTCATTTTCAAGGGGAAATAAATGTCCTTGTGTAATATGTGAAACAATAAAGTATTCTCACAAGGAAATTGTTTTCTTAACGCAATCGAAATTTCTAATTACAATGTAGACATTTGTTATTGATCATTTGAATTGTTTGAATCCAATCTTAGCCTCCTATATTTCATCATACCATATTGACTTTTTATTATAAAAATATTTATCTATTATTGCTGCATACAAAATCAAAAAAATATAATAATAAAAATCTGCCTCTGTAGCTCATATACTAATTATTAAATTAATAAATATCCCTCCTCTGAAGGAAAAAAAGAAAAAAATCAGCAAATGATATATATATAAACAAACTTCTCGCCCAAATATGTTTCACTTAATACATTTTAAAATAACTATAAATAAAAGGTGTTTCAACACATATAAATTAAATAAACTGAGTTCTACTCATGTTCAATAATAAATAATAATAAAAATCCTTCCATGTTGATATGAAATAGTTTCAAATTTGCTGTCCAGCCCTTTAAATTTAACTTGTTTAAGTGGTCACTGTTTAAAGCGCTTACTCGTACATAACGGCCACGTTTCTCTAACCGACAGTTTTTTGGGTTTCGTCGAGTAGTTGCTATGTACTGGTTTAACTGCATATATTTAGACACTACATATCCTATGGCCATTTCATTTATTAAATTCATGTATTTTCCCTACTCTGATAGTAAAATGCCGCATATCATTCGACTTATTCAAAGCATATTTTTTTCTTCAATTAGACTATTGCACTCTATTCTTAAAATATATATTGAAAATCAATCAAAACAAATACATGAATTTTTGAGCTTATGACGTCACAGCTCCATTCATCTATCTCCAATGAAATGAAAGCATTGTGTCTCTCCTAAACCTTGACCTTGTTAGTTGGACCTTGGGAAATCTTAGGAATGACGTCATCTAGTATGCAAATCATTCATCACGCCAAAATATTGTGGATTTCTTACTCTCTTTAATGTCCTGAAGGTTAAATGAAATCAGAGCGATTTTTATGTATCCATAAGAAAGAAATATGTATAGAAACTTGTCAAACTTTATATTTATTTAATAAAAAAATACGGAATAATCTTCAATAAGGGTTGTTTGAGTTTTAATAGCAAAGATTAAAGGTTATTGAAGGCCATGTAGAAAATATACATTTGTAATATAGTTTCTTGTTACAATGTATATATTACTTATTTAACTATGCATTTTCGTCGACACTCCCTGAATCATTATATTTTCCATTTTTGCTTCAAATTATCATTATTTGTTAACCTAACGAATAGCATATCCATTTTCTCCATTTTTAGAGCCCTATTCTCAATACACTATATGGGTGAAGGGTCTCATCGAGGATGAATCTTCTTCGTCAGAAGCAAACAAGGACTTTGATAGCTTCTTCGAGGAAGGAAGTGGTGGCATAGGAGGGGATCTCCTCGGTGACTTCTCCTCCTCATCTTCCTCTCAGGAAGAGGTCCTTCGTGAAACGGAAGAGTCCGAGTCCATAGTGATCACAACGGACGTCCGGCCCCCGGGATCCCGCTTCTCAACAACGCCTCCTGCTTCGGGAGCCATAAAATATGGATCAGCTGGAGTCGGCCGCGGAATTACTACAAGGCCGTGGACTCCTATATTGTGTACTACCGTGAGCTTGTCTATAGTGACGACACACTGCTCTCCTCAGCTCAAAGCACCACGGGTCGCTTCCGACACTTTGAGGTGGAGGCCAGCTACGAGGATGAGGAGTCGGTGAGATGGCTGCTTTGAATATTCTTGTAGTCCTGTGGGCTCATAATAAATATATTGAGGGCTTGTCCAATCATATATAAAGACGAAAGGGGAGTTGAAGGATATGATTTTATTGCTGAGAGGATCAAAACATGAAATATTTTGAATTGTTGCTTATAAATATAGTAATAATTAATCGTAGGCTCCCTTTGTTGAAAAAATTAAAATAAAGCGTATATCATATAAAACTTGCCTTAATATCAAGTTTAATGAAGGTTTGTCATTGTTTTGATCCTCTCATGTTCTTGTAATTTCAATATTTTCCTTCCTAGTAGCAGTATCAATATAGGAATAACAAAAAGGCTGTTCTCGCAAACTCATCATTTAACATGATTTATTCATTTGATATCATTGTTTTCTACCATTTTTCTATGTCCGATAGTTGGAGTCATGACCCATATATCGAATAAATACTCTTGTGGTCCAGTGGTTGCTATATTCAATTAATATTAATGGTTGCAATAGGAGGATTTTTAATTCAAATTCATTCAAAGAAGGATTCGACAATGATGTCATGGATGTATGCATATGAAGAAGAGACAATTAGTATTTGTTAGGATGAACTTATCTCTCTGAATTGATGCTCAACAGGCGCGCGAACTGCTTTTTTACATGAGAAAGTATTTTGTTTACAAGAAATCTTCAATAAATAAAAACATTGTTATAATGCTTAATGAATACAGTTGATTCATTTTTTTCCAGTTGATTATTGACCGCCTGGAGGCAAGCGAACCTATGCCATTCGCGTCCAGGCTTCCACTCAGAGCATCCATGACGGCAACGTTTCCTTTAGAGGTGACTTTTCTCAACAAATGCTCGTCTACCTTCCCCAAGAGGATTGCCAGGAACCTCCCGTCCTGGCCTTTGGGGACGAAGAAGGAGAACTCTCAGCAGGAATGATTGCAGGAACCATTTGCTCCGCACTCTTTCTTCTCCTCGCCATTGTGGGATTCATTCTGTGGAGGTGAGGAAAAACCTGTGGATATTAAACAACATTTGATCCTTGATGAAGATCAAATTGAACTCAATAAGAAATTATAAATCATTCCCAATTAATTTTATGATAAAATGCCATGATTTAGGGTACATAAATTGATTTCCAATGGATCGGCAAATGTCCAATACTTTTTTAAGGTCTTTATTTCACTTGTAACTGCGGTAGAATTGTTTAAAAATAATACATACATAAACATTAAATTTAAAATTAGACTACCTGCCAAAAGACCTAGTTGGAATAAGGACATATCAAAGTGTTAAACAAGTTTCATAATATAAATACTAAATAATGTTGACAAGTTATAAAACAAAATATACCATAACATAAAACATAACACTTAAACAAAATAATAATAATAATAATCTAAAACTGTGGGTTGTAGAAGGAAAAATATTGTTTCACAATTTTCTTTAGATGGCTGAAATATCTTTAAATATCTGTTCAATAATTCTAATATACATAGATATCAGTCACTATATCTGATATCAAACTGTATATGTAATATTGTCGAATCTATCTACAGAGCTAAACAGGAAAGAGTCTTCAAGACAGTAAATATTAGATAAGAAGGCAAAATAATCATTTTTATAAATAACAATTACAATGTGAAATTGGCAAAAAACATAAAAAAAGTTTTTTTAAAGCCATTATCCATGAAGCCTCTTTTCACAGTTCCCCCATTGATAAGCATTTAAAATAAAATAACTGGGTTGAGTCTATTCTCAATCCAGTTATTTAATTTTAAATGCTTAGAAAACTAACATTTATAAGCAGTATAAGCATCTAAAGTGTCGAAAAAGACGGATTTGTCCCATGTAGTAAGGATTTAAAAAAAATATTTAACTGCAAACATAGTTGATGAATTATAAACATCAAAGCCCAAATATGTCAGTTCTTTCCCCTCTTCTGGCAGTAAGTTGTGGCAGCTATTGAGTTATTTTTTTAAAAGAAAAATTCTAAGTATTTGTCAGATGGGTTAATTGTCAAGTTTGAAATACATATTGTTGTACCGGTGCTACAGAAAAATACCACCACAAATATTAGACTACATACACACTCCATGAATTAACAGACTTCATTTTTTGTCTCTTTTTAGACAATACTTCAAGGCAGCCTATTACTACTTGGACGGTGATCCTCCTCGCGTGGTTGCTCCCGTGGGCATTCCGGACTGGGAGGGAGAGCCCGGGCCCGACGGGGAAAAGGGTCCCATCTCCGTGGACAACTTCCAGGCTCATGTGGCCAAGCTTCATGCTGACTCGGACATCGGGTTCTCCAAAGAGTACGATGAGATTCAAAAGTTCTCCTGTAACAGTGTCAATGCCACACACGAAAACTCCTCACATCCGGACAATAAGTGCAAAAATCGATATCTAAACATTGTTGCCTGTGAGTGGAAATCTCTTTTGATGCCAATATATTCTTTTTGTGTTGTTTATAAGTGGTTAGTTAGTTAAGAATTTATTGCTGTCTTACCATAGTACATACAAATATTACAATTATACATTGATAAAAGCAAATACATACATACAGCAAAAGAACACGACCACACATAGGGGTATATGTGCTACAACAGCAAAAATGGATATTGAGTATTACATTATAGAAATTATTTTATAATCTACTTATGAAGCAATTAAATTAAAGTTAGAATCAATAATTCGTTGCATCTTTTTAAATTTAATAAAACGAAGATCTTCATCCTCTTCTTGCATGACTTGGTATCTCTCATATGAAAGCGATGGGCATCTGTTGATTAGGTGGTCAGCGGTTTGGGACTCCTCCATGCATATATTACAAATGGCATTTGTGTTTTTCCATTTGCTCAGATGGGCCAGAAATAATCCATGGCCTGTGTAGGCTTGAACAAGTACTTTCATGTGGGACGTGAAAGTTCGACAACCTTTTGTTTATAAGTGGTATCTGGAAGTAATCGTCTATGAAAAAAGTGTTATGTAAAATTGTCCTAGAAAAATGGTATAAACATAAATGAAAATAAAATAACAATCAAAATAAATATTTATTCAAATAATTTTCTTTTCAAACAAATCATTTCTATATTAAATATTAAATTTAGATTTAAAAAATAACGTTTTGATAACATTGAGATGCATTTTGTCACTCAAATGCTTCCCTGTCATTGTATTATGACCGTTTGTTCGTATGGAAATATTTTTTTCCTTGAACGTTTTTTCCTATTGTACCCCAATGTATTGGGCCAACAAACATACTTAAAACTTACTAAGGGGACGTTCAAATGTAGAAAAGAAATAGAAGGCAGTTGTTCTTCTCAATTGAAAATATGGCAAATCAATAGGTCTACTAACTATTGATATAATTACCGATCTAACCTGCTTTCACACTCCTCTGGGAACCAGGTTAATATTTCAATCTTTTTATAAGCTTTTTTATATAAATTGAAAGGCAAAAGCACTTAATAGCTTGTATGACTTTTAATCTCAAAACCTAATTTCTGATGTTTTGATTTTCCAATGAAAAATCCATCACGTTCGATACTATGGATATCTATTTGTTCAGGGTCTTATTTAAATAAAATAACGTCGAAATTCTCCAGAAATGAAATATTAAAAAAAAAATATCGTATGTATGTTTATTTTTTAAGACTTCCTTTCATCGAGTGATCTCCTTACTGGAAATGATCTTAATCATAAGCACCTTGTGGTCATAAGCGGTTTACATACTTATACTCTTTGACCATCTTTTTTTTTTTTTTATTAATTCAAATGTTTTCTAAGATTTCACAAGTTTTGATTCCATATTTTCATTCTTTATATTGATTTAATATGCATTTTCACATCTATCCATGATTTCTCCCTCAGATGATCACAGTCGCGTCCAACTGGCCCCCATCAGCGGTCAGAAGAAGTCCTCGGACTACATCAACGCCAACTACATCGACGGTTTTCAAAAGTTCCATTCCTACATTGGGACCCAGGGTCCCTTGGATGAGACATTTGATGCCTACTGGCGAATGATATGGGAGCAAAATGTCTATGTGGTTGTGATGATTACTAATTTAATGGAGAGAGGACGACGGAAATGTGATATGTATTGGCCCAAGGAAGTCAATAGCTCAGAGGTCTATGGTCAATTCGAAGTGCTCCTTACAAAGGAGGAAGTCATGGCCAACTACACCATTCGGGTCATGAAAATTAAACACTTAAAGGTAAGACAAGAGGATTCTTGCAAAAAATCTCAAAGGGAAAGTATGAACAGTCAAGAGACAATAATTTTTATAAAGAAAATGACCCAGAAAGTGTTCCCCAGCCTACCTATGTGAAATGAAACTTTTTACCTTATTTTGTCGTATCAAACAAAGTTTTTTTTCGTATTTGCTACATCAATGCAGTATAAATAAAAGTAGACTAATAACAAATAACATATATATAAATAAAACTCTATCCAACAGTTGCGTAAAACAAACATAAATGAACATTATAGTTCAAATATACTGTTAAAACCGATGACACATATTGACAATTTATTTGTTCCTTAAAAATCGGCGATATTTTCTTAAAATCCTCTTGGCTGATTGTGAAAATTGAACTGAATGCGATGGGACGAATCAAACGACATTTTTCGGACCCATTTCCAATCATCGTTCGGTATCTTAATTTGTAGAGCATATTTTTCATCCTGAACTGTCGACGACGAGCGTAATAATCAATATATATTTGAAACATCTTATGCTTGATTCAATATTACTTTACATTGAAACTAATCAATAATGCCCTATGTCAGTTTGCTTCAGGTTCAAAAGTAAAAATAAAGCTTTTTACATGTTGCTCAACTTTTTAAACATCTACATCCAATTACTTTTTAAACATCATAAGTACGCAAAACACATATAATAGCTATATTAAAGGATATGTTTTTCAAACCTTGTTCATTAATATGTTAATCTGTCTTTTACTCAATGAATATATATATTACGTACTCTCATATGGTCCTAAAAATGAGAAACAAAGTATATTTCTATCGTATATATATATATATATATATATATATATATATATATATATATATATATATCCAAGGATCTACGTAGGAATCTTCTATAACTTATCATTCTATTCTCATATTCATTAATTATACTATTTTTTAAACTAATGATACATAATCTCTTTCTCTCTCTCTCTCTCTTTGAACTCGCCCTCCCGCAACAATAATTATTAGGATACTGGTGAAAAGTCAACACGGTATGTTGATCTCCATTCATTTTCTTTGTCTTCGAAACCTCGTCTGTCAAATTCACTGACCTATATTATAATAACCGGATATACAATATTATATATATTTTTTAAAAAGACCATGAATATACTCCATACTATACAATTAGTAGCTCTTATATAGTATTATAATAAACCATTACTTACCAAAGTAGCTTTATAAATAGTTAATATTATGAAAATTAATATATTAATACCATATTTTTTAGTAGCGCACCTGTTATAGAAGTCGATTTAAAGAGATTATATCTCTATGATCAGCTTACGATGACGTAGTACAAAATACTGATGAAGGGATAAGCTCTCTATATCTTTTTATCTCTATGATTTACACATGTATAACTGAGGCGTCGCCATACAACTACTCAGAAAAATAATATATAAATATCACGGAACCTCGAACTTTGGTAGCCGATTTGTGTCCTTTTAACTTGTCTGTTGCTTTCGGGTAAAGAAAAAAAAACTCAAAACTTATTTTTATTTAAAAAAACTAATTGAAAAAAATACTTTTTTACACTCATAAAGAATTGTAATTTGTTCCTATTAAAAAAATGTATTTTCATAAGACACTTAGTCAAGATTTTCAGGCAAGTAAGCGTTACGCCTAATATATTATGTTCTGTTCAGCGGTTTTTCTCCTATTGAACTCAGGATCCGTGGAACGCCATTTAGTTCATCTTCGATAATCCTGTTTTATTTTTTCTCATAACATGGCTGTCGACTAAACAAAAAAAAACAATCTTTAGTTGAGTATCCAGATATTATTATATAAATCGGTGATCAAAATACAATTATTCCCACCAACTCATTTGTTCGCTGCTTCCTACACACAACCTTCCTTCTTTGACTCTGAATGTGACCTTCTTATCATTCAAAAGTCCTCATTGCATGCCCTTTCCATTCCTTAGCTTTTGTATTTCTCGCATATAGACATCTTTAGTTTGCATGTATTCTTTGCATGACCCTTTCTCTTGACATTGACCCTGCATGTTCAAAATGTATATTGCTGCAGTTTCTTGGTGTGTGTGATCAAAAATACCCCTTGTTTAGTAGGCGAAATTGAATGTCATGAGGTTGTTCACCATAAATAAGTCACGAACGACAACAATATTTCAATCAAATGAGTGACGTTAAGCGTATTATTATTAACGTGCTAAGGGCATTGAATTTTTGACGCCTTCTGTTTTTAAATCTATTTTTATATTCACTCAGGATCTACAGATCCTTAGCAGTTTTTAGAGGGACAAACCGGCAATCTTTTTTAAAGTAACAAAGGTAAATATGTTATTATAGACATGTACATCACTAGATAATCATGAAATAAAAATAAATGTATATCCCAAGACAAAATTGGAAGACAAATTTAATACATATCTCTAAAAGTAACGCACGAAGGTAATATTTAAAAAAAATATGTTTTAGACATCTACGATTTGAAAATTAGAAGGAAAAAATATTGTAATTACACATTATTAAATCATTTGTAAAGTTTTGACAGTTTGTAGAGCGTCACTGGTTTCACTGTCTGAAGCATATCTATAACACTAAAAAAAATTCTGATTTAAAAAAAGGCCTAAAGTTCAAACCTTTTTTCGGCGATATTTTAAGTGTCATTTTTGGAATCTACGAAAAAAATGGGACTCAAATTAGGAATTTCAACCTGGGGGCAAAATCCTGTTATATAGTGAATGTGTGTCGTGATTCGCGTTGATGATACTCTTTTCTTTATTTTTCAAAAAACGATAAATCTTCTTTGAAAAAATTGTAAAAGCTATTTTTTTGCATAAAACCTGCTCGTTGTAATCTACAAATGAACAAGTGTATTATTTGCAGTTAATTTAAAACTTTTTGTAGAGAAGAGCGGACTGACAAAAACGTAGATTCCACCTCGGACACAATGAATGATATAGAAACTAAGACCCAGAAACAATGGAATAATATAATAAACACTTCGTGAAATAAATAATATCTCCAGATGTATAGGAGATTAGGTTGTTCGTTATTAAGGTCCCAAGGAGGGTTGATTAATATTATATCAATAATAATAATAACAAAAAGTAGACACTCTGAAATTCTCTGAGTAAAGACGTCATCGTGGTGCCAACCAATCAAAGTGTGAGGAGGGATTTGAATGTGCCGCCATTTTGCAAAATAATTAAGAAAGTGAAGAATTCAGAGCTTCATAATAATAATAATAATGTGATATCAACCAATCAGAGTGTGAGGAGGCATTTGAATGAAGGCGGCAAGTTCCGCCATCTTGGAAAATAATGAAGAAAGTGAATACGTCACAGCGTCATAATAATAATAATGCTAACGCGGGCTATATTGTTGTTTAAATTCATGCTATAATGAAAGGTTTGCCGCGACACTTTTTATTCCCTTGCAATCAATGGTTTTCGATTCTTCATGACGTCTATTTACATATGTACATTACTTTTATTTATTATGTAGCAGTCCAGACGAAGACGCCGTGTATGTTTTCATATTTTTTTCTCTTGAGTTTTTCCCCCTTCTAATCCGTATTTCTATAGTTTTGATACTACTTCTATTATCTTTATTTCCCCCCTTTACTTTAAGGTCCCATGAGGCCTTTGAAGAAGACTGTCTACCATATAGATCTCGTAAACCTCTTATAATATATGTCAATATGCTTTTGAATATTTTGAAGCAAGAAAATAGTGTTTGAACAATTAAAACACCTACTTGATTTACCTTATAAAAGTATCATATCCAAAATTAACTTCTTTCCCTAAAGATTGATTGAATTTTTATTATTGAGACTCTACATGAGTAAATAAATATGGCTAATAGCCTTAATAAACCAAATGTTTTTAAATGCCTCTTGGAATCATTATTTTATACAGTTCTATTGACCTACCTTTTCTTACTCTTCTTTTTCCTCACCGCATTCTCCCCTTTTTATATTAAGAGTATATTAAGTCTACTCTATTCTCATGGCTAATTGAATAACAAAGTAAGACATCTTTTTTTTGTTGAAGCTTTTTATATTTTATGAGAGCCCGTTCAGTGATGTCACTTGGCTTAAATTGAAGAATTCAGGATGTTTTCTATTTTCTATATTTAAAAATATATAACAAATTTTAACAAATTTATAAAACAAAATAAATTCTAAATGAATACACATTATTTTTTGACAAATTGAATGACTTTATCTGACTAAAACATATTAAACAAATATTTTACCATATATCAGATGCAATAACAAAGATGTCAGCCAAAATTTCAGAATGAGATCATACCTTATTATTCAAATTACCGTTCATCATGTCCCTACTTTTAATTCGTTATAAGAGCTCACTTTCACTTTTTTTAATATTCTGCATCAGTTGAGAAAAAAGAAATGGGCTTCATCTGATCGTGAGATCCTTCAGTACCACTACACGAGTTGGCCGGACCATGGCGTCCCGGCACACCCCCTCCCGGTCCTCAGCTTCATCCGTCGTTCCTCTCGAAGCAATCCTCCCGAGGGTGGCCCCATCATTGTTCACTGCAGCGCCGGGGTCGGCCGAACAGGGACCTACATCGTCATCGACGTCATGCTCCAGCAAATCGCCGCAAAGTACGAGCTCAACATATTCGGATTCCTCAAGCACATCCGGGCCCAGCGGAATCACCTCGTACAAACGGAGGAGCAGTACGTTTTCACGCATGACGCACTCCTGGAGGCCATTGCCTCTGGGAACACGGAAATACCCAAGGATAAAATCGTGGAATTCCTGGAAAACAATCTCCTACAAGAGGACATCCTCACAAAAAGCAATCTCCTTCAAAGACAATTCAAGGTAAACAGAAGCAATCACACTCCCTTAAAAAGATCCTTGTAATTGGTGGTTATACTCAACTCTTGAGCTTTTACTCAATAATGATAATGATCGTCTAGGCCAAAAAAATAAATCCCATTCAAGATCCCTTATCCTTTGACTCGGCTTGAGATGGATCCTTAGGGGTTTGTTGTAAATATATATGGATATCTCCGAGACAAAATTACATTTACTCGTAAGCATGAACCTACTCTTAAATCTAAAATATAATAGATTGTTGTTTTCCCTTTCAGTTGATAACGTCCTTCGAGCCCAACGACTTCCACTTTATGACCTCCAAGAAGTCTTACAATATATCAAAGTGTCGCGATCCGAATTTAATTCCAGTCAAGTTCTCTCGAGTCGCACTTTCCCCCAAGCCAGGCGTTGAGGGCTCCGACTTCATCAACGCTACCTGGCTCCATGGTAACAGCAAGCTTCGGGAGTTTGTCATCACTCAGCACCCAACCCCGGAGACAAAGGATGACTTCTGGGGAATGCTCTGGGACCACAATGCTCAAACAGTGGTTCTCCTATCACCCATCGACTATGAAGTGAGTTGTGAGACTTATAAAAGGACTAAAAATGATTTATTCTTTGGAAAGTATCCTATTTTGTTTGTGATAATCTGTTTACCAAGTTATTGGCATAAATGTATCAATAAAAGGGTAGGATAGCTTTAAGTGTTATAAGCCCTAAAGGACAAAATCCGACTTAGTTACATTCAATTTCATGAAAGTACATGCGGGCAAGGAGAGCCTTAAGATCAAAAACCTTTTTTCGACTCCTGAGACGAGAGTTTGTCAACTCAGTCCTTCGGCCCTATTGTGGTCTAGAAAATAATCATAATAACAAATGCCGTATATCCCTCTGAAACGCACTGTTGTAAGGTAATAGTTAAAAATAAGTACTAAATAGTATATTCAAATTAACAATAATTTTTTTGTAAAATAATGTATGCAAACAAACTCACAAATGTATAAATTGTGGTTACAAATTGTCGAAATGAAGCAAAAAACGTTATTTATTACTAATACATGACCAAACCTCAGATAATATTTTCAAATATAAACTTATTAATCCAAGATCAATTGTTAATAAAGTATTTCAAATTTAGTCTATTGATTAAATATTATTTTTCTTTCTTCAAGGAATTCCCTGTATTCTGGCCTCTCCGTGATGAGGAGCTTGATCAGGAATGCTTTAAGGTCCGTTTTATCGAGGAGGCCATTCACGAGGACACTCAACCTACGACTTCGTGATATCCTCTCGACACGACGACTACGAAATGGAGGTTCGGATCATTCACTGCCCAGACTGGCCCAGTCTTACCCGAGGATTCGCCGTTCTTAAGCTCGTCCAGGACTGGCATCTGGAGTATCAGGACGGACCCCTCGTCGTTGTGGATAAAAATGGAGGAACGGATGCTGGGACCTTTTGTGCCCTCACCACGCTCTGTAAACAACTAGAAACGGACAACGCAATTGACGTCTACCAGTGGGGAAGCTATATCACAACGCCAGGCCTGGAATATGGAAGACAGAGGTGAGCCAACATCGCTACTTCTTCATTGATCAATTACTTTAAAAAAAGAACTATAGCCGAGAAAAATCATCACATCAATTTTTATTGCTTAAAAGGGACAACATTTTTCCTCCTTTTCATTACTTGAGACGTGCTTTTTACATTGTGAAAGTGGCGTGAATTACTCCGATCCATGAAGGGATATCCTCTTTGCAGTAGTTGTAGCACAGATAACCCGTTATATGTCCGTGCTATTTACTTAAGTGGATCTATCTTGCATGTACATATATTTAATGCAAGCAGTTATAAATATTAGCCAACTATTTAGGAACTTCCTTGATTCCAAGCATTTTCTTATGTATCATCTGCTTCTGATACTTTGATAGAGGTCTCTATGTCGAATTGCATTTAATTATTTTCATGAATATCGTACTGAGAACCCTGCTGACAAAATGGTTTCAAATCCAGATTAAATATATTTTTCGTGTATGATAAAAGATAAATAATGGTCTTCCTTGACCTAAAAACCATGAGTCGATCTCCATTTATCATAATAATTCTGGTTTTCAAACCATACGTATGAAGAATGGTCTCAAATTTTACAACGAATAGTGACTGTAAATTAGTTACAAGCCGTTTTTAATGGTTGGGTTCGTAATCAAGTACTTCTTTTAAAACTGTTTGACGTATTTGTTCTGTGGTAGGTGACGAACAAAAATAAATTCATTTGAAGGAAATTAAAAATACTACTGTTGAAAATCCTGCTTGCAACACAGACTATGTTAATATCTTCTGTAATAGTATTCACATTCCGAAGCTTGTATGATATGCGATAAATTAGTTTGAATGACTTTTCTTACATTTTTTAAATCCTAAAGATAGAAGGATATTTTTTTGTGGACCACCAAAGTAGTAGGTCTCCATTTAAAAGAATAGTTAAAATGGAGCTCTCTCAAACTCGCACGTAAACACATTATTTGTAATGTTGGTATCACCGCTTTCTTTCTTTTTGTATATGTCAGATATATGGTCCATATGACTTATGAAACATTCATTTTTTTCCGAGTTGGAGAAGTTGTTTTATATTATTAATAAAATGTTAACTTGGAGGAGTCCATTAAAGGATTCGCAAATGGATCGAGGCGTTTTGATAATTTCTTATCTCTGAATGATTTTGCAGTGAAAACGATGCTTTATTTTATAATACGAACTGCTTTTTTTTTCAATGAATACCGTTTCCAAATATCACATTTTTTCTTATTCCTACTCATTGATCATTATAATCCTGGCTGTTTTTCGAAAATAAACAATACGATTATTGATACCTTTATTGATATATACTTTAATGATTCTTTTCTTCTTCTTACATTAGGAGGACATCCTTCACATGTACAAAGTCATGGGTGACCTCATATCCTCTAATATCGAGAATCCTCTTCATGGGGAGACTCTTCCTCTGCCTTCATCCCGGCAGCCCCGATCTCCTCCAAGCAGCAGCAGCCCCCAATCACAGCAGCAGTAACTCCAAATGGGTGCGCCATCCGTCGCCACTCCGCCTCGGACTGCCAGTCCTCTTCTTGCTCCCTATCCAAGTCCGGAGGTGAGGTGGCCTCCATCATCACCACCACGGCTAACACCCGAGGAGAGAACCGCCGACACTCCCTTCCAACCGGGGGTGGAACGCCGCTCCTCGACTCAGAAGACTCCTCGCCAACTTCCTCACCCGGCAGCAATCATCTTACGAGCAGCAGCAACACACATCCTCCCCGACACAGAAACTCCTCCTCCTCAACTCCTCGCCCCCTCAAAGCGAAGAGACAAGCCCAGCCGCTGACCCAACTGCTGACCATGAGGAAGAAGAAGTCATCATACAGTTTGAGGAGGATGACGACGAGAAAACGCAGCTGACCAAGTGAGGGAGTGCTTCTCCCAAAACAAAGGAGAAAAACTCACCGAAAGATCTGCAAAAGGATGATGTCTGAAGACGGAGTTGTTGGATATCCGGAGTAAAGTTTTGCATAACGAAACGCTGAGGAAATGTAGCTTTATTCTACCTCAATACGCCGCCGCTTCTCTTTTTGTATGTTCACTCTGGAATACATAAATTGGGGTCAAAACCTAAATTCAAAACATTTCATTTATTGAGGGACCAGGCAATATATGTAGTATCTTCCTTTTTGTCATGATTTACACTATGTAAAATATTATAACCAAGGTGATTATTATCGGCTCTTATAGGCAATACTGAAGCTGATTAAATATCTTGTTGTTATATTTGCCATTTTCTAATGTGTAAGTCATGTTGAAAAGAAAAAGTTCTATATATATATTGTTTGTCTGATAATTTACTCCCAATAAGTGAAGGGTTTTGATTCATATCTATCATTGATACCCATAATATTATTATCCCAGGTACCCACCTCCTATCATTGTCATTCTCTGTCTCTGGATCATACCAAGGAATATACTAGAGCTCCTGATTTATCAAAAGGAAAAGCAATGATCCTTAAATGAAATTATAGATTCTTGAAAGACTTCTTCTTGTAATGTGATGAGGGAGCAACATTATTATCAAAGGTTAGGAAGTATTATTGTCCAAAGAGTAAACAGAGAGGTTTCGTAGTCAAGAACAATGAGAGGCCTGTATTAAATAAATATTAAATTACTTAACAAAATGACGACCTTATAAATATAGATTTGGACAGACATCTCAATGTCTATCGCTTTTGTTCATATTTCTCTTACTCTTATCGTAGAGCATTCAAACTTCTTCAAGGAGAGTGATTTCCCCCCATTCAAATAAATAGTAGATTAGAATTCAGATTTTTTTTGTTTGTCAATTGACAATAATTTTTATAAGGTTATTTAAAAAAAGATATCACTCAACCTTTCCTCTCCTTTTGATGATGTTACTCCACCATATTTTGTTTTTAATCTCGTTCCCTTTCAGGATCTCTAGTAGTAGTATGTATTATTCTTTGGTCCAACTAACTTTTCCTTATCTCATCATTTAACGTCATGAACCAGGCTAAAAAGAAGGAAATCCCCCTTCCCCTATTTAATCATAATAATAATAATTTAAAGCCCATGTCTTATTGTTAATTATGTAAAAACCTTATTGAGAAATAGTCATTCTTCTTTCTTAGCCTTTGATTCATGATAGTGGGATTAGAGGTCCCCGTTTTTGTAATAGAATTAATAAATATCTATATATTATTATTGTATGTTTGGGTCCTCCTCACACACTTGAGAGGAATCCCTTTTTCGCTCTTCCTTCTTTTCAATACTATGTTCTTTTTTAGGCAGTTCAAATAATTTATATATATTTAATATATATATATATATACATAATGCGATTCCATGTTTATGCTATGGAAACACAATTAACCATTATTTAGTGTGTGTGTATAACCCTGAGCTTTTTATTCCGTTTCTCTTAATAAACACCAATAATCCCGCGGCTTCTAATTATTCTAGTTATTTGACATCAAATGATCAAGGAAGAAGGAAAAAGATAAGTACCCAAGTGGGGTAACTCTCCGATACATCTGTAAAATGTGAGGCCAGATGATTGGTCCCTAAATAAGGAGAACCCTCCTGGACCTTTTTTGCAAACGTAATTATTTGAAGAAAAAAAAATCAGGATGTCATATTTATTATTATTATTGAAATAGTTAAGTCTACGATATATAAAAACACCATTTTACCCTTGACTCTTGATATGTGACCATCTACTCAGAGATCATAATATCCTGTATGAGTCCAAAGTGTCTTTCTCATTGACCATGACGTCATGTACAAATCCTTTGAATGAACTCTTCCAATGACGGCAAATATTTTTATCTATACTAATAAAATAAAAAGCCCTTTGATCTCTTCGCTTGTTTCCCAAACGATTCATTAGATCTTGAAGTAATTTTGAGGGCTCAGGAAGAGCTATTATGATGGTGGCATATCTCCGGAAAATTCATTGTATGATGCTCATTTTATTCGCCAAAATGTATTTTTTTTTAATTTCTTCAATTGCAAAGTTAGGTTTGGAACATAAAAATGTGTCCACACGTGGTTTTAAACTATTTAGTTTTTCCTATAACATTCATGTCCTTATTTTTTTTTTTGCGAAAACCTCACGTTTTCTACGATTTCTTGGTGCCTTAGTTTGGATAAATTTTATGTGAAGGACTTAGGGTTGCGTAGAATATTTTGAGTGGGCTCTCGGAAAATATACTAAAACAACTTCATCCGTTTATTTCTTTGTTCGATCATATGTATCTCCTTAACATATAGTTCCAAATTAATTAACTTTTAAATTTGAAGTGCTACGGAAATATTAGGTCAAAGTGGACAAGATGGTATCCGATAGTATTATATAAAATTATACTTATATTATTTTGTCTTCAATATTATCAGGTAAGAGTTATTGTACAATTTAATAAAAAATGCAATCAATACAGGCGATAAACATTATTGAGTAGAAACACATAAATAAACACGATAGTGTCTACCCCATAGAGATAAAAAGATAAGAGAGCTTATTCCTTTCAGATGTATCTGTGTGTCCACTATAAACAAAGTAATTTGTACTACGTCATCGTAAACTAAGCATAGAGATATAATCTATCTCTATGCTCAGCTTACGATGACGTAGTACAAATTACTTTGTTTATAGTGGACACACAGAATACAGCTGAACGATGTTTCTCTGCTATTGAAGGGAATCAGCTCTCTATATCTTTATATCTCTATGGTCTACCCAGCCAGAAAAAGCAACAACAGCATAAACTAGGTATATTTTCTCAAATCACTATGGTAAGAAATTAGGCTGTTGTGATGACGTCTCACACGGTTTCTGCAACTGCATTCCTGGAAGAGTATTAATATAGCCACCTATTAAGAAAAGACAAAGAAAGAGAGAAAGAAGAGGAAAAGTGATTGACGTCACAAATCAACTATCGAACGTTATCCTATAATTAATACTTAGTTTCAACAACAATTAACCTTATTTTTATCCTCAGGCTTCATCTTTTCCTTCGCCGCCATCCTATGCTGTTACAAACTCTAAATTTATCCTCTGTATAAGTTTTTTTAATTACCTATGAATAAACTGATTATCCTATATTAAAATATTCCTATTAGAGATTTATTTAAATATACATAACTCAATCCTTATTGATGTATAAGTTAATGCAATAAGAACAATGCTCAAAGTTTAAAAGGGGGCTCGGAGAAATGAACAACAATAGTGATAACGTTCGACAGTTGATTTTGTGACGTCAATCACTCTTTCCTCTTCTTTCTCTCTTTCTTTTCCTTTTCTTTAATAGGTTGGCTATATTAATACTCTTCCAGGAATGCAGT
>CP045900.1:10751333-10776493 GCA_013387185.1 Caligus rogercresseyi
AAAATATTTTAGTAAACTATGTTGTATTTTTTTTCGCCCATTCGATCGCTCTAATGTCCTTAATTTCAATGCTATTTTCAAACATTTGCTTCAAAATGTAGGTAGGGTTGCAAGGATTCCAATCAGTTTTTATTTGTTATGTACATCCAAAATCAATAGAAATTTAAGTTGGAAATAGTCATTTTAATGGAAAATACACCAAAAAATAACATTTTGAAATTATTATCATCTCGTTTGATTTTGCTGTACATTAAAAAACCCTCAAATTCGAAAAACGTGAAATATGAATCACCTTTATATATATAAATATCAGGCTTGTGATCGTTCAGCTTTTTTGCGTTCAGCGTTCAAAAAAAAATTAGCGTTCCGTTCAATGTTTTTGCGTTCATCGCTCCGTTAGCGTTTCAGCGTGTCAAATATTAAAGAAGTACTGGGTAGTGATGACGTTTTTTTTTTTTTTAGAACATAATTTCCCAAAAAAGTACTGCGTAGTGGTGACGTTTTTTTTAGAAAAGAATTTTCCAAAAAACAGTATGCGTAGTGATGACGTTTTTTTTTTTTTGAAAAGATTTCGAAAAAGTACTGCGTAGTGATGACGTTTTTTTTTTAGAAAAGAATTCCAAAAAAGTACTGCGTAGTGATGACGTTTTTTTTTTTTGGAAATTAATGTTTGGAAAATTGAACGCTGAACGCAAAACTCTTTTTTTTGCGTTCAACGTTCAAAAAAAAGCTTGCGTTCCGTTCAGCGTTCCGTTCATTGAACGTGCGTTCAGCTGAAACGCCGTTCAATTTTGCGTTCCGTTCACAAGATATATATATAATAGCATAATATGTAAAAATAAAAATCAGAAGTATCCCAAGACCAGAGCCCTATAAGGAGAGTTACGTCGTGAGACCTGTCTGTAGTCAGGCTCATAATATTTATAATTTATCGAGGGAGTTGTAAGTAAACAGTCTTTTGAAATATTTCTTCGAAGAATAAAAACAAAATATGTAAAATAAGTATATTTATTCTTTACACAAACATAATTGAGAATGCAAATAAAGTGCACTGTCATTCTAACTCAATTGACAACGGTATGCAAAGTGCATAATTGTATGATGGTAAAGGCCATACCATCATCCACTTTTTGTTTTTTAATGCATTTCCTTATTGCCTAATTATTGAATGAAAAATAAAATGAAGGCTTGCCCACATATAACTTGGAGTAGCTCAGATATTACGAATTCGGTAGGACAAACACTAAAACTTTGTATTTGTAGTCGATAAAAAGATGTTTTCAAATTGTATCTTAGTGTATTTAGTAAAAATCCATAAATTAAAGGCGGTATTGGTATATTCTGTAACACAAAAAATCTGCAATTCGACCTAATAAAACTGATTATCCACATGATACAAAGTATGTCATAATTATTGTTTATTTATATGGTTTTATACGATACAGGAATATTGGAATTATGGAATTTATTAAGCTTGAAATGGCTTTGTAGACCCTTCAGACAAAAGGGTTTAGATATGTTTGTTACCGTAACTGTTCCTATAAGTTATAATTTTTTTAATAGTCATTTTGTTACCTCCGCCGAAGGAGGTATTGTTTTCACTGGCGTTGGTTGTTTGTTTGTCAGCAGGATAACTCAAAAAGTACGGAACGGATTTAGATGAAACTTTGTGGAGTTGTTGTAAATGACAAAAGAAACAAGTGATTAAATTTTGGCATCTCTGAGTGCAGAATTAGATGCAAAATGAGCTAAATACTAATAAATATTCAAGTTAGCCTACTCTGCCAATAGATGTCGCTGTGCTGTAAAATCGGGTGCCGGGAGCGTCTTCCTCTCGGAATTTCCGTCGAGGGGAACCCTCCCCCGTCCCTCTACGCCGCCCCAGTCGTGAAAAATCCGCCTCGGAAGGCTCATAAGGACCCCGTGACGGCGGAGGTTTGCACTCTCTGAGTGTATATATGCCTCTAGTTATAATTATTTTTTATCTGTATCATATGGAATTAAAATCTTTAAAATATCAAATATGACTTTCAATTAAGTATATGAATAGATTTCTAGGAGCACCATCCACACAAAAGGGTAGTAGTCCGCTTGGAAAACATATTAACATTTTTTTAGTTATTTTTAAACATCTCAAAAAAAATATAAAAATATATATGAAGGATAGGAAAATTTATATTTTAATTTTTTTTGGTAAAATATACCATGAGGATATAAATAATATTACAAAGTATTGATAGCGTTTTTCTTTCGGTAAATGACCAATATTTTATAACAATAAACACAATATTTTCCATGTCAATATCAATACTATTTTGATCATTATGAAAATTGCACAAGACGTGCATCATAAAAAGACAATTATTTTGCCATTAAAAATAACTGCTGAGATAATTTTTAGGGCAAATATTTGCAAAAAATAAATAATGTCTATTTTGGACCTACTTAACGGGCCAAAACCCATAGAAATATTTATTTGCTTGATTGCTCCAAAAAAAATATTGAGAGATGAGACTTCAAGCAATCCTTAGAAAAAAAATTAAATCGGTATCACTAAACCTCAGACAGCACAAGCCACTTCAAAAAAGTCCTTCAAAACGGCCTTTTGAAACTTCGAGTGGCTTGTGCAGTCACAAAAATGGCCTTTGATGGCTGAAACTTTCTCAATCTCATTTTTTCATCACTGCGCAGCAGAAAATTACTTGGAGCAAAAAATCGGAGCGATTGACCTAAAAACAGGACAGGCTAATATATATATATATATAGCAGACTTGTTGATTTGTCGTTCATTTGTAATCGTTTGTTGTTCGTCTATCGCGAACGACGAACAACAACAAAAATACAAACGACAAGAAAAAATAGTTCCTTTAAAAAACGACAAGAAAAAATCATACATTATCCTTTTTGATGGAAAAATTTCCATACAAAAAAAAACGTCATCAATTTTTTACAGAATGACGAACGACAAACGAACAATGAACGACAAATGATTAAATATTAAAATAACTAATGTATGACGATTGATAACTTTTGGTGTACGACAAATGAATGACGAACAACAATTTTTAGCGAACGTCCCGGGTTTTTTAGACACTTAAATATTTTCTTTCGTTTGTGATTCATAAAGTGACGACATTTTTTTAGAAAGGAATTTTTGAAATATTATTTTCTAAAAAAAACGTCATCACTTTTTGAGATTCTTTTCTTTAAAAAAAACGTCGTCACTTTTTGTTTTGAAAGCACGAAGGAACAAAAATATATATTAAGTCCCGGCCGGCTTGAAAAATTTAATGCCCAGGTGCCCGGTCGTTTCCTGTAGTGTATATTATATATATATATATATATATATATATATATATATATATATATTATATATATATATATATATATATATATATATATATATATATATATATACAGTGGTTGCTGCGTGCGATGAAATGAGCGATAAACGATCATTATCTCTAAGGTCAAACCTTTTATCGTTATCGTTTATCGCAAAGTTTTCTAAAATTACTGCTCATTCACTTATCATTAGTCCCAATAAATGAGGAACGATAAACGATAAATTCAAAGACGACTTTTGTAATTAATTTTTGAAATACTATTTCTAAAAAAAAGTCACGTTTTTTGAAAGACTCTTTTTTCAAAAAAAGAAAAAAAACGTCGTCAATTTTTTTTTGGAAATTCTTTTCTAAAAGTAAAACGTCATCAACTTTTTGGGAGATTCTTTTCTTTAAAAAAAAACGTTATCACTTTTTTTTGGAGATTCTTTTCAAAAAAAAAGTCATCAATTTTTTTGGAGATTCTTTTCTAAAAAAAAACGTCGTCACTTATTTCGGAATTTTTTATCGTTATCGTTTATCGCTTACCGCAGGTTGGGTTTTGAAATTTTTTACCGTTTATCGCAAGTTGAGAAAAAAGTTATCGTTTTATCGTTATCGCAAGTTGAAAAAAAAGTTATCGCAGAAACCACTGTATATATATATATATGTGTGTGTGTGTGTATAGAGATAGATTGAGAAATAGAGTTGTTGTAATTTAAACTCACTAAATATTTTTGTAAGAGACTGTGTTAAAGTTTAATAACTTGATTTCAGTGGTTTCCTATTTTACAGACGATATCAGGTGAGACCAGATGAATTAGTTAAAGTATTGTTATTTCATAGTGTGAAAAGACACAAACTTAATTCGATTGACCACTTATCTCTTCCAAAAGAAGTTAAGAAGTAGCTATGAGGTCAAGAGGAAATTACGGATTAGCGTCAATTGCAAAATTGTTCCAGAATGCAAGCTCTTGCCATGGATCTTGGAGCCTTACGATCATGAGTTAGGAAGCAAACTCGCTTTCCAGACCATGAAGTGTTTCTCCAAGAGGATAGTGCACCAGAACAAACTACCAGAATTCCAGAACTTTCTGTCTGAGTAGAGAAATTGGCTCCCTATTATTCGAATCAGTTGGGCAACTATTTTTACACGCGTATGAAGGCCAGACTCTGAAAATTACGTCACATCAATATCAAAACTATGAAAACTCAAATTAATAGGTAGTGGGAAGTGTGCAGAGGACAATCCTGTCTTCCTGTTAAACCTTTACATCATGTCTAGCCACTCCTGAAACCGTTAGGAGGAGATATATTAAATAATAAATTGTGAATATTTTATTCTAAATTTTGTTTGTATAGATTATTGGGATATGGCTTAGTGTTTGAAGAACCTGAAATTTAAAGAGGGAAAAAAGATAAATATCTGCACTCACACAATGCTCAAGGAAGCAATGTAATGTGAGTAGAAGCCTTGAGAACTAGCGGTTACAAGGGGGCCATTAAATTACTTACCAAAAGAACAAGTCCGTTGTGGCATGAAACGAGAGAGATCTTCAAGTTCTTGAGTTCTGAGGAATGAGTAACTCTGGAAACAAGAATATATATCCGATAAAATATTATTCCTCCAGAATAGAAGAACTCACGAAATTAATACGTAATAATCAATAGCTAAAAGCTTTCGAGCGAGGTTTGGAACAGACAAATTTCTTACCATATTGACGGCTGACTTTTCTCCCTCTAACCCACGTCGGTAAAACTATATACCGTGTCCGATTATTCTGTAATATTATATTTATGAGACATAGAAAGATAACAATAAAATACAAGGCAAGCGTTAATATCTATTTGTAATCCATTTATAAGTTGTAAGGCAATAATAATTTGGTTATTAAAAGGGTTTCAATGCCCTATTTGAATTAATCATGAAAACGTGCCTGAGTGGTCAGATCACCTTGTAGATAACACATGAGAAAATCCTTTGATTCAACTTCCCCCGGTTAGTAGTAGTAGTAGTTATATTGCATTGCCTCTTAGTAGTCCTTTTGGCTCCTTCCTTGGGAAAAGAACCTGTTGGTTGTACGGTCACACATACATACACACTCTTTGTGATGAATCTTTCATTTACGGTGATACCGCACCCACCCTCATAATCTTTTTTCCTTCTTCTTTTCGTAAAATCCAGTTCTTTTTTGTAGACCTTCATTCAAAAAAATAAGGAATCGTTAATTATTATTTTTCTTCTCTTACTTGCCCTGGCCATTCATTTTTATCAAATTGGTTAATGGTGGTCAAATGAGTTAATAAAATTAATAAAGAAGATTATGTTTGATCTTTATAGCTAATGACATAGTCAAAATGAACTCTTTGTTCATATATTTTTCAAATATACAATTTCTCTAAAAGAAAATTGATAAAAGAGATTACTTTTTCTAGAAGATAACATTATTATTAGCTCTGATAATATATTATCACATCTCATCAGCGAAATGATATCTTTTATATTACATATAACGCCATATATTATTGGCCCTTTTTGTAAACTATAAAGTTATATATATATATATATATACTGCAGAGTGGAGCACTCCTGAATTATAAAACTTATAAAAGAAAAAGAATATTTATCGGTTGTTAAAAAAGCACAAACAAAACATTATTAGCTTATTTCATTGATAAGGAAGGATAGTTGATGATTGTTTTAATACTATCAAATATGTCATTGATAGCAATTGAGCATTAATAATACACTTTGTACTATCTACTGTATCATAACAGGTTACATGGAATTGCATCATCTTTTTAAATGCATATGAGGAAGCATAGTGACTTCAAGAGAATTTGTCCATCTTACCAAGGACAGTTTATTTTCATGAATATCTTCAAATATGGCATATCAAAATATAGGGGCAGGATCTTGGAGGCCCTGGGCAAAAAACGATTTTGGGAACTATCTTTTATGTTTAATAATGATGTAAAGCAATGGCTAACGGCTCTCTCATTTGGGCCCTGTGCAATTGATCTTCATAGGCCAGTAAATAGACCCGTCAAAACACTAGTCGTGATACCTCGGATTACACATGATCTTGACAGTTCATATTTCATAGTTCGTAAAACACGTGCTCCCCGGATCAGCTAATGAAAAAAAAATTGACCAGAAGGCTGAACGCCTATGATCAGTCATGGCTGCTAGCTTTTTATTTGGCTTTGTTGATTTAAAGGACGATATCACAAAATTATATTGCGTTTAAGAATGCACTTGGAAAGACTAAATAAATATAAATATTTTAATTGACCACTTCCCTATCGAATAAATGAACATTAACATAGATTGAGGCCTTCATAATTAATAAAGAAAAAAGTAACACTTGAATACATTGCAATTATTTCTGCTAAACCCGTTGCAGAGTCTCATAACATAGATAATTTGTATAGAGTTTATTTTACACAGCATTTAGATAGATATCCTGGATTGGTCTGTTCTCTTATATATTATATTATGGATGAAAAAAGCAATATGCCTCCAGGAATACAATAAAAACAATGCCCTCAATAAATATAAACTGTTTTATTTGGTCATGAAATCATGCTGCAGACTACAAAAATCATAAAGTTGACGTTTTAAGATTGATTTTATGGTGAAAAAGAGGAGACTTACAACCCTTCCTAAGAAAATTTCACGACTGCCCTGCACAGGTTTTTCCCACTGTCATAAAATGGCGCACAGCTTATGAGATAATTAGATTGACTCCAGGGTACCCCTTATTTTGTATTATATCTTCCTATTGAAGTACAAACAATAAATCTTTATTCAAAAAGGGGTAGTAGGCCCAATGGCCAAGGGTTCAAGGCAGAGTTCTCAAGGACAGAGGGAGGAAGTGAAAAAGTCATGTAGCCCCTCAAGGGACTCAAGGACTTTGAGTATTATGTATGTACACTAAGTCGTAAGTGAGGTTTTACCCCCATTTAATTGAGTTTTATGTCGCATGTTCATATAATTTCAAATTGTCAATTACTTAGGTTAGTGATTGTAATATGTAGCTTGCTGGCCAAACTTTGTTTTTGATATTTTATATGTTTGACGTTTTGTAAATTGGGTATTAATAGTATTGTAATATTAGCTAATATATTTACCTGTAATTGAATACACAGTCATATCTGCAATTTATTTTTATGCCCTGCGCTAATAATAGAACAGCAAATTAACTCAAAAGATTAAGCACTTCAAAAACCAGTCATTTTTCTCAGTTTCGTTGTATTTTTTAATATTTTTGTTGATTTTGCTATAATTTTATGTTTCGTCCGTTTACTGTGTTTTTCTTTTAGTGTTACTTTTTATATGTTCTATATAGTTTGATGTTTTTCGATCTTAACGAGGAAAATAATTTTAAACTGCAATGTTTATTTATAATTGTTTCAGCACAGCACAATTTTCCTATATATATATATATATATATATGGGGGGGTGTCTCTTCGATGGACCCAAAATCATGTATTAAACTTATGTTGTAAATTTTTTTCGCCATTCAATCGCCTCTAATGTTCTAATGTGCAATGCTATTTTCTAACAATTTGGTGCAAAATGTAGGTATGATTGCAATAATTTCAAATTATTATATATTTTTTAAATTCAAAATTAAACGAGATATAAAAGTTTTGAAACAGTCGTTTTTATGGAAAATATAACAAAAGTGACTATTTCAAAACATTAACATTTAACGGGTCTACATAAAAACTAAACCCTAATTTGGAATCTTTGGCATCATAACTACATTTTTCACCAAATTGTTTGAAAGTAGCAATTGTATTAAGGACATAATAAGCGATAGAATGTCGAAAAAAATGACTACATAAGTTTGTGTTAACTTTGGGTCTGTTGAGCAGACACTTCCAATGATTCGATTTTGTTCAAACTTTCACAAGATGATCTCTATGCACTAAGGTAAAATCCTAGGGAGAGCTCAACTTATATATATATATATATATATATATATATATATATATATATATATGTGTGTGTATTGTATGTAATACATGTTAAAATAAAAACCTTGCTAAAGAAGGGGAGGAAGTAACTCGTGATTAATGATAAAAGTTTCAAAACTCAACTTGGGATAATCTATAAACTATAAAGCTTTATCGGTCAAAAATATTCGCTTGTAATATCATTAGAGATAAACTATATCCTTTAGTAAAATATTTTTGAGCAAACAAAAATATAGAAACCCTTCAAAAAGCCAATAGAGTTTTGAAGTCTATGGGAAATTTGTGACTTTTTGTTTTCTCCAATGAACAGATAGACACTAATGAAGAAAACAGTCTAAAATCTCTTAGATGATGAAAAATACAAGTGTCATATAAGAGGGCAGATCCTTGAAGAAGATTTTTAATATTAATAATGAAGAATTAAATTATGTTTTATGGACATCTAAAATTTACAGATTTTAATAAATAAATCACTCAACCTCAGGAATATGATTTTATAGGTATTTGATATGGTATTGAATCACAAATTATTATTTTTTCTCCTCTAAAAAGCAGAGAAGAGTAAATGGAGAAGCTTGGGTGCCATTTACATTTTTTTACATAAGTCGTCTTTGATCTTATTGTTTATCGTTTGACATTTATTGGGTCTTAATGATAAGTGATGAACAAAGTAAGTGCAAAATTCGCATAAGCAAGGGGATACACAAAACATGTAGAGTACGTTCAATTGTATACTCCTCTTGAAATTATATGATTATTACCCCATAAGAAGGAGGATAAAAAGAGTTACGTCATTGGATTACGGGTAAGACAATTTTTATGTTGAGTCATAGGTGCATCAAAAATATAATTATTACACTAAAACTCAAGTTCAAACTTTATAATTTTTAGTTTTCGGAATTTAAAAGATTTTCTAAGCTATTTCTTTGCACAATAGGAATGCATATAAGAAATTGAGCACGAGGAGTTTTATAATCCTCTTGATTATATCCTGTATTATCCTTTGGAAAAACCGTTACGTCATACGCGATTATGTGTAAAATGATCTTGGGCATAGCGGCTTTTTTTGTCCTTTAGGCGCATTAGAAACTTAATGCCCTTTTTGTTATTTAATTCACTGTCCTTTGTGATCTCTGAATATAAAAGAACACATACTAAATAAATTAAGTGTTTGATTCAAGTATAAAAATAAATTTGTTTTTGTGGAGCTTTATTTTAAAGAAATCAAGCTCCTTTATGTCCTATTTTTCTCAATATTTTTACTACCAATTGTTTGATGGATGCTTAAGAAAATATAGATAGACAAGTGTATTTATTGTTTATTAAACATATCGAAATTATAAAACTCATCCATATAAATTTCTGTGGTTTCAGTGTTCGATTAAATGAGCGATTAATGAAATTTTTCTCCAATATTTGATTGTTACCTTTTGTCGTTATTTCCTTTAAAAATATCGTTAATCATTTATCGCTAGTACCTAAAATTTAGGGAAAGAAACTCAGATTTTGTATTGGAAATATTAAAAATGTTCCCTATTAGAGAAAAATAAAAATGATAAACATATTTATCTGTCTTATCAGCCTGACTTTTTATCCGAATAAATCATAATATATGGTTACCATCATTAAGGTTGAAACTTAATCCTTCCTGCAATATATATATATATATACAGAGTGTACCAGCAAAATTTAGAATTTAGTTTAATTGTCTCTGGCTACCCTGGGGCGAGCTTTAGTGATTTTTTACATTAAAAACTTCCTGTTGTACCAGCCATGTAGAGCGTTTGTTAGTTAACATTGTTTTCACTCACTCTTCACCATGAGTCATGAGAAGAAGAATCGTGAGAGGATTGCTGACCTCCTTAAGGCCAAAGTTGACAAAAAAGAGATCGTGGAGATTGTTGGCTGCTCTCTGGCTACAGTTTACAATGTTTCGAAGGTTCTAAAAGATGGAAAAGGTACTGGCAAGACTCCAAGCAGTCGAGGAGCAAATAAGAAGAGGACTGAGGACTTTTTGGGAAAGGTCAAGGAGGCGGTGAAGGAGGATCTCACTAAGTCAATTCGCATACTGGCTCGGACCATGGATGTCGGTACTGAAGATGACCTGAACCTGAAATCTTATATCAGGAGGCCCAGGCATCTTTTAACTGAGGCAATGAAGGTCAAGAGGCTGGAAAGGTGCACAAAATTCTTTCAACCTTTCACAAGAAGAAGTCCACTGTGATAATTTCTCAGACAAGAAGATTTTTACAGTGGACCAGGTTTACAATCCGAGAAACGATCGGTACCTTGCGGAGTCAGTAGATTAGGTCAAGGGAGTCTACAGAACCAAACACCCAGCCCATGTGATGGTTCTAGGAGTCGCGGCATCTGACGGGAAGACCATGCCTCCGTACTATTTTCGGGCCAGAGAGAAAATTGAGTGCCATGTCTATGTGAAAGTCCTGAAATACCATGTTTTCTCCTGGTTGAAGGCAAATTACCCTAGTGGCCATTATGTGTGGACTCAGGATGGAGTTCCCTCCCACACATCAAAGTTGGCCCAGGACTTCTGCTCAAGGAAGTTTGCCGATTTCTGGCCAGCAAACTACTGGCACCCACAAGACCAGATCTCAATTCCCTAGACTTTGCTGTGTGGGGCTTTTTGGAGAGGGAGACTAACAGCACTCCCCATCCCAATGTGGATTCTCTCAAGGCCTCCATCACTGCTGCCTGGGTCAACATGTCTACCGACTTCATCAAGAAGAGCTGTGCTGCTTTCTGCCACCGTGTTAATGCAGCCATTGAAGCTAAAGGAGGCTACATTGAAAAAGAAAGATTGCCAAGATCTTTCTTTATAACTTTTGTTTCAGATACTTCTTTATAAAAGATCAAATAAAGTTTTTAGAAGTAAAGCAAAAATGATTTACGATTTTCTAAATTTTGCTGGTACACTCTGTATATATATACAGGGTGGTAAGATCAAATCCGGCGTTTTTCTTCTCTCAATTTAAAATACACATAAAATCGTTAATTTCTGTTCAATTTTATTTATTTAGACATTAAAATGCTCGTACAGATGTGTAGATTTGCTTATTTAATCCATCGGCCTTCAGCGTCAATGACGCGCTGGATCCTGGCGCGGAAGGAGGAGCAAGCCTTGGCCACCAGGCCCTGTCCAACTTCCTGGCCTGCTTTTTTATGAAGTTGATCAGGGCGGTCTTAGTTTTGTGAGCCAGTCGGTTGGTGTGTCGCTCAAGGTAGCCCCAGAAAAAATAGTCCATAGGATTCAAATCGGGGGAGCTAGGGAACTTGTACAGCCGCATGTTCTTGTTCTTCTGCGTCAACAGCTGGCCAACCTTGAGTTTGTAGCTGTGACAACGCAAATCCTCATTCACACAGGCCAACAAAGTTACTTGAGAAACGTCCAGCTCCTTGGCGACATCCCTGATGGACCTGCTGGGTCGTGCTCGAAGATGTATGACAACCTCCTGATGAAGTCGGGGGTCCTGGCCTTGCGGGCGCTGCTGGAGGGCATGAAGGCCCTGTCGACGACAGCACGAGGGTCCCTGGTATCCTTCAGCTGCTGCCTGAGCTCAGCAACCCTTTTCTGTCGATCCCGAGCACCTCAGAGACCTGGGTGTTGCTGAAGGAGTTGCATTTTATACAACGAATCCGGATAACGGCGTTCTTGCTCGTTCCAGATAACAGGCTGTAGATTTGCATATGCGGCCATGACGATGATAAAATTCAACTGAAATGATCTCTCATATGTTGGCTAACTACTAAAAAATCAGCTGCGCGGATCGGATGACTTCATCCTTGTTAAAGGATGTCCTGAAAACCCGCCGGATTTTATCTTACCACCCTGTATATATATATATATATATATATATATATATATATATATATATATATATATATATATATATATATATATATATCTTTGTTTCAGCGTAAGTCAGACTATATTTGCTTTTGGCTACAGCTAGGCGGTTGCATGTATCTGGTACATTTCTTGAATCAATCAGTCTTCGAATTTGTTCCCACTTCCTATATTCACACCATAAACAGGGGATAGACGTTCTTAG
Organism: Caligus rogercresseyi; assembly: GCA_013387185.1. Classification (NCBI taxonomy): domain Eukaryota; kingdom Metazoa; phylum Arthropoda; class Copepoda; order Siphonostomatoida; family Caligidae; genus Caligus; species Caligus rogercresseyi. Next base: position 10,763,713 of record CP045900.1, read on the forward strand.
ACGAATTGATGTGTTGGGTCGGTGATATAGGTGGGGTTTTGAAACTAAGAGAATGTTTGCAAAATTATACAAAATGCTAAAATGTTGATACTAGTTTTTATAAATAAAATATTCATTGACTAAGTGCCTCCAAGTCTTGGCTAAGGTGTTAAATCCAAACATTCTATGAACTATATTCTTAAGTTAGTGTTCTTTAACGAAATTTACCATTCCCTTATAATAGGAAACATTTCAACAGAGTGTAGGAAAGAAATGAAATACTTGTGCATTAGTCGCTATTGTTTGATAGAGGTTTTTTTTGTTTTTTTTGACAATTTTCCTTGTGTTGAAAACCATTTTGCAATACATCTTGCAACCTCCATGCATCAAAACAAATTTCTCAAACAAAATACACGACTTCTACAAGTATGTTGCAACTCTTATTTTGAAGAGAGAAAATTTCCACTCCTTCAAATCTTATTTACTCATAATTGTGCAATAATTAGTATTTCAGTAGGGATTTTTCTGTAACAAATCTTAAAAATGGATTTTCCCTTTCAAGCAATCATCAATATTTGTTTATCTGCGAAAATGACGTATAATATAACAGGATATTCGTTAAAGAAGAACAAATTCCTCGATTTTTAAGAGTTGTGCAATTATACCTAATGTGGAAAATTTCCTTGCATACTCTCAAATTTGATTGGTAAAAAAAAAGGAAAACAATATGTTGATACAAATGCAGACACTAGACGACTCATACTCATTATCATAATAAACTCGACATAATAAACTCGCTTCTTCATATCTTTCGCCCTCATCATGCCGAAGAAAAGTATTTTTTTTTCTTAAATCTCGTCTAATGGTGGCCCCCGATGCGTGGAAGGTTGACATTAATAGTGGGCTGATATCATGTCGTTTATGTTGTTATACGTCTCGTCCTTTATGGAAAATAGTTTGCTTAATCATGTCCTATTTAAACATGGTCCGGAGACTGTTTTCATAGAGTTTGTTTATGTTTATATCCAAAAGAAAACAGGGCACCCGATACTGTTAGCTGTATTTGCGGGCGTCTTTCTTTTCACAAGGTTTTCCGCCACCCTAGATATACCATGAAGAAATAAAGAGCTTATTGGATTCTTCAGAGGCATACGTCTTGTGTCCGATATAAACAAATCTTTCTATCTCTATGATAGACTTATGATAACTTAATATGACGTAGATCAAATTGCTTTGTTTTTGTTGGACACAGAATACAGCTGAACGACGATGTTTATCTGCTAATGAAGGGAATAAGCTCTCTATATCTTTATATCTCTATGAGTTATACCCCATCTCCTACACGGATATTATTATTTTTTTTAACAATACAAAATGACTATTCAACAAGGTAATCAAATAGTCTTTGAAACGGAATAGAAGAAGGAAGTCCTAATATAAATCCAACCCTTATATGTCACCCTATTTTATTATTCATATAAAATTATTATACTTCAAATATGACATAATGTCACACGGTAATGACTTGCTATCATTCTCTCCCTTTATATATATTCTTCAGCCTTGATATGTAGACTTTGATGCTCAAGCAATAACAAAAAATTATTCTTCCTTTTCTTAATTGTTTCATCGCCTTCAATAATATATCATCGTCAAAAATAAAATATGATATTTTTTTAAATAATTTCCTACTTTATTTAAGTATTTAGTCGACTACTCATGGGGCTTGGGATCGCTTGAAATTGAGTCCATGTGGAAATCTCTGAACTTCTCCTGGTTGCGGAGATTATTGAGCTGCGAAGACTATTGGGCAATTAGAATAAAAAATAAGTTTTTCAAAACTACAGGACATCATTACCTAGAGAGAATTTACATGGGCCCACTGGAACTTCTAAGATCTTTAAAGTCTTGCGGATCTCACTGGAAGAGAATGGCCAAATCCTGGGGCTCAAGCTTGCACAGGGTCCTTCCTCTGCTTAAAGCAAACGAGCCTCTGAACTTCAATGGGGCTTTGAGAAGTTCCTCGGAGTTCTTCAAAGAGGGTAACCTCACGTCCATTGGGGAATTCTTTCAAAGAAAAATACAGATAAAAAATTATATACTAAGTTTACGATTACCAAACTTCGTTCGCTTACCTCTGCGGGAAATATATCTCTTGGGCCACCTATCCCCTTCTACATAGCCCTTACGGCATTGGACAATCGTTCTATTTGAAGATCTATTGCTTGCTCTGGATGTCCCTTCCCTGGCATCGAGAGACGATTGAGGCTACTACATAATGAGGCGGATTTCCCCCGCTGTGTCCGGAAATTATTATGAAAAACCCCTTTACGGACTCCCATCAAAATGGTTCCGATACCGCTTAGCCACGTCTTCTCTATTTATGAGCAAGTCCCATGTGGATCCAAAGAAACGGGGATGCCATTGGTGTGGGGAGGTCGAGGAAACGTCTTTCCACTTCTTCTATCACTGCCTTAAAGTGGTCCCAGTCATTAAAGCTGTGGAAGAGATAATGTTAGAAGAACTCGGAGTATCATTAACCTCTACTGACTGGCTTGTATCAACATCTCCAACTTACGAGGAGGCTTACAAGATCGAACACATGGTATCCACTGTACAAAGGACCCTCTATGGTTCAAGAACGTGCGGAGGTGGACTTCCTATGGGTCTCCAAGACCTCGTCCGAAGAAATCTAGACATTCTGCGCTCTATCCACAGGGAAAATTTCAAAACAAACGGGCCCTCTCTCCTTCATGGGGACCAAGACAACAAATAAAAATAAAACCTCCTCCTCAAGACTGGGGATCTTAATAATTATTTTATCACACCTTTTTTACCAGTTTCTCCATCTTATTATCGTGTCTATCGTGCTTTGTATTTCTTATGATTAATTTTAATGCCATTTGTATTTAACATCAGAAGACAACGCAGGTTTTAAGTTTGTATAATTCCAGTTGATTCGAACCTATTAATATTTCAAAATGTATTTTATATGCATATAGAAAAAGTGAAATATAGAAATTAATGATATTAAAAATAAAAAAATAAAAAAGTATTTAGTCGACTTAGCGATTACTAGGAATGGAAATCTGGAGCTTAGCCTTAGTGTCTACAGGTTATATGACTGTATTTGGCCGTGAATAAGAGAGAGGGATAAAGAGAGGCATAGAAGGAAAGAGAGAGGGAGAGAGAAAATTTCTCTCTCACTTTTTCACGGCCAAAAACAGTCAGTGAATCTGTAAGCACAAGGCTAAGCTCCAGATTTCCATTCCTAGCTATTACAATTTATAGGTTGGTGGATATTATATTTAAAAAATTATATGAATGAACTCTTTACATCCATTCCTTGCGCTCTAATTAATTATATGAAATTAGGATTTATCTCCGAATATTATTATTTCTTATTTGGTTCGATTGAATATCTTCAGTATGGATATAAATAAGCATACTAGCGTTTAATTACTCCATCAAGCCTAGGATACTCTTTTCAATGAGGTTGACCAAAATTGGCATTCATCTCTCGGGAAGGGAACCTCAATATTCAGCGTTAACACACATGGCCATCACGTTCTCTTACTTACCATTGATTAATGGACAACAGTCTAACACTAAACTGAATATTATGGACCACATTTTGAAAATATTAGCTTATTTAATCCAGAAAATTAATTTCTTAATAAATTTTCTACTACTCCTTTAAAAAACTATTTTATTTAGTGAAAAATTTCATTTTATACATCTAAGCCAACTATTCGAGATTATTAACCGTCACATTCCTTCATTTTAAAAAATCGATTATATATATATATATATATTATTTTTAATAAAGTTTGAAATAATACACTAAAAAAATAACTATCTATATAATATTAAATACATATTTTTTTATAATAGATAAAAATTTCATCACCCGATTTTTTTGGAGAGTTTTTTTTATGTTATGATTTATTTAATTTATTATTATACTACCCACGACACATAGAGATAAGGTATATCAGAGAGAAGAGTTCAACCTGATGGACAGAATGGGAGTATGACATCACTAATATACTCTTATTTAATAAGAGTATTACTTAATTAGAGGCAGGAATTGACAAAAAATCATCAATGCAACCTCGTTAAATCATCCAAATCATGAAAGCATATTTCGTGATATAAAGACACTAAGATAAAATATATGCCCTCCTCACGTAATCTAAAAAATATATTCAATTCATTCAAGTATAAAATCAAAAGTTATATATGTCACTTTATGTAAAAATAGTATCTAGAATATATTAAATTTATCATTTTTTCATTTATATGTGTTATTTTATCAATTTGGATTCTGTATCTCCCTCGCTTCAATTAGTCCAAATATTATATTTAAATCAGTGGTATCCTTCATTAAGTATAACGAAATATGCTTGCATGATTTGGATGATTTAACGAGGTTGCGTTGATGATTTTTTGTCATTCCTGCCCTAATTAAGTAATACTCTATTAAATAAGAGTATTTAGTGTGTCATACTCCCCATTCTGTCTCAGGTTGAACTCCTTCTCTCTGATATACCTTATCTCTATGTATCTGATACTACCATCTTGCCGGAACTGAATTCAGTACCTTGATGACTTTTTAATTGTAATAAAGTTTGTATACGCAGGGATGGGTGAAATTAGTGAGGGGGGCAGATGGTAATCAAGTGGGACTCGGGGGGGGGGGGGGATTACCGGTATTTTTGTATTTAAATTTCTTGATATTGTAACACTTCTCAACCACTGACATAACGGCCCGAAAGTGATGTCCATTCGGGCCAGTTCCGGCCCGCGGGCCGTCAACCTGGCACCACTTGTATAGCGGATGCGTCTTTGAAATATTTTTACTATATCATCGTAGCTACTTCTGGACAATTTTTCAAGCCATTACATTCACAGAGTGGTGTCCAATCGGTTGTAATGAAGAGGTTACACAAATTTTGGATAGGATGGCTTCATAACTTTCTTGGGAATCAAGTGTCCGAATTGAATTTTTTTTAAACGTCAACTTATCCTGTAAGAGAGAACGCACGTGATGTAAATTTAAAAATTATAATTTGGATAAGAAACTACCGATTAACCCCAATCAAGTGAGCCTCATAATTGAATCTAGATAGAAATTAACGTTCTTTCTCATTTGAGCAGAATTTACATCAAAACGTAATTGGCTTCCCCATAAAAAACGTCACGGAAGAGATAACTCTTTTGATAATCATTTGCCAAACTATAAAGGCCCCTTTAATAGCTTTAATCAATGTTGGTCAGAAAACTAAAACGGATCCATAAGCACAACCTCTTGGTATATCTTGTCCCTCTTTATTTGTTGGACTCAATAGGAGCAATCAATGTATTTATAAATCATTTAATTAACAAAACAACAAAAATATTTCCCCTGCAGCCTGCCTCTTCAAATGATTCTACATATTTTGTATAGGCACACTTTTTAGTGCATTACAGATGTCACTTTTGACAGGTTTGACCTGGTATATTAGAGTTGTCCGTTGATCTTTTGTGTAAACCCTTTCTGGCCGTAATGAACCGTTTAACTAAGAGTCAATTACCCTGACAATGAAGAACTACTCGCTTAGGGTATTATTCGGGAGATGGTGATTTCTTATGTGGATTTCAAAGATTTTTATCATTTTTGTTGCAAGGCATATGTATATAAATCAAACGAAGTTTTAAGAGATATCATTATTCAAGGTAATGTCGAAATTTGGCGAGTATTATTGTCGCTGTATCGATGTTAAAAAGAAACATTTAAAAATAATTTATATTTGTCAAAACATTTTTATATTATTTACACAAAAAAAATATATTAAATGCTGCTTGAATGATACTTCATGCCAAAGGTCAGCAATTAACACGTTTGGACGCGGGTCGTTTTTCAACAAATGGCATCGCGGGTCATGGTTTTTCCTGTAATAGGAAAAATGCACATAATTAATTATAGAAATGGCATCATGCTGGGTATAGCCTAGTAGTCCCTTTTGATATTGGGATGCCAACCCCACGCATGCTTGGCACTGGTGTGGGAAGGTATCCATAATTTTATCGCGCATAAATTCGTCGTGGACCATTTTATAGCCATTTTTTGTCGTGGGTATTTACCTCGCTTACTCTTTTAAAGTGAGTCAATTTCCTCGTTCTTCTTTTCTTGTGGGTATTTTTGTCGCAAAGCTTTTTTGTAGTGAAGCAGTTTCTGTGCAATGAAATTACAGTAAACCGCTCCAACCTGTGCAACCATGTTGCTTGGTCATTTTATGATCTAATCCTCAAATATTGTTTCGAAATTGACATGTTGCTTCATGCATGTTTTAAATATAGAGTTGCTTTTTATATTTTTAATACATCAAATGTACGTCATGTTGCGGGGTTTTTAATTAAATGAATTTGCCAGCGCCTGCTTTGAACTCCTACTTAAGTGACTACATCCCATATTATACCCATAGATAAGGCGTTAGTTGAAAGCTAGAACTGCATGCCTTATGACCCATATATTAAAGCACCATGATCATACAGACACAAGGTAAGTAACTGACATTGATGGAAGATGAATAAAAAAACGAGTTTTTCGGAAGTCATTGATACAAATAAAAATAGATGACTATAAATAGATTAATAACTTTTTTTACGACTTATAATTTATTTTGACATTTATATGAGATAAGTGGATTGGTTATTCTTCAAGACAGTAAATGTGAACCAAAATGATAATTTAATTATTTTCTCAACTGTCCGGAATAGTTTGTCTCTGTTTCCTGCATACAATTTAGTTTTTTTTTTTTACGCTGTATGGTTTTTATGCAGATTAACGAATGAAATGTTTTTAACCGGAAAAATGGGTTGACAGTCATGTAAATTATTATATTATGATATATCGGAACATTATAATAGAATTTAAGAAGAATCCTATCACCAAAAAAATAGTACAAATGAATCATTGGGAAAGCTTGAAGAACTTGAGGAACGGGTCATCAAAGAACGTTCTTTCACTCTTCAAGGCGCGGATGATAGATCTTTTCTTCAATGATGGAAGATTTCGTTTCGTCCTGCAGCGGGCTGCTCATAAGCACGTACTCTTCAAGCTTTGGATCCTAAAAATGAAGGGCCTTATAATCCTGATATAAGGAAACAAATATAATTTGCCTAAAATATATAAGACTTCTTAAGCTTCCTAGAAGTTGAAAAAAAATAATTTTGGGTAAGAAATATCTTTGATTGAACGAAGTTAACCTCCCAACTACAAATATATGCAAACCTGATCAGATATTATAAACCATGTAAGAATTGTGGTACGATCTACAACAACACCATCCACGATTTTGTGGAATGTCCCATACTATTGGTTCTAAAGAAATCGTTGCCTTGAATGTGAGAGGATTCGAAAAGTGCATGTACAGTCCAATATTCTCTTTGGATCCAACGGGAGACAAAATTTTCATCAGCAAGGTCAAAAGCAATCGAGTTCGCTATATTGAATTAAAAGCATTGGTGGTGAAAAAAGATAACTTCACGGGAACTTTTGCTGCCAACAGATCTAGGAGGAATAAATTTAACGCAGCTACAAGATAGGCAGCTTTTTCGACTCACATTCCAACTGCTTTTGGAGGCAACTGGACCCTGGCTTCGGGACAAATAAATATTTTCCATCAATCTCTAACATCACCTCAAAACTTTAAGATAGTTTAAAAAATTTCACTTGATTGTTTTACTTTTTGATTTAAACTGTGGATTGTATCTATGTTTTAAATAATTTTATGCATTGATTTTTTGTAACCAACTTTTAATTATTTGTCTCCTTAACATACTGTTATAATTGCCTGTTTAGGATATATTTATTTTGTTCTTCTACTTTTGGACTAATTTAATAATATAATGTATTTTTACACAATCGCTTTGGCTTGGGTTGAGAACTGTTAATAAAACAATTGATATATTGATGTATGAATACTATATCAGAACATTATAATAATTTAAAGAAAAATCTTATTACTAATTAAGAGCACAAATGAATTCGAGTTATTTTCTCTTTTAAGATACTTTGTTTAGCTGCATTTTATAATTTGAATATATTTTAAGACACTTTTAGTTATTTTTATCACATAATATTTTAGTATTGTTATATGGTTTAGAGATTAAATGGACATTCATTTTAAATGAATTGTTTTACTGAATTTTCAAACCCAATTCTGTAGAGCTTTGTGTAATATGAAATAACAATTCAACATAATAAAAGTCATACAGTAAAAGATACAAAAAGTTGACGACAGCATGGTAAGAGTTGTCGAATTCAGTATTCCCATCGATTTGTTGATGGCTACTCATAATGGCTTCGTCGAAATGAAGAAAATGACAGTAATCATTTCCACCTTTGTTATTTGAATCCTCTAAGACAAAATGAACGACCTCTTGTACCCTTTTGTTGGATAAGCCTACCTATATTATCAAAAAAATGTTTAGCTGAGTGAAATACACCAACACCTTAACAATTATTTTCGCAATCTTCAAAATAGTCTGCAAAAATGAGAGCTTGTGAGAACGAAATTTAAAATCAAGGAAATTATTTGTGAAGAACCCATTAAAGTTTATCCGATGTTTTAACGCGTAAAAGACGATTTAAGTGAATATACGTCAAAATAAAACTTTCGACGAATACTTATGAGCATCGGTCCTTGCGACGAAAATGTTGACTATTTCTTGAGCTTTTTGTGGCAGCATATATTTTTTTTTTCAATAAGATGACGCTTATGCACCACATAAAAGACATCTAATTAAAGTGATGATATCCATATGTTATATAATTATATATCATTCATGAAAATGTCATGGAGTAGCTGCAAATATTCGTCTTGATGACATCTTTTTAAATGATATATAATCGCACAAATATAATTGACGCAAGTGCTTAACTCTTTATTCTTAATATAGTTTGAAATCTTTAAGGTCTGATATACTGAAGATTGATATAGGAATTAAACATATGGAATTTGTATGCATTCTATGTTCATCATAGCCATTATTAAGATCAACAAAAACTTTATGTTTTCAATTGTTTTTATGTTTTTATATTATACTAATATAAAATAGGCAAAATAACAAGTATAGAGAGAGAGTAAAGCTATTTTACTACATATACTCAGTAAGTGTGTATATTTTCTCAAAATCTGCTAAAGAAATTAGTGCAAAAGGATTTTTTACTTTATTATGGGTTTTACAAGCAACTACCCAGTGGCCGTTGGGATCACGCAAATCAAACCAATAACTTTTTGGGTTTTTATGCCCACCGCCAATGGCCCTTCAGGTTCCGCCAATCAAACCAATAACATATTGAGGCTTAAAATCTACCTCCAATGTGCCCTCGGGTTCGTTGATAACAAGTATGATATATTGGGTTTTCAAACCCACTGTTAATAGGCCTTCAGGTTCTACCAATCACACCAATAACATATTGAGGCTTCAAATCTAACGCTAATGGGTCCTCTGGTTCCGCCAATCACACCAATTACCTTTTGGGGCTTCAAACCCACCCAAATGGGCCCTTAGGTTCCGCCAATCAAACCAATATATATTTGGGTTTCAAACCTTAAATAACACCGATACATTTTGGGATTTCAATCCTACCACCAGTTGGCTCACAGGTTCCGCCAATTAACCCAATTACCTTTTGGAATTTCAAACCCAACGCCAATGGGTCCTTCGGTTCTGCCAATCAACACAATAACAATAACGTATATTAGATATCTAATCCATATTTCGAATTAGACCTACATTTATTTATAGGTATAGGTGGAAATCAACCCATCGCAACGAAGCACAATCTGTTATCAGCCGGTAAATATATATATTTTAAAGGGTTGTATAGGTTAATATACAATAACAGATAAATAGTGATATTATCACAGAAACTACATAGTAAGAGGAGAAACATAAAAATACAATGATGGTAGAGCATGCACTATATCTCACTCATCTTAAAAATTGATGTTTTCGTAACTTGGACAAAATAATTCTTGTGGACTTCCATTACGATCCTGAGGCCAAGTATGACTTCATCAATTTCTTCTAGACTCAACAAAGTTAAACCTGCTTAGTAAAAGAAAACGTTCATAAAATAGGTCTACAAAGCTCTAAAAAGATGTTGGAGGCTAGATAGTCAAATTAGAACTAATCAATGTTTTGCCTCAGAAACTAATTTCTACAGATATTTGTTTTCAATGGCTTTTTTTTGTTTTATTTTAACTGTACAATGTTAATATATTAATGGATTGAATTAAAAAAGGTGGCAATTTAAAATATTTACTTCATATACATTTAGCAAATATATATTAAATAATATATAATATGTGAATACTTAATTATTTATTGGTCGAGATAATCAACGGTTTTTGACGATTTTCAATCAATTTGACGCATTTTTTTCGACGATATCATATTAATACAAATAATTATATGCATCAGCGGATACATTAAAAAAACCTAGTTGTCGGGGATTCCATGTAATAAATGCTTCAAAAAATCCCAATTTGATTTCTACGGTTATTTATTTATGATATAAGTAACCTTTTATGAAAATTATTTAATAATAAAGCTTATTGATCTTATGTAGACCTCTACCGGTTTATAACAGATTAAGTTATGTTGTGGTGGGGCTTATCTAGGAATAAAACAAACCAACAAGCAATATTTATTATTATTTGGCATTTCAAACAATGTACATAGAAATACTTAACTATTTATAGTAGAAAGTCACCCATGAATGATAAAACTCTAGACTCAAACTTTTTATTGCTAAAGTAATTCTCAATGTGTGCACTTATGAATAATTGATTGCTTGTGCAATGCACTCTGAGATCATACAGGAAATACTTGTCATTCATCCATATTAAAAAACAGTTATGAGTTCAATTCAGATAACTTTCCTAATGAAAAACGAGTAGGTTTGTGAGGGATGAGCAAAAAAATACGATACGATAAGAAATACTATCAAATATTTACTCAATATAAAGAAAAAAACAATCGAATCCGTCAGCAATCTAATCAATTCAATTGCGATCAGAACAAATTAGAAGATGCTATGAAATGTTTAATTATTCTAAGTGTATTTAAATGCAATAATACAAAAATATATATATAAGGAAACGACCAGGTACCCGGCCGGGTCCCGGCTGTTTTTTGAGCGTCCCGGCCCGGTGTCTAAAAATCAACGGGTCGGGACTTAAATATTTGGTTCGTTCGTCATTCTGAAAGTGATGACGTTTTGTTAGAATAGAATTTTTAAAATTTTGAAAAAATATTAGTTATTTCTTAAAAACACGTCATCACTTTCTTTAATAATTTTTTTTTTTTTTTTTATATTTAAAATTATTTCCTAAAAAAACGACATCACTTTTTACAATAATTTTTTTTTTTTTCTAAAAAAATGTTTAAAATTATTTTCTAAAAAAAAACATTATTACTTTCTTCGCGATTTTTTTTTAATTAAAAAAAATATAGGAAATTATTTTCTAAAAAAACGTCGTCACTTTCAGAATGACGAAGGAACGAAAATATATTAAAGTCCTGCCCGGTTTTGGCCTGGCTGAAAAAATTAAGTCCCGGCCCGGGTCCCGGCGAAAAAAAGTGTCCTTGTCGTTTCCTGATGTATATATATATACATAAACGGAGAATGAGACAATTATGCCCCTCGCCAGCCTTTACAGGCCCCAATATGCCATTAGGAGGCTGTCAATGGCCGTTTATGTTTCTTGAGGCAGCGGCCAACGGAATAGTCCGGTACTCCCTGTGGCCACTCCGCCCCTGTAGATATATATATATATATATATATATATATATATATATATATATATGATCGTGTGCCTACATCCAACGAGAACAATTATATAATAATTGAACCATTTTTTTTATTACCTTTTTTCGACGAACCTATTGAGACATTTGTTACATAGATTTTGCGAGGAAGGGAAAAAAATCATAGCAAATGAAATTATAATGAAGTACCCATAATTTTATACTTTCTAGTTCTTGATGCCTTCAACAAATGTCTTATTATTATTCTTACAGCTTTTTGCTGAGCTCTCATCATAATTGTGTTTCCTTATAATAATAAACGTTATTTTTTACGATGTACATACATGAGTCTATTGCAGGCCTCTAGCCATTCCTAGAGTTTTTTAATGTGAGGTTTGATGAAGAAAAAAGTTGTTTTAAAAATATGTATTGAGCTAATTTGTAACTAGCATGCCAGGAGCTATATCATATTAAAAATGAATTTGCATTTGAAATTTATATATGAATATATATATACAGAATGATTAATAGGGGATTTAAAGGATCGGAATACCAAGAACCATTGCACCTTTAAACCCTTCCTTGTCTGTGCATATGAGTCATTCACTTTTTTTATTAAAATATAATTTTGAACTATCAAATCATTTCTTAAGACTTCATTACCCATCAGGGAACACATGATATCCATGTTTTAAAAAATAGTTTAATCAAGTAATTGTTATTCATTTCCCATCATTTAGATCAAAATGGAATTATTGTCTATAAAAAAGTAATCAAAAATCCTACATAAATTATATATCACACTTAATACATCCTCTTTTTTGTAGCCCAAAGTCAAGCAAAGGAATTAAAAGTTTGCCATCAATTGTTATCAGGCCGGGTTTTGCTATGGGGAATGTGGGCGACTGCCCAGGGCGCAATCTATGTGGGGGTGCATGAGAAAAAAATCGCCAGTTTTCTGCTGTAAACCGCTAATTTCCAGTCAAGTTAGTGGATC